>CAMZMU010000077.1:38592111-39020163 GCA_947311845.1 Poa pratensis | reverse complement strand
CGTATCCATAATTTCTGCTGTTCCATGCTTATATTATACCATTTGCTACATGTTTTATATACACTTCGTATCACTTTTATGCATTTTCTGGGACTAACCTATTTAATCAAGATGCCACAGTGCAGTTCCCTGTTTTCTGCTGTTTTTGGTTTCAGAAAGTACTTCTGGAAATATTCTCGGAATTGCACGAAACAAAAGGCCAAGTCCCTATTTTTCCAACACGTACACGGAGTCGAAGGAGAGACGAAGTAGAGCCACGAGGTGCCAAACCACCCTAGGCGCGGGCCCCACCAGCCGCGCCTGCAGTGGTTTGGGCCCCTCGGGGGTCCGCCGACATCGCCCCTTCGCCTATTTATTCCCCGAGGCGTGAAAACCCTAAAACACCGAGCCTTTCATCCAGAACTATTCGCCGCCGCGCGTCAAACCCTAACTCGGGGGGTTCTGAAGCTCTTCCCACCCTGCCGGAGAGGGGAATCATCACCGGAGGGCTCTACATCGCCATGCCCGCCTCCGGAGTGATGCGTGAGTAGTTCATCCTTGGACTATGGGTCCATAGCAGTAGCTAGATGGTTGTCTTCTCCACTTGTGCCATCATGTTTAGATCTTGTGAGCTGCCTATCATGATCAAGATCATCTTATTGTAATGCTACATGTTGTGTTTGCTGGGATCTGACTTATAAGATACCTATGTGGAGCTGAATATATATTATCATGTCTATGTCATTTGTGATCTTGCATGCTCTCCGTTACTTGTTGAAGCCTTGGCCAAGTGAATACTTGTAACTCCAAGAGGGGGTATTTATGCATGATAGTTGGGTTCAACCTCTATTTAACCTGGGATAGTGACAGCAAGTTCTAAGGTTGTAGATGTGTTGTTGCCACTAGGGTAAAACAGCAATGCTTTATTCAAGGATGAATGTATTGTTTACATTACGCACATTACTTAATGCAATTGTCTGTTGCTTGCAACTTAATACTGGAAGGGGTACGGATGTTAACCGGAAAGTGGACTATTTAGGCATAGATGCATGCTGGATAGCGGTCTATGTACTTTGTCGTAATGCCCAAATGAATTCATAGTAGACACCACAACTCACACATGCATGTTATATGCACTTATCAATTGTCAATTGCCCAGCTGTAATTTGTTTACCCAGCATGTTAGTTCTTATTGGAGAGCACCACTAGTGAACTGTGGACCCCGGTCCATTCTTTTACATCTGAAATACAATCTACTGCAATCATTGTTCTCTACTGTTTTATGCAAACAAACATCATCTTCCATTCGATACGTTTAACCCTTTGTTTCAGCATGCCGGTGAGATTGACAACCTCACTGTTAAGTTGGGGCAAAGTAATTTGATTGTGTTGTGCAGGTTCCACGTTGGCACGGAATCCCTGGTGTTGCGCCGCACTACACTCCTTCACCAACACCTTCGAAGCAACCTCGTTTTCCTACTGGTTCGATTAAACCTTGGTTTCATACTGAGGGAAAACTGCTGTTGCACACTCATCATACCTTCCTCTTGGGGTTCCCAACTGACGTGTGACGTACAAGCATTGTTTCTGGCACTATTGCCGGGGAGATATTCCCGTCAACTAGAGCCACCAACACGTTTTCTGGCGCCTTTGCCGGGGAAAACCGAATTGCTTCTCCAAGGGGAGTCTCTCACACCCAATCTCTTTACTTTGTTATTTTACTTGCTTAGTTTATTTTTATTTAGTCTTGTTTGCTCTCTTTATCAAAAACACAAAAAAATTAGTTACTTGTTTAATTCAGTTTAATTTTGTTTTTCAAAATGAGTACTCCTGAGAACACTAAGTTGTGTGACTTCACTAGCACAAACAACAATGATTTCATATGCACTCCTATTGCTCCACCTGCTTCTACAACAGAATTTTATGAAATTAAACCTGCTCTATTAAATCTTGTTATGAAAGAGCAATTTTCTGGTGTTAGTACTGATGATGCTGCTGCCCATCTTAATAACTTTGTTGAACTTTGTGAAATGCAAAAGTATAAGGATATGGATGGGGATATTATTAAACTGAAACTTTTTCCTTTCTCCTTGAGAGGAAGAGCTAAAGAATGGTTGCTTTCTTTGCCTAGGAATAGTATTAATTCTTGGACAAAATGCAAAGATGCTTTCATAGGGAAATATTATCCTCCTGCTAAGATTATATCCTTGAGAAGTAGCATTATGAATTTTAAACAACTTGATAATGAACATGTTGCTCAAGCTTGGGAAAGAATGAAATCTTTGGTGAAGAATTGTCCCACTCATGGACTGACTACTTGGATGATCATCCAACTTTTTATGCAGGATTAAATTTTTTCCTCAAGGACTTATTGGATTCGCCTCTGGAGGAACCTTTATGTCCATCACTTTAGGTGCAGCAACAAAGCTACTTGATGATATGATGATCAACTATTCTGAATGGCACACCGAAAGAGCTCCTCAAGGTAAGAAGGTAAATTTTGTTGAAGAAACCTCCTCTTTGAGTGATAAGATTGATGCTATTATGTCTATGCTTGTGAATGGTAGATCTCATGTTGATCCTAATAATGTTCCTTTAGCTTCATTGGTTGCTCAAGAAGAGCATGTTGATGTAAACTTCATTAAAAACAACAACTTCAACAACAATGCTTGTAGGAATAATTTTGGTAGCAACAACTCTAGGCTTTTTCCTTCAAGTGGTAATGGTTATTTAATGCTAGATCTTTTTGCCTAGTGAGGAAAGGATGATGGAAATTGATAGATCAACTAAAAGCTTTATGCAATCACAATTTGAGCAAAATCAATTGTTTACAAAAGCTATGAATGAACAAACTGCCATGTTGAAGAATATAGGACAGCAACTTGAAAATATAAATAGTGAGATTTCAGGTTTGCAAACTAAGATTTCCATTGCTGAAAACCGTATTTCATCTATGTCTGAAGCTCAGTCCTCTTTGATTAATAACATGTCAGCAAAACCTGAAGGTCTTGATGAGTCATTTGCTACAGCAAATGCCATCCAAGTTCGAATTGATAATAATATTAGGATGTTGGCTGAATTGCATGCTAGGTGGGAAAAAGAGGAAGAACTTGAAAAAGAGAATAGAATAGTTAGAGTTTGTACTATCACCACCACTAGTAATGCTAATGTTTCACATGCTAGTAAGCCTCCTACTATTGATGGTAATGTTATTGGTGTTGGTAATGTCTCTACTACTTCTGCTAAGCGTTTGAAATTGCCTAAAACTGCTGAAACATTTTCTGATAAAAGTGCTGAAATTTTTCAAACTATTGGAGACAATGGTTCCACCACCATTGAGAATAATGATTTTGATTTTGATGATTGTAACATCTCTGAAGTTATTATGTTCTTGCAAAAATTATCTAGAAGTCCCAATGCTAGCACTATTAATTTGGCTTTTACAAAGCATATTACAGATGCTCTTCTGCAAGCTAGGGAGGAGAAGTTGAAACTTAAAGCTTCTATTCCTAGGAAATTAGAAGATGGTTGGGAACCCATCATTAAGGTAAAGTTGAATGATTTTGATTGCAATGCCTTGTGTGATCTTGGTGCAAGTATTTCAGTTTTGCCCAAGAAGCTTTATGATATTCTTGATTTGCCACCTTTGGAACATTGTTATTTGGATGTTTTTCTCGCTGATAATGCTATGAAGAAACCTTTGGGGCGAGTTAATGATGTTTTTATTACAGTAAACAATAACCTTGTCCCTGTTGATTTTATTGTTATGGATATTGAATGCAATGCATCGTCCTATTGTTTTGGGAAGACCTTTTCTTCGAACTGTTGGTGCCATCATTGATATGAAAGAAGGTAATATAAGGTACCAATTTCCTCTAAGAAAGGTATGGAACACTTCCCTAGGAAGAGAATGAAGTTACCTTTTGACTCTATTGTTAGAGCAAGTTATGATGTTGATGCTTCTTCTCTTGATAACACTTGATTTTCACTTTCTGCGCCTAGCTGAAAGGCGTTAAAGAAAAGCGCTTATGGGAGACAACCCATCGTTTTTATTTGCTGTTATTTTTGTTTTCTTTGAGTCAAGGAGTTTCGTTACTCTGTAGCAACTCCTTTGTATCTTTATTTTATCGCAATGTTGTGCCAAGTAAAGTTCTATATTGAAAGTTGATGCAAGATTTGGATTTCTGCGCAGTGACAGATTTTTAGCTGTCACGGATTTGAGCTTATCCCTGTAGAAAATTCAAACAATTCTGGAAAAAATCACGCATATTCCTGAGATATGTACGCAACTTTCATTATTTTAGGCCAGATCCATCTGAGCAACTTAAGTGCCTCGAAAAAATTCGTCATTCAGACTGTTCTGTTTTTGACAGATTCTGCCTTTTGTTTTGCATTCGCTCTTTTACTGTGTTTGTGTGGATTTCTTTGCTCCACAAAGCATTGGTGGCTGTAGCTAATGTCCAGAAGCTTTGGGATTGATTGTATCATTACAGAATATGAGAATTTTTGATTATGCACTAACCCTCTAATGAGAACTGTCTTGAGTTTGGTATGAAGGAAGTTTTCAAGGATCAAGCGAGAAGGGTGATATTATGTGATCAAGAAGAGTGAAAAACCTAAGCTTGGGGATGCCCCCGTGGTTCATCCCAACCATATTCAGAGAGACTCAAGCGTCTAAGCTTGGGGATGCCCAAGGCATCCGCTTCTTCATCAACAAACTTATCAGGTCATCTCTAGTGAAACTATATTTTAATTCTTTCACATCTTATGCGCTTTACTTGGAGCGTCTGTGTGTTTTTATTTTTGTTTTTGTTTGAATAAATTGTATCCTAGCAATCCTTGTGTGGGAGAGAGACACGCTCCGCTTTTTCATGTGAATACTCATGTTCTTCACTTATATTTGTTGAGTATTCTTAACTAGCTACTGCAGTGCTTTTAGCTCCTGTTTTTTGTGCATCTCTTCGAGCTGTTAGCACTTTTTATAAATACTCTCTTGCTGCATTATATTATCATTTGGAGAGTTTATGTTTAAATAAATTGATTGGTGTTTGTTTGGAAGAAAGAAAATGCTACATGTAGTAGTTGGTATTGGAAAAGACATATGCATTCTTAGATCATTGTCTTGTTTCGATTTGATGCTTTGCAATTGTTTTGAGCTCTCAAGTAGATCATGTTTAAGCTCTTGCATCATGTAGTTAAAGCCTAGTAGTGGAGAACTACCGTAGAGCTTGTTGAGACTTGGGATGCATATTTGTTCTCTCTAAGGTCTAGATATTTTCTGGTAAAATGTTTGAGCAACAAGGAAGACAGTGTAGAGTCTTATAATACTTGCAATATGTTTTTATGTGATTCTTGCTGTACCAGTTTATACTTGTGTTTGCTTCAAACAACCTTGCTAGCCTAAACTCTGTACTGAGAGGGAATGCTTCTCGTGCATCCAAAACTTGAGCCAAAACCCATGCCATTTGTGTCCACCATACCTACCTACTATGTGGTATTTCCTGCCATTCCAAGTAAATATTTCATGTGCTACCTTTAAACTATTCAAATCTTTATTACTCCTTATTGTGTCAATGTTTTATAGCTCATGAGGAAGTATGTGGTGTTTATCTTTCAATCTTGTCAGTTACTTCTGACAGACTTCAACAAATGGACTAGTAGCATATACATCCGCTTATCCAATAATTTGCAAAAAGAGCTGGCAACGGGGTGCCCAGCCCCAAATAATTACAACTTTCATTAATAATTCTCTTCACATGTTTTGCCCTGATTTATCAGTAAGCAACTTAATTTTGCAAATAGACACTCTCCATGGTATGTGAATGTTGGAAGGCACCCGAGGATTTGGTTAGCCATGGCTTGTGTAAGCAAAAGGTTGGGAGGAGTGTCATCTATAAAGAAACTAAAATACATGTGTAAACAAAAGAGAGAGGGATGATCTACCTTGCTGGTAGAGATAACGTCCTTCATGGGAGCCGCTCTTTGAAAGTCTGGTTGACAAGGGGGTTAGAGTGCCCACTACCTTCGTTGACAACAACAAACACCTCCCAAATACTTATTTTGTGCTCTCTATATGCTTTCGAAAACTTAAAAAGCTCTAGCACATGATTTAATCCCTGCTTCCCTTTGCGAAGGGCCTATCTTTTACTTTATGTTGAGTCAGTTTACCTACTCCTTTCTTGTGGCGCCCTGAACCGACTGCTATACAGTGATGATGTGTGTCACCGGTTAAGCGATACAACCGGAGGTTACGGGTTTACCAATCCCCGGCCAAAACCTTTGGCAGGCGTTGCTGGGTACACCTCACTCCAGACAGCGCAACACCCGATTGATGCTTCAACACAGGCACAACTATCAAAGCATAATAGTAAGATCAAGACTTGTGGAACAACTGGCACATCACAGACTCTACGACACAAAATATTAGTTCAACTCTTATACAGAGAAAGATAGCAAATGACAACCAGAGGTCACAGACCCAACATTACAACAAGCGGAAGCAAAGTAGGTTGTTCTAAACAACAAGATCCAACATATGGCCTAAGAGGCCTACAGATAAACATCACAGCGCCAGCTGTTCCAGGCTGTCCCAAGCTGCCACCTGGGAACCCCAGACTACTCGTCGATGTCCACAAAGAACCCACCTTCGAGATCGGTGAAGTCCTCCTCTGAAACAAAAGCAAAGACGTTGAGTTCGACGAACTCGCAAGATTAAGAGCTAATATATGCTCGATGATTGGCTCTCAAAGGTTTTATGGCTGTTTTGCATAAAGCTGATTTTATTTATGAAAAACATAACTCAAAGGCATCGACTATTGAACATTTTCAAAGAGGGGTAAGAAGTAACTCTTTTCTTTGAGATCACCTCTCTCAAACATCACCAACATCACCATTGTACCTGTTCATCAAAGGCACCCCCCGAATCACCCTCGAGGAAGTCAACCTTACATTTGTGAGTGGTACCTCTAGTACCCAGTTTTTAATCATTCCGTTAAAGTTATTCTATGATCTTACCTTCACTTCCCAAGTTCGTCCATAACCGCGGACACGGCTTTTCGAAAAGATTTAACCCTGCAGGGGTGTACAAATATTTGCCACGCGTACCGTCCGGCCCATTACCTGATCATTAGCTCTCTTCCATGGAAAGCCGGCTAGGTGGGAGCGGTGTCGACTTCTCCCTCGTTAAGGACTAACCCAGGATCATCGGTGAGGACGAAGCACGGATCATCGACACCGTGCCCCGTGGCCACTCATTTTCCTAACACCACAATCCTCAATCAGTTCAAATCCACCATCATCACGCACGCGCAAATGGAAGCCCGAACTAGAGGACCCTGGTTAGCCCCGCTCGAGTTATTTAGTCTATGAGGGTTCCTGCAAATGCATAGGCCTCACGCATGGTTGCACGCTCAGTCTTGGTTCAAGAGGTAAGAACTCGCACCTAGGCGGCGAGAAAGACAAAACACCACAACCACAGTGGCCTCTCATCCCCACCTTCTTAGCATTTTATTATCCATCTCCACAATTCTCCACCATCAACATCACTGTCACAAGTTAACACCTGTTTCCAGCATTCACCATCCTTAGTACCACTAGGCATTTCACTAAGCATGGCTAAGCACTTGCATAGCATAGTAAGTATTCATGGCCAACAATACAAACCTATGGTATTAGGAAGGTAAAACAGGTATTGGCAACAGGATTCTAATGCAACTAGTAGGATACTCTAATCCAGGCAAAAGACATTTAGAACCGCATGCAATATTATAGTGGAGAAAATAATTGCGGAAAATAGGATAGATATGCTCAGAGGGGGGATTACGCTTGCCTTGTTGATACGGCTGGTAGTACGGATCATCACGAGACGGGGGTGGCACTTCACCTCCTTGATCTACCGGTGCACAAAACACGGGAAGAGACAATCAATCACCACACATGCTTCACAAATGCAATGCGCAAACACATGATGGTATGACAATTTAAGATGCACGGAACTTGTCATGAGCTATCTAGCATTATTAAATGGGGGTGGAAGGATTACTTCGACTAAAGAAAGAATTCCCCCATATTTAACTTAGTGATTCCGATACTACTAGGAGTACATTGTCAGAAATGTGAGCAAATATGCATGATGATGATGATTTTGGGTAGCTCTCGTTGTTCGGAGCGTTTTGGTACCTCGCTCGCAATTTTTGGATGCACCGTAAAAAGTTATTACTTTTATTAATTCCCTCTTTTAATCTTACAAATTTAATTCGGTTGAACTTAAACAACGGTACCAATTATTACTCGGATTCGAGAGGGAGGGAGTAGTAGAATCATCGGAGTCGATGTCCTCTACTAGAGCGAGGGGGGAAGCGGGAGGCATACGCGAGAGGGGTCGACGAAGCAATCAGCGAGGAAAAAAATAAAACAGGACAACCTAAAAAAAAATCGGGTCAGCCTCCCACCCGGTCTGGGCCGGCTGGCAGGCCGGCCTGGTATCCGTGGCCATCGGCCTCCTGGCCGGTTTGGGCCGGCTAGTGGGCCGGCCACCTGCCCGAGGGCATCTGCCTCCTGCCCGGCCTGGGCTGGCTGTGAGGCCGGGCTACGCGCGTCGACGGCGACGAGCGGGACACGCACAAGCACGGCGGAGGTACGGCGAGGGAAGGAGAGGGAAGGAGGAGCGGCGAGCACGGGGAGTAGCAGCGGCTCACCACGGACGCAGGGGAGAGGTCGGGGAAGGCTGATGGACGTCTACGGCGACGAATTCGAGCGTAGCGGAGCTCGGACGGCAGCGGCGGTGGTCGGAGGAAAACCGAACGGCGGCGGCGATTCTCGCCCTCCCAGCTAGATTCCTCTGGTGGAGAAGGAGCAAGGAACGCGGCGCAGCGTTTGCCCCACACGGTGATGCTCGGCGTGGACTACCGCGGCGGGAATCAGCGGTCAACTGCGGCGGCGACGACGACGGTGGTGCAGCGGCTCGGGGAAGAAGAAAACGGAAGAAATCGAGGGAGGGCAGGCTAGTGAGCAGGGGGGGGCTCGTGGGGGCGAGCTCCTCGTGCAGGGGTGAGGCAGAGGGGGCGCAGCGCGTGCGGGGCGTGGCCACGGCGACGATCGGGTCCGGCACGAGCTGAGAAGCTCGGTCGCTACAGAAATGGAGACGGCGACTTTGCAAACAGCCCCCTGGCAATTTCTTTACCATCACGGATTGGTCCCTCCAGATTTACAACCAAGCCCTTTTCTGTTTTGTATTCAAAATCAGTAGCACTTCCAGAATTTTATTGGGGTATCTAAACATTTTTGAAAAATCTAGAAAATTGGGGATAGCCTCCCCACACTAAGTAGAACCACCACAAAAATTGGTTTGTCCAGATAAAAAGTTTTGCAACATTTTTGTTCATAAGGTTGTTGTAGGCAATTTGGAGAAGTTCCACAACAATATTCCCTCAGAATTTTTGAAGCAAGACAAAATAGTTAGTTGAGCTCTTGGAACTTCCTCGACAAATATCTAATGTCAAGGTACCTTTGTTTAGCAAGATTGAGTGCTCTCATTGTTGAGAGAGTTGGTGGTAGCATTTTTCAAATTGGTTTTCAAATGTTGCCCGAAACAGAAGGGTGTTGTTTAGCAATTACAATTTAATGCAAGGATGCATGTATGCCATGATGCAAAAAGTGGAAAATTTATACAGATTTTCAGGTTCACAAGCGTTGGGCTGTTACATTTCTATCTTAGAAGCAAACACTTGTGTCAACTTTGTGTGCATTGATTCTTACATATTTACTTATTGCACTTGTTATATTGCTTTATGTTGACAACTATCCATGAGATATACATGTTACAAGTTGAAAGCAAATGCTGAAACTTAATCATCCTTTGTGTTGCTTCAATGCCTTTTACTTTAAATCTATTGCTTTATGAGTTACCTCTTATGCAAAACTTTTTGATGCTTGTCTTGAAAGTACTATTCATGAAAAGTTTTTGTTTATATGATTCATTGTTTACTCTTTAACTATTTGTTAGCAAACTATAGATCATTGCTTTGAGTCACTTCATTCATGACATGAGCCTTGCAATATATTGATCAAGATTGTGTGAAAGCATGTCTCCTCAGAAATTATTTGTTGTTATCGTTTTACCTACTCGAGGACGAGTAGAACTAAGCTTGGGGATGCTTGATACGTCTCTAACGTATCCATAATTGCTGCTGTTCCATGCTTATATTATACCATTTGCTACATGTTTTATATACACTTCGTATCACTTTTATGCATTTTCTGGGACTAACCTATTAACAAGATGCCACAGTGCCAGTTCCCTGTTTCTCTGCTATTTTTGGTTTCAGAAAGTTACTTCTGGAAATATTCTCGGAATTGCACGAAACAAAAGGCTAAGTCCCTATTTTTCCAACACGTACACGGAGTCCGAAGGAGAGACGAAGGAGAGCCACGAGGTGGCCAAACCACCAGGTGGCGCGGCCCCACCTCCAGCCGCGCCTGCCTGTGGTTTGGGCCCCTCGGGGGTCCGCCGACATCGCCCCTTCGCCTATTTATTCCCCGAGGCGTGAAAACCCTAAAACACCGAGCCTTTCATCCAGAACATATTCGCTGCCGCCGCCGTCGTCAACCCTAACTCGGGGGTTTCTGAAGCTCTTCCCGGCACCCTGCCGGAGAGGGGAATCATCACCGGAGGGCTCTACATCGCCATGCCCGCCTCCGGAGTGATGCGTGAGTAGTTCATCCTTGGACTATGAGTCCATAGCAGTAGCTAGATGGTTGTCTTCTCCACTTGTGCCATCATGTTTAGATCTTGTGAGCTGCCTATCATGATCAAGATCATCTTATTGTAATGCTACATGTTGTGTTTGCTGGGATCTGACTTATATTGATACCTATGTGGAGCTGAATATTATATTATCATGTCTATGTCATTTGTGATCTTGCATGCTCTCCGTTACTTGTTGAAGCCTTGGCCAAGTGAATACTTGTAACTCCAAGAGGGGGTATTTATGCATGATAGTTGGGTTCAACCTCTATTTAACCTGGGATAGTGACAGCAAGCTCTAAGGTTGTAGATGTGTTGTTGCCACTAGGGGTAAAACAGCAATGCTTTATTCAAGGATGAATGTATTGTTTACATTACGCACATTACTTAATGCAATTGTCTGTTGCTTGCAACTTAATACTGGAAGGGGTACGGATGTTAACCGGAAAGTGGACTATTTAGGCATAGATGCATGCTGGATAGCGGTCTATGTACTTTGTCGTAATGCCCAAATGAATCTCATAGTAGACACCACAACTCACACATGCATGTTATATGCACTTATCAATTGTCAATTGCCCAGCTGTAATTTGTTTACCCAGCATGTTAGTTATCTTATTGGAGAGACACCACTAGTGAACTGTGGACCCCGATCCATTGTTTTACATCTGAAATACAATCTACTGCAATCATTGTTCTCTACTGTTTTATGCAAACAAACATCATCTTCTGCTCTTATCCGCCTCATAATTTTTATTCCTTCTCGTCTAACTCAGTGTTAGCTCATCTATATGTAGGAGAGTTTACCAGCATCCGGTTTCAAGCCGCCAAAGCTGTGAGAGATGCCCGAGCTGAGAGGGCTAAGATTGCTGGGGCCCCTCTGCCAGAGACGTGGGATATTGAAGACCACATTACTGCACTGAAAGCTCGGATTGCTCCTTTAAAGGAGTCCCACACTGCTCTGTTCAATGCTAGTCTCAAAGCCCACCAAGTTCTGTTTCCTGAAGTTCGGCAAGCCCAGTCAGCGGACGAGCTAATCAAAGACCTGGATCGGGCAGAGACCCGGCTAAGGCAGTGGAGATCTTCGTCCGCCCGCGCTGGTGCTGACGCAGGTTTGCTATTCATCATGTCTTGGTATGAGCTCATTGATCTTGCCACAGTACGCTCCCTTCGCCAGGGTTCTTCATGGGCTTCAGATCCAGACCGGATCAAGATCCGTGAGGAAGCTGCTAACTTTATGGCCGAATTCGCCAACACCAAGCATCTTGATCTGCAAGCTCCGATCTACTCGGATGGGGAAGATTCTGAAGAGGAGGAATCAGATGATGCCTCACTTGACGACTACGCCGAGTCTGAGGCCGACTCTGGTGATTCGGCTGACTTCGCCGAACAACCTGCAGCTTGCGACTCGGCCAAGACCTCCAAGATGCCAGCCAGTGATTCGGCTGACACTGCCGAACAAGCTGTAATCCAAACTTCCAAGACGTCATCCACTGATTCGGCTAAGGCCACAGAGCAAATCACCGCCAAGACGTCAGTTGATCCGGATGTTTCCGAATCTGCCAAGCCCTCAAGCTCTCCGTCCAAAGTCATTCCTGCAAGTGAGGACCCTATCTCAACCGAGGTTCCTCCATCATCCGAGTCCATCCCTGCAACCGAGACGCCTGCAGCCTAGGCTTCGTCCTGATTTATCTTAATGAAAAAACGTTAAATCCCCGGTATGCCGGGAGCAGATGTAATATACAATTTTAAGTTCCTTCGAGACTATTTCTATTTTGCTTAACGATCCGGACCAGGTTTATGTTGGATCATTTTAAACCGAGTCCCCGAGTGTGTTTTCTTGTTTACTATTTTTACCGGATCTTTGCTCTTGTCTACCTTTTAGGTGTTTGACAGTCGAGTCACAAGATAGGAAACATAGCATACAATACTTGAACATTCGAGTTTTGGTTTAGAATCATCTAACATAAACAAGAAAGAAATAACAGGGGTTAGTAAACGACATGTGCCGAATCGGTTTCGGACCGAGTCCCCGAGTCCATTTTCATGTTTCCCATATTCTCCACCTCTGCTCTTGACTACCATTTTGGTGTTTGTCAGTCGAGTCACGAGATCAACAACACAGCATACATTACTTGAATTTTGGGACGAGGTTCAAAACAATCGACACATGAACGGTATGGACAAAACAGTATAAAAAACACATGCATAAGAAGGCAGTCCCCGAGTCCAGACTCGGATTGCCGAAATTTCATTCATGATAAACTGAGATACATACATTGCCCCTTAAGAGTAAAAGGGTCGAAGCAGAGCTACATTCCAGGGTCGCTTGGTTTCTCTCCGGGTCTGTCCAGGCCATCCTTCCTTTGTTCCTGTGCATCTACAAGGTAGTACGAGTCATTGTGCATAGCCTTGCTCACAATGAATGGTCCCTCCCATGGAGGTGATAACTTATGTCGGCCTTGCTGCGCTGCACCAGCCTTAGTACTAGATCTCCTTCATGAAACACGAGGGCTGATCTTCCGACTATGATAACGTCGGAGACCCTGCTGATATTGCTGTCCGAGATAGGGCCAATTCCTTGCTTCCTCTAGCAGATCCACTGCATCTTCCCGGCCTCTTTTGCCTCGGTTTCGTATACATTGTCACCCTTGGTGCATCATATTCTATGTCAGTGGGTAGCACTGCTTCTGCCCCATATACCAGAAAAAATGGCGTATAGCCAGTTGACCGATTCGGCGTGGTCCTTAGACCCCATAGTACTGATGGTATTCATCTATCCAGCACCCCGGAGTCTTTACCAGGGTTCTATTAACCGGGCTTTTATCCCAGCTAATACCAAAGCATTTGATCTTTCCACCTGTCCATTGGACTCTGGGTGTGCCACTGAGGCTATGTCTAACCGGATCCCCTTATTCATGCAGAATCGGGCAAACTCTCCCACAGCAAAGTTCGTGCCATTATCCGAGATGATGCTGGGGGTAACCGTATCTCAAAATGATTTCTTTCAGGAAAGTTACAGCCGAATGACCATCCACTTTCCGGATCGGTTTCACCTCTATCCACTTGGTGAACTTATCCACCATCACCAGCATATGTGTCATGTTACCCTAGCCGGCTTGAATTCTCCCACCATATCCAAACACCACACAGCAAACGGCCAAGTGATAGGAATTGTTTTGAGCGCCGATGCGGGTAGGTGTGCTTGGCAAACCTTTGGCATCCTTCACATTTTCGGACTATGTCCTCTGCATCTGCATGAGCAGTGGGCCAGTAAAACCCATGCCGGAATACTTAGCCACCAGGGCTCTTGTACTGCAATGATGCCCACATTCTCCTTGATGTATCTCCAGGAGCATCTCCTTGCCCTCGGCTGGCTCCACAACGTTGTAGCACCTCGGTTGCACTCCTTTTGTATAACTCCTTATTTATGATGGTGTAACCCTTGGACCTCCTCTGCACTCGCCTAGCTTCGGTTTCATCATTTGGCAAACTCCCCTCCGACATGAACTTCATGATTTCTTCAGCCCATTCCGGTACTGGATGTAAAGGGAATAAGTGTCATCTATTTCCACTGGTTCGGCCGCCATTATCTCTTCTATCAGCCTTTGTCCATTCCCTAAGATTCGGTTAGCACCATCTTCTCTCTTCCCCTTTTCCTAAGATTAGGTAGCATTCCGAGTCTCGGTCGCAGTCCCCGAGTCTCGCCATGCAGTCCCCGGGTCCTCCCAAATGTACCCGACATCAACATTCATAGGAACAGCTTCAGATTCTTGCTTTGGGATAAAAATCGACTCGGAATCAGGTGAAGGTTTGATTGAAGGGATCCTTAGGTGATTCAAGGATATCCCGGGTGGGATTGCATCCCTAGACGACCCGAGTTTTGAAAGATATCAGCAGCTTCGTTCTCCAGCCGAGGTATGTGCTTGTACTCGCAACCTTCAAAAAACCCTGAAATTTTCTGGACATGAAATCGATATAGTGCCATATTGGCATCAAGGGCATCCCAATTTCCAGAAGACTGCTGCACCACTAAATCTGAATCACCAAAACATTCTATCCGGCGGATGCCGATGTCCTTAGCCACATTAAGCCCATGGATCAGTGCCTCATATTCGGCCACATTGTTTGATGCTGAAAAATGAATCTGCAATACATATCGCAACTGATCTTGCTTTGGTGATGTGAGTACTATCCCAGCACCCAGTCCGATTTTGGTTTTGGAGCCATCAAAGTGCAACTTCCAGTAATTGTAATCCGGCTTGGGTGGTTCATATTGCATCTCTGCCCAGTCACAAAGGAAATCCGGTAAAGCTTGAGACTTGATAGCATCTCTTCTCTCATAATGCGGGGTGTAAGGAGACACTTCTATTGCCCATTTGGCAACTCGGCCAGTCGCATCTTTGCACCCAATGATCTCCGAGATTGGAGCTTCGCATACAACGGTGATCGGATGCTCCTGGAAGTAATGTTTCAACTTCTTGGCCGCCAGGTATACACCATATGTCATTTTGGTAGTGAGGATAATTTTGCTTTGAGGTTGAGATCACCTCGCTTAAATAGTACACCGGTCTCTGCACGGATTTACCCTCCTCTTCTCGCTCTACCACTATAACCACACTTACGACCGGTTAGTGGCCGCAATGTAAAGTAGCATTGGCTCATTCGGCAAAGGTGACGCCAGAATTGGTGCAGTGGACAACATCTTTTTTAATTCATTGAAAGCCGAATCTGCCTGCGGGGTCCGTGAACCCGGTGCTTTTTTCATCAATTGATATAAGGGCAAGGCTTTTTCTCCTAGCCGACTCACAAATCGACTTAGCGAGGCTAGACACCCGGTAAATTTTTGTACATCTTTTAGACATTTAGGCAATTTCATGTTTTCTATGGCCGGATCTTAGCCGGATTCACTTCAATACCTCGGCTCGATACAAGGAAACCGAGCAACTTTCCAGCGGGACCCAAAGGTGCACTTATCCGGATTCAATTTCAACCGTACTTTCTCAAGTTTACAAATGTTTCCTCGAGATCCTCGAGGAGAGTACGTTTTTCTTTAGTTTTGATGACAATATCATCGACATACACCTGCACATTTTTGCCCATTTGAGATTGTAAGCATTTCTGCATACATCTCTGATAAGTTGCACCGGCATTTCTCAAACCGAAACACATGACACGATAGCAATACGCCCCATACGGGGTAATAAAAGCAGTCTTTATTTGATCTTTGGGGTTCAGTGGTATCTGGTGAAAACCAGAGTACGCATCAATAAAAGACAACAACTCACACCCAGCAGTAGAATCGATCACTTGATCAATCCGAGGTAAAGGAAACGGATCCTTCGGGCACGCCTTGTTCAGGTTGGTGAAGTCGATGCACATACGCCACACCTTGACCACCGCTGGTTCATCCTTCTTCTTCTCTACCAGAACCGGATTGGATATCCAGTCTGGATGCAACACCTCCATAATGAATCCGGCTGCAAGTAGCTTAGCCAGCTCATCAAGCACCACTTTTCTTCGTCATCTGAAAGACGACGAGTCGGTTGCCTCACCGGCTTCACCTCCGGCCGGACAAATAAAGAGTGCTCTGCCAACTCCCTCGGAACACCAGGCAGGTCCTTAGCCGACCATGCGAAGATATCCCGATTCTCACGGAGGAAGTGACAGAGCGCGCTTTCCTATTTCTCGCCCAACCCGGCACCAATGATGGCCATGCGCTCCGGATTCTCCGGGTCAATGGGGATCTTCTTTGTCTCCTTGGGCACCTCAAATGTTGCACCTGCATCCGGATTGGTCATGGCCAGCACACCGAGCTGAGCTGACTTTGCCATTGCCACTACTTCATGCATCTTGCTCTTCTCCGCTGGATCACCAACGACTCGGCTAAGGTGGAACCAACCGTGGCACACTGTATGGCCTTCTTGTAATCTCCCGCAACGGTGATGATACCATTGGGCCAGGCATCTTCATCTTGAGGTAGGCAACATGAGTGGATATCATGAACTTGGCTAATGCCGGCCTGCCGAGCAGAGCATGGTATGGGCTCTCCAAGTCTACCACCTCGAATTCGAGACTCTCAGTCTGTGATTGTCCTTGGTACCAAACAGCACATCCACCCAGATCTTTCCCATTGGGGAACAAGACACCCCGGGTACTATACCATGGAAGGTGCAACTGCTCTGCTGCAGCTGATTCGGCGAATAACCCAACTTGACCATTGTGTCCCGATACATGATGTTTATAGCACTGCCATTGTCAACCAAGACTCGAGTGAATTTCACATTAATCTTTGGTCCAACCAAAGTCGGATCCACCACCAGTGCGTAGTTTCCTGGGCTTGGCATAACCCTGGGATTATCAGCCCTACTCCAAGTGATCTCCTGCTCGGACCAGTTCAGGTATTTTGGACTGCTGGTGTGACTGCATTCACCTCCTTCGCCCTTCGTAGCTGACTTTTTTGTCAGTTGGCTCGGTCACAAAAACCACATAGCTTTGATGAGCTTCCTTGTAATCATTTCCGGGGTATCCACCTTGCCGACTTGGACCAGCATTGTTGTTGCCTCCCATATTTACCAGGTTAACCGGCTTTGTGGCTGCCGGCCTTGGAGCTCCTTCGTTCACCGGGGTTGCATTGGCTCCGGATAAAGGCGTATTTGGCCTGAAATTCGGTCTAGGAGCACCTCTCTGAGGTGGCCCTCTCTGACCTTCCGCCTGGATGCGATGATGCCAGCTACAATTCCGAGTTGAATGATTGGCCGGCTTGCGTGGGTCTGTTGTGTGATAACGGCAAGGCCCATCTATCATTGCCTCAAAAGTTAAGGTGGACTCGGTCCATCCCACACTTTCTTTGCCAAGCACCTTGATTCGGCCTCCAAGCTGGACCCTCATTTTTTGGTCTCTGGCTATCAGGATGATCCATATTTACTGCAGCAACCTGGTCTGAGCCGTATCTGTAATCCGGATCTCTCCTTTTATAACCGAACTCATGTCGGTCACTGGGCCTCAATGGTCCAGTTCGGTTTTACCGGTTGCCTCCTGCTTGTTCCCACCGCATCCAACGCTGGCTGCGTCGGATCGCCAAGAGCATATGTATCTGCTATCCGGATCATTTCCGCCAGGTCTTTGGCATATCTCTCTGGAGCTTCTGCCAAGCGGGGTGCCATGTCGGCAACCCTGCGCAAACCAAGAAATGGCCTGCTCCTCCACAACACCTTCACAAGAATTGCGAATGTTGCTCCACCGAGTCAAAAATTCTCGGTCTGTCTCCCGCTCTTCCTGCCTGCACGCAGACAAGAGCTGAGGTCGGTTTGGCCTCTTGTACGTGCTGGAGAAGTTGCTGTAAAAGCCTGTTCCAAATCCATCCAAGAGTTGATACTACCCTCTGGTAAGTTATTCAGCCAAATCCGGGCTGGCCCTTCCAACATATGCGGGAGATACCGGACCGCCCATCGGCGATTGCCCCCCGCAATGTGCACCGAGGATACATAGTCTATCAGCCAATCCTGCGGCTTGTGCTGCCGTTATACGGCTTTGTGATTCGGCCAAGCTGAAACAATGGCACATTTGGCTCGTTCATGATCCGAGGCCCAAAGCAGGAGGACCTGGTGGGCCTTGCTCTTCCAGCCTCTCGGACTGATAAATCCTATCCAACCTGAGACGCTGATCATCCGGATCCAATGTCCGAGGTCCCAGCCTGGATGCAAGTGCATTATCATACGTTTGGTATCCGGCTCGCGCCATAGCCGAATTACCATCATCATAGTGGTAGCCCGCCTGGCCACCACCTTGCTGCTGCGCTTGCACCATCATTTGCTGCTCCTGCCGGGGTTGATTCTGCCCAGGAGGACGAGGTGGTTGACCTCGGCCAGCCGAATTACCCCTTCCGGCTCCCGGATTGCCTTGACCGCCATTGTTTCTGCTCTGGCCACCTCTTCCTTGTGCGCTAGCTGCTTGCCGGCATACTCGGCATCATAGGCCTGCAGCTGCTTGCTCTTGCCCGAATTCACGCTCTGAGCCCGGTCAACTCCGACATGTGGAGATGACGCTTGCCCCTTGGATCTCTGGCTAACAGCCTTAGCCGACACTACCACTCGAGAACCACCAGCGTCCGGATTAGCTTTCCGAAAAGCCTCATTCTGCCGGTTACACACATCAACCAGCTCATTGACTCTTTCTGCCTGCTTGCGCCAAGCATCCCCGGTTAAAGTGGTCAACTCGGCTCGCGCTGCCGCTGCAGCCCTAAGATTCTTGGCCGGGGAGCTATACACCGGCTTGCCTGTACCCGATCTATGACTAGTAGCCTTACTCGAGCTCGATCTTGCGGCTCTAGCTAACTCGTCATTGAGGTCCTTACCCCTGTTGCGCAAGTCAACTCTCTTGCGTGGGTGAGGCGCTACTGGAGTGAAACCATCGGTGATACCATTGGCAGCATTGTACTCTCTCATGTCTCTATCAAATGCTTGCCTAGACTCTACCACTAACCGGGCTTCTCTTTGCAACCTCAGGCGCTCTGCCTCTAACTGAGCTATAGTAAGCTCTACATTTGCCCCGGGCGCCACTGGCCGAGCCAACTTTTCGAGGACATCCTCTAAGGGAGCCTCCATACTTGACATGCCAAGTGGGCCAACCGGATCTGGTTTCTCCTTTGGGAATTTCGCCGTCCGAGTCGGCTTGTCAACCGGATCGGTTGGTGTGATCAGCTCCTCGGGTATGCTGTTGCCGGCATCTCCTTTGCCAGCTCCAGCACTTGCTCCGGTCATCATCACTTCCACGCTACTCCCGGGGCGAGCGCTACGCCGTCCGAGAGCTGCGCGGAAAGAGGAGGATCCTCGGCCACGAGCACCTGCGCCGGGTACTCGCGGACAAGCTCGGTGGTGACGTAGGTGAGGAAGCTGCCGAACTGGATGAAGTGTCCATCCACAGGGAGTGGTCCTCCCGCGAAGCAGCCGGCGTTGTCGCTGATGAAGGTGAACCCGCCGTAGTTGCAGACGAGCCCTGACCGCACTCGCACGCCGGAGCTGGTGACGGAACCCGTCCGGATGGAAACCCCAACCAACGCCACTGCTTGCCCCACGGTGGGCGCCAACTGTCGTGGTGGTGTCACGGCAGATGCCATAGGATGGCTTAAGTTGGGGGCTCGCTAGGACGTTGGGGGATCCGGGGAGGGTGTGCGCGCTCAAGAAGCACGCATGAAGAACAACCAAGAACTCACAAGAACAAGCAAGAACAAACCAAACCAAGAACAACCAAAGCACACCAAGATGTACCCTGCTTCGGGGCCCTCTTGAGGAGGTAACACCCCTACTGCAGCACTAGCCTACTCTCTTATATCTCAAAGGGAACAAGTACAAGTGCTCCTCGAGCTGTATGAAGCAACAATGGTGAGAGCTCTAAGAGGAAGATGGAACAGGGGGAAATGAGGCCTCTCCTTCGTCGTCCCTCGCACTGGAGGATGTAGTGGTCTACTTATACACTAACCGGTTTACCTTTTTGCCCCTGGAGATGATAATGGCATTGCCAAGAGGAAAAGGACAAGCCTCTGCCCCTGTCAATCCAACGGCCGGACTGTCAGGCCTATCTTGCCCCTTCGGGCAATGGCAGCTGTAGCCCACCGGGTCTAGGTCACATCCTCTTTCCCGAATTGGCCGAGTCAGCTCCTAGGTTGCTGCGCTCCCAGGAATCCGTGGCTTGACCTGGCTGTCAAGTCCTAGCAGGCCTATCTTGCCTCTTCAGGCAATGGCAGGCGTAGCCCGCCGGGTCTAGGCCACATCCTCTTTCCCGAATTGGCCGAGTCAGCTCCTAGGTTGCTGCGCTCCCAGGAATCCCGTGTCTTCTGAGCCTCGGACAGGAGGCCTGCAGGACCCGTGAACTTTACTGACATTACTCGGCCTGTGCATTATCCGACATTACTGGTAAGCCGGGTTCTTCCAGGCGACCCGGCTAGCTGAGCCGGATCTCTTACAGGCAACCCGGCTAGCTGAGCCGGATCTCTTCTAGGCAACCCGGCTAGCCAAGCCGGGTCACTTCCTCTGATCCGGCTAGACTTTGCCTGATGCCTCTTGGTCTCTTCCTGTCTTTAAATATGGTCCGGTCCGAATGATCCGGTTTGTGAGACCCGGATTGTCTTTCATTTCACCTCTTTGCCCTACCCGGGGGCAACTCCCCGACAGTTACGGAGCAGATGAACGATGTTTTGCTTAAACCCTTCACGAAACAGGAGGTTAAAGATGCCCTTTTCCAAATGTTTCCAACAAAGGCGCCTGGCCCAGATGGCTTCCCAGCTCATTTTTTCCAAACTCATTGGGAATTATGCAGGGAGGAGGTAATGCTGGCAGTGCTTCGTGTGCTGAAGGGGGAAGATAATATGGAGGAGATAAACCAGACTTTCATTGTCTTAATTCCAAAAGTGGCTAGCCCTGAGGAGTAGGGACAGTTCCGGCCTACCAGTCTATGCAATGTTATCTATAAGATCGCCTCAAAAGTGGTGGCGAATAGGCTAAAAGTGTGTCTTCCGGAGATTATCTCCGAAGAATAGTCGGCTTTTGTCCCAGGACGTTTGATCACAGACAATATTATCACTGCTTATGAATGTCTTCACTTCATGAAGCGGAACCAGGCAAAGAAGAATCGTTTTTGTGCGCTGAAACTAGATATGCGCAAGGCATATGATCGACTAGAGTGGCGGTACCTCGAGGCTGTCATGATCAAGTTGGGTTTTCATAGGCTGTGGGTGAATATGGTGATGAGGTTAGTCACCACGGTGTCCTTCCAAGTCTTGTTAAATGGAGGGAAGCTTTGACAATTTACACACTCGAGGGGTGTGCGACAAGGGGACCCAATCTCCCCATATCTCTTTCTAATAGCAGCAGAGGGCCTCTCATGCCTTTTAAAACACCACAGTTTTTCATCGGAGCTCCAAGGTTTAAAGGTTGTAGCGTCGGCACCGCCGGTAAGCCGCCTACTGTTTGCTGATGACAGCATGTTGCTATTTAAGGCAAATGTGTTGAGTGCGGAAAAAGTTCAGGAAATTTTGGACAAGTACCGTTTGGCTTCAGGCCAAAGACTTAACCGGGACAAATCTTCCATTTTCTTTAGTAAGAGATGCCCAGGTGAGGTCAAGGACGCGGTCAAGGCTGCGCTCAGAATGAAACTCTGAATGCGAAATACCTTGGGATGGCTTCCAATGTGGGGTGAGCCAAGGGGAGTGCCTTCAAATACTTGAAGGATCGCATATGGATCATGATACAGGGTTGGCTGGAGAGGTTACTGTCTGCGGGGGGCTGATACGTCTCAAACGTATCTATAATTTCTGATGTTCCATGTTGATATTATACCAATTGTTACATGTTTTATATACACTTCATATCATTTTTATGCATTTTCTGGGACTAACCTATTAACAAGATGCCACAGTGCCAGTTCCTGTTTTCTGCTGTTTTTGTATTCCAGAAAAGCTAGTCTGGAAATATTCTCGGAATTAGACGAAACTTGGACAGGACCTCCTATTTTTCCAACACGTACACAAAGTCCAAAGGAGAGACGGAGGGGGGCGCGAGCCAGCCACACCATGGGGTGGCGCGGCCCACCCCCTGCCGCGCCGTGGGGTGGTGTGGGCCCCACGGGCGTCTCCAGCCGCCGCACTTTCGCCTATTTATTCATCTTCACGGAAAACCCTAGATACCCGAGCCATTATCCACGAAAAGTTTCAGAGACGCCGCCGCCGTCAACCCTAGCTCGGGAGGGTTCAGAAGCTCTTCCCGGCACCCTGTCGGAGAGGGGAATCATCACCGGAGGGCTCTACATCACCATGCCTGCCTCCGGAGTGATGCGTGAGTAGTTCATCCTTGGACTACGGGTCCATGGCAGTAGCTAGATGGTTGTCTCTCCACTTTATGCTATCATGTTTAGATCTTGTGAGCTGCCTATCATGATCAAGATCATCTTATTGTAATGCTACATGTTGTGTTTGCTGGGATCCGATGAATATTGAATACTATGTCAAGTTGATTATCAATCTATCTTATATGTTATTTATGATCTTGCATGCTTTCCGTTACTAGTAGATGCTTTGGCCAAGTAGATGCTTGTAACTCCAAGAGTGAGTATTTATGCTAGATAGTGGGTTCATGCCTCCGGTAATCTGGGAGAGTGACAATAACTTCTAAGATTGTGGATGTGCTGTTGCCACTAGGGATAAAATAACCGATGCTTAGCTTAAGGGTGCGCCGTTAGGTCTAATGCATTTGTTTACATTACGCACATTACTTAATGCAATTATCCGTTGCTTGCAACTTAATACCAACGGGGAACTCGGTATGACAACCTGGCGGTGGATTATTAGTCATAGACGCTGTTGGATAACGGTCTATGTATTTTGTCGTAATGCCCACATGAATATTATAGTAATCATCATGTCATATATATGCATTGTCATGCGCTCAATATTTTGTCAATTGCCCAGCTGTAATTTGTTCACCCAGCATGTTAGTTATCTTTTATGGAGAGACACCACTAGTGAACTGTGGACCCCGGTCCATTCTTTTACACTGATAATACAACCAACTGCAAACATTGTTCCTTTTCATTCTCTGCAATTTACTACTGTTTTCCACACCATACGTTTAATCCTTTGTTTTCAGCAAGCCGGTGAGATTGACAACCTCACTGTTTCGTTGGGGCAAAGTAGTTTGATTGTGTTGTGTGCAGGTTCCACGTCAGCGCGCCACTGACAACCTTCAGAAGTGATTTCTTGCTCCTACTGGTTCGATTAAACCTTGGTTTCATACTGAGGGAAAACTGCTGCTACACTGCATCATACCTTCCTCTTGGGGTCTCCCAACGAACGTGTGATCCACGCATCAAGCATTTTTCTGGCGCCGTTGCCGGGGAGGAAGCACTTCGGTTCAGAAATCTCCTTACTTCCCCTTCCACACGCCAGCATTTTTCTGGCGCCGTTGGGAGCAAGAGGATTTCTGCAAGGGGAGTTTCACGCTTCCAATCTCTTTACTTTGTTATTGTCTTGCTTAGTTTATTTTTATTTAGTCTTGTTTGCTTTATTTATCAAAAACACAAAAAAATTAGTTACTTTTATTTTCAAGTTGTTATCTTTCTGTTTTGTTTTAATTTTGCTAAAATGAGTACCCCTGAGAACACTAAGTTGTGTGATTTCACTAGCACGAACAACAATGATTTCATTAGTACACCTATTGCTCCACCTGCTTCTAACGCAGAATTCTATGAAATTAAACCTGCACTTTTAAATCTTGTTATGAAAGAGCAATTCTCTGGTGTTAGTACTGATGATGCTGCTGCTCACCTTAATAATTTTGTTGAACTTTGTGAGATGCAAAAGTATAAGGATGTAGATGGTGATATTATTAAACTGAAACTTTTTCCTTTCTCTTTGAGAGGACGTGCTAAAGAATGGTTGCTATCTTTGACTAGAAATAGTATTGATTCATGGACTAAATGCAAAATGCTTTCATAGGAAAATATTATCCTCCTGCTAAGATTATATCTTTGAGAAGTAGCATTATGAATTTCAAACAATTTGATAATGAGCATGTTGCTCAAGCTTGGGAGAGAATGAAATCATTGGTAAAGAATTGTCCCACCCATGGACTGACTGCTTGGATGATCATCCAAACCTTTTATGCAGGACTAAATTTTTCTTCAAGAAACCTATTGGATTCGGCCTCTGGAGGTACCTTTATGTCCATCACTTTGGGTGCTGCAACAAAGCTTCTTGATGATATGATGATAAATTATTCTGAATGGCACACCGAAAGAGCTCCACAAGGTAAGAAGGTAAATTCTGTTGAAGAAATCTCTTCCTTGAGTGATAAGATTGATACTATTATGTCTATGCTTACAAATGGAAAAATGCATGTTGATCCAAATAATGTTCCTTTAGCTTCTTTGGTTGCTCAAGAAGAGCATGTTGATGTGAACTTCATTAAAAATAATAACTTCAACAACAATGCTTATAGGAATAATTTTGGTAATAACAATTATAAGCCCTATCCTTTTAATAGTGGCAATGGTTATGTTAATTCTTATGGTAATTCCTACAACAATAATAAGAGTGTACCCTCTGATCTTGAAGTCATGCTTAAGGATTTTATTAGTACACAAACTGCTTTCAATAAATCTGTTGAGGAAAAGTTTGGGAAAATTGATGTTCTTGCCTCTAAAGTTGATAGTCTTGCTCTTGATGTTGATTTGTTAAAAATTAAAACTATGCCTCATGATGTTAAAGAGAGCAAAACTCTCAATGCTATACAAGTTAAAATTGATAATAATGTGAGGATGTTAGCTGATTTACATGCTAGGTGGGCAAGAGAGGATGAAATTGCTAAAAAGAATAGTATTGCTAGAGTTTATACTATTACTACTACTGAAATGATGTAAACTCAAGTGTTAACAAACCTCCTACTATCAATGGTAAAGTAATTGGTGTTGGCAATGTCTCTACTTCTGTTGCAAAACGTTTAAAATTGCCTGAAAACACTGAAACTGTTCCTGATAAAAGTGCTGAAATTTTTCGAGATGTGGGAGACAATGGTCCTATTACTTTTGATAATAATGATTTTGATTTTGATGGTTGCAATATTTCTGAAGTAATTAAGTTCTTGCAAAAGCTAGCTAGAAGTCCTAATGCTAGTGCTATAAACATGGCTTTTACTAAACATATTACTAATGCTCTCATGCAAGTTAGGGAAGAGAAATTAAAACATGAAGCTTCTATCCCTAGGAAGTTAGAAGATGGTTGGGAGCCCATCATTAAAATGAAGTGAATGATTTTGATTGCAATGCTTTATGTGATCTTGGTGCTAGTATTTCTGTTATGCCTAAGAAACTCTATGATATGCTTGATTTAGCACCTTTGGAACACTGTTATTTGGATGTTCACCTTGCTGATAATACTATAAAGAAACCTTTGGGGAGAGTTGATGATGTTTTTATAATGGTTAACAATAACCTTGTCCCCGTTGATTTTGTTGTTTTGGATATTGAATGCAATGCTTCTTGTCCTATTGTTTTGGGAAGACCTTTTCTTAGAACTGTTGGTGCTATTATTGATATGAGAGAGGGGAATATTAAATATCAATTCCCACTCAAGAAAGGTATGGAACACTTCCCTAGAAAGAAGATGAAGTTACCTTTTGATTCTATTGTTAGAGCAAATTATTCTGTTGATGCTTCATCACTTGGAAACACTTGATTCTTACTTTCTGCGCCTAGCTGAAAGGCGTTAAAGAAAAGCGCTTATGGGAGACAACCCATTATTTTATTTCTGCAATTTTTCTTTTTTTTGAGTCAAGGAGTTGTTTACTTCTGTAACAATTCCTTTGTATCTTTATTTTATCGCATTGTTGTGCCAAGTATTGCCTCTAATAGGAAGATGATGCTAGATTTGGATTTCTGCGCAGGAACAGATTTCTGCTGTTCACCGTTTTAATTCTGTAAAATCACAGAAAAATTATTTAAATCTGCAAATTTTTGTGCGTGATCCTCAGATATGTACGCATCTTTCGTTAGTTTAAAGTTTTTCGATCTGAGCAACGTAAGTGCCTCGAAAAAATTCGTCTTTGCGGACTGTTCTGTTTAGACAGATTCTGTCTTTTATTTTTCGCATTCTCTCTTTTACTAGTGTTGAGTGGAATTCTTTTTTAGGGTGAAGAGCTTCACATAACATCAGTGGCAGTAGTTAATGTTAAAAGTAACGGTCATGTTTGTGTCCTTATAGAACATGTGAGTTTTTGATTGTGCACTAACCCTCTAATGAGAATTACTTTGAGTTTGGTGTGGCGGAAGTTTTCAAGGGTCAAGAGAGAAGGATGATATAATGTGATCAAGAAGAGTGAAGAGCTTAAGCTTGGGGATGCTCCCATGGATCACCCCAGCATATTTCAAGAAGACTCAAGCGTCTAAGCTTGGGGATGCCCAAGGCATCCCCTTCTTCATCAGCAACTTATCAGGTCATCTCTAGTGAAACTATATTTTAATTCTTTCACATCATATGTGCTTTACTTGGAGCGTCTGTGTGCTTTTATTTTCAGTATTTTATTTTTCTTATGGTCAACTTGATTGGACCCAGCATTCTTGATTGGGAGAGAGACACGCTCCGCTTTTTCATATGAATACTCCTATTCTTCACTTATACTTGTTGAGTATTCTTATCTAGCTATTGCTATGCTTTTAGCTCCTGTTTTTCATGCATCTCTTATTCAGAGCTGTTAGTTCTTTTAAAGAAAGTACTCTCTTGCTTCACTTATAATTGTTTGGAGAGTTTATGTTGAAATAAATTGATTGGTGTTTGGTTGGAACAGAAAATGTTGCATGTGGTAGATGGTATAATGGAAAAAGCTTACATATTCTTGTAGATCACTGTATTGGATAATTTGATACTTGTCAATTGTTTTGAGTTATCAAGTAGTTCATGTTTAAGCTTTTGTATCATGTAGTTAAAACCTATTAATGAAGAACTACCGTAAAGCTCGTTGAAATTTGGTTTGCATGATTGGTATCTCTAAGGTCTAGATATTTTCTAGTAAAAGGGTTTGGTTAACAAGGAAGACAGTGTAGAGTCTTATAATGCTTGCAATATGTTTTCATATAAGTCTTGTTGTGTCGGTTGATATCCTGTGTTTGCTTCAAATAACCTTGCTAGCCTAAACTCTGTACTGAGAGGGAATGCTTCTCGTGCATCCAAAACCTTGAGCCAAAATCCATGCCATCTGTGTCCACCATAACTACCTATATATGGTATTTCCTTGCCATTCCAAGTAAATTTTTCATGTGCTATCTTAAACTATTCAAAAATTATTACTCCTTTTTGTGTCAATGTTTACCAAGCTCATGAGGACGGGGTGGATGTCCTTATGTCAACTGTCAAACAGACTTTACCACCGGACTAGCGGCATATACATCCGCTTATCCATTAATTTTGCAAAAAGAGCTGGCAAATGGGGTGCCCAGTCCCAATTAATTACAACTTTAACCGCTTAATTCTCTTCACATTTTTGTCCTGATTTATCAGTCAAGCAATGACAAACAGTGAAATATCTGCATGTGTAAACAAAAGAGAAGAGGGATGATCTGCCTTGCTGGTAGAAATAACGTCCTTCATGGGAGCCGCTCTTAAAAATCTGGTTGGCAGGGGTCATATTGTACTTTCCATTTTCTGATTCGTTGACAATTAACAAACACCTCTCAAAACTTATTTTTACTCTCTTTATGATTTCAAAAACTTAAAAAGCTCTAGCACATGATTTAATCCCTGCTTCCCTCTGCGAAGAGCCTTTCTTTTACTTTTATGTTGAGTCAGTTTTTCTACTTCTTTCTATCTCAGAAGCAAACACTAGTGTCAACTTTGGTGCAACAATTTTTATATGCTTGTATATTGCACTTATTATATTGCTTTGTGTTGACAAATATCCATGAGATATATATATATATGTTGAAAGTTGAAAGCAATTGCTGAAGCTTAAATCTTCCTTTGTGTTGGTTAAATACCTTTTACTTAGAATCTATTACTTTATGAGTTAACTCTTATGCAAAACTCTTTGATGCTTGTCTCGAAAGTACTATTCATGAAAAGTTTTTTCTTATATGATTCAGTTGTTTGCTCATTATCTACTTGCTAGCAAACTATAGACCATTGACCTGGATCACTTCATTCATAACATGTGCTTTACAATACTATTTGATCAAGATTATGATTGTAGCATGTCACCTCAGAAATTATTTTGTTTTTATCGTTTTACCTACTCGAGGACGAGTAGAACTAAGCTTGGGGATGCTTGATACGTCTCTGTGGCGCCCCGACCCGACTGCTATACAGTGATACTGTGTCTCCGGTTATCCGATACCAGCAGGCACACTATCAAAGCATAAGAGAGAGATCAAGACTTGTGGAACAACTGGCACATCACAGACTCTACGACACAAATCATATAGTTCAACTCTTATAATAGAGAAAGATAGCAAATGACAACCAGAGGTCACCGACCCAACATTACAACAGGCGGAAGCGAAGTGTGTTGTTCTAAACATCAAGAACCAAAATATGGCCTAAGAGGCCTACAGATAAACATCACAGCGCCAGCTGTTCCAGGATGTCCCAAGCTGCCACCTGGGAACCCCAGACTACTCGTCGACGTCCACAAAGAACCCACCTTCGAGGTCGGTGAAGTCCTCCTCTGAAACAAAACAAACGACGTTGAGTTCGATGAACTCGCAAGATTAAGAGCTAATATATGCTCGATGAGGCTTTCAAAGTTATATGGCTGTTTCGCATAAAGCTGATTTTATTTATGAAAAACATAACTCAATGGCATCGACTAATCAGAATATTTCCAAAAGAGGTAAGAAGTACTCTTTCTTTCATCACCTCTCTCAACATCAACCACTGTACCTGTTCATCAAAGGCACCTCCCCGAATCACCCTCGAGGAAGCTCACCTTGCATTTGTGAGTGGTACCTCTAGTACCCAGTTTTTAATCATTCCGTTAAAGTTATTCTATGATCTTACCTTCACTTCCCAAGTCGTCCATAACCGCGGACACGGCTTTTCGAAAAGATTTACCCTGCAGGGTGTACAAATGTTTGCCACGCGTACCGTCCGGCCCATTACCTGATCATTAGCTCTCTTCCTTGGAAAGCTGGCTGGGTGGGAGCGGTGTCGACTTCTCCCTCGTTAAGGACTTTCCAGGATCATCAGTGCCGGTAGGACAGGTTTGGTGACTCCTCCAACCCCCTGTCCCGCGGACACTTACTTTCCTAATACCACAATCCTCATCCCAGTTCATACCACCATCATCACGCACGCGCAAATGGAAGCCCGAACTAGAGGACCCTGGCTAGCCCCGCTCGAGTTATTTAGTCTAAGAGGGTTCCTGCACTGCGAATGCATATGCCTCACGCATGGTTGCACGCTCAGTCTTGGTTCAAGAGGTATAGAACTCGCACCTAGGCGGCGAGAACGAGACAAAACACCACAACCACAGTGGCCTCTCATCCCCACCTTTAAGCATTTTATTATCCGTCACCACAATTTCCTCCACCAACAACCATTTATCTCATCACCTGTTTCCAACATGAACCATCCATCGTATAGCTATGCAAATTAACTAAGCATGGCTAAGCAACAACATAGCATAGTAAGTATCTCCGCCAACAATACAACCCTATGGATAATAGGAGGGAAACAGGTAAAAGGCATAGGGAACTTAATGCAACTATAGGATACTCTAATCCAAGAAAATTGACATTTAGAACCGCATGCAATATTATAGTGGAGAAAATATTTGAGGAAACATAGGATAAGATATGCTCAAAGGGGGGATTACGCTTGCCTTGCTCAACGTGCTGGTAGTACGGATCTTCGGGGTATTGTGGAGTAACCCCGGCTGCTTGATCTATCGAGGCATAGCAACGGAAGAACAATCAATCACCACACAAACTTTAGCAGATGCAATGCACAAACACATGATGACATGTCAATTTAAATCCCCGAGAGGAGGATGATTCAACTATTCAATTTAAACGGAGTTTGGGTGCTTAGTGGGGACACACCTCGAATACACCGTGGAGTTAAGTAAGGAATCATCTTTACTTGTTGATTAACGTAGTTGAGACCCTAGGATTTAACTTGTAGATGATATGACATGATCATGTGAAGAATGCAGGGTGTAGAGGGTTAAACAAACTTGTAATCAAGTTAGAAGGAATTGGAAATAATTTTACTAGTGTTAAAACATGTTTCAGGGAGCATCCGGATTAAAATCCGGAAAATTCTGGGTTTTATACCGGGTCATTCCGGGTTTTATACCGGGTCTGGCACCGGGTTTAATTCCGGGTCATTTCCGGGTATGAACCGGGCGAAAATGGTCGAGTCCAGTACCGTTTTGCTTAACCCAGTATAGATTCCGGACAATTCTGGGTCTGGTACCGGGTGATTCCGGTTCAGTTCCGGAAATTTCCGGGTTGGACACCGGATTTGTCAACGCGACGAAAACGAAATAGAGCTACGGGGATTCGATGAACTAGGGGGAAAAGAGGAAATGTAGAGGTCCATTTGGAGGGTTTGCTCACCCTGAACTCGTGGGGGTGCTTGGAAGGACCGGAGATGGACGGAGACGGCCGGAATCGTCCGGGAGAGCTTCCGGCGGTGGTTGGCGAAGAACTTGGCGGCACGGTTGGTTCGAGGCGTCCCGGCTCGATTCCTTCGGTGGAGTGGTAGAGGACGACGAGGCGGAGCTATTGGTGGTCTTCGTTTCGCTCGGGGACTCCTCAATCAACGGCGGCGAGCTCGGCCATGGGAGCTAGCTCTTGGAGCTCTTTGGGGAGAGAAGAATGGAGAGGAGAGTGAGGATGGAGGGAGTGGGCTGGTTGGGGGGTTTTCCCTCCTTCACTTTAGTGTCCTTTTCTTTTACATAAAATCCCAGCGCTTTCGTTTTCCTCACAGACAAGTCCTTTTCTCTTTTAATTTTAGAACCATCCAAATTTCCCTGATTTTCTTTAGGCACCAAAACATTTTAGAAAATTATGCCAAAATTTGGGGAGGCTCCCCTAACTTTGGTGTCTCCAAATAAAATGTTTTTGACAACATTTGTTCAAAGTGTTGGATTATAGCATTTTGCTAGATTCGAAAGGTTGCTCCTTTGATAATTTTATAGCAAGTGCAAAATATTACTTGGCAGTTTGTTGAAACAAGTTTGCATTGTGGTTTTCAAATGGTGCTAAACCAACACAATTCCCTAACAACAATATTGATGCAAGGATGCCATGATGCAATGAACACAAAAGTGAAAATTTTAAACAGGTTTTCAGGTTCTCAACTTTGGGCTGTTACAGTCTCAAACGTATCTATAATTTCTGATGTTCCATGTTGATATTATACCAATTGTTACATGTTTTATATACACTTCATAACATTTTTATGCATTTTCTAGGACTAACCTATTAACAAGATGCCACAGTGCCAGTTCCTGTTTTCCGCTATTTTTGTATTCCAGAAAAGCTAGTCTGGAAATATTCTCGGAATTGGACGAAACTTGGACAGGACCTCCTATTTTTCCAACACGTACACGGAGTCCAAATGAGAGACGGAGGGGGGCCGCGAGCCAGCCACACCATGGGGTGGCGTGGCCCCACCCCCTGCCGCGCCGTGGGTGGTGTAGGCCCCACGGGCGTTTCCAGCCCCCGCCCTTTCGCCTATTTATTCAGCTTCACGGGAAAACCCTAGATACCCGACCCATTATCCATGAAAAGTTTCAGAGACTCCGCCGCCATCAACCCTACCTCGAGAGGGTTCAGAAGCTCTTCCCGGCACCCTGCCGGAGAGGGGAATCATCACCGAAGGGCTCTACATCACCATGCCTGCCTCCGAAGTGATGCGTGAGTAGTTCATCCTTGGACTACGGGTCCATAGCAGTAGCTAGATGGTTGTCTCTCCACTTTATGCTATCATGTTTAGATCTTGTGAGCTGCCTATCATGATCAAGATCATCTTATTGTAATGCTACATGTTGTGTTTGCTGGGATCCGATGAATATTGAATACTATGTCAAGTTAATTATCAATCTATCTTATATGTTATTTATGATCTTGCATGCTTTCCGTTACTAGTAGATGGTTTGGCCAAGTAGATGCTCGTAACTCCAAGAGTTAGTACTTATGCTAGATAGTGGGTTCATTCCTCCGGTAATCTGGGAGAGTGACAACAACTTCTAAGATTGTGGATGTGTTGTTGCCACTAGGGATAAAATAACCGATGCTTAGCTTAAGGGTGCGCCGTTATGTCTAATGCATTTGTTTACATTACGCATATTACTTAATACGATTATCCGTTGTTTGCAACTTAATTCCAACGGGGAACTCGGTATGACAACATGGAGGTGGAGTATTAGTCATAGACGCTGTTGGATAACGGTCTATGTATTTTGTCGTAATGACCACATGATTATCATTGTAATCATCATGTCATATAAGGTTTAAAAAAAAATCATCATGTCATATATATGCTTTGTCATGCGCTCAATATTTTGTCAATTGCCCAGCTGTAATTTGTTCACCCAGCATGTTAGTTATCTTTTATGGAGAGACACCACTAGTGAACTGTGGACCCCGGTCCATTCTTTTACACTGATAATACAACCAACTGCAAACATTGTTCCTTTTCATTCTCTGCAATTTGCTACTGTTTTCCACACCATACGTTTAATCCTTTGTTTTCAGCAAGCTGGTGAGATTGACAACCTCACTGTTTCGTTGTGGCAAAATAGTTTGATTGTGTTGTGTGCAGGTTCCATGTCAGCGCGCCACTGACAACCTTCAGAAGTGATTTCTTGCTCCTGCTGGTTCGATTAAAACTTGGTTTCATACTGAAGGAAACTGCTGCTACAGTGCTTCATACCTTCCTCTTGGGGGTCTCCCAACGAACGTGTGATCCACGTCATCAGGGGCAAGGATGTTCTCATAAAATCTGTTGCCCAAGCAGTACCTATCTTCTCGATGGCTTGTTTTCTGCTGCCAAGGGGTCTATGTCTCCATATCAACTCGCTGTTGAGGAAGTTTTGGTGGGGGCCGAGAGGGTGAAAGAAAAACATGTTGGGTCTCTTGGAGGGAAATGTGCAAACCCAAGAACATGGGGGGGCTGGGGTTCAGAGATATTGAACTTTTTAAGTTAGCACTCCTAGCAAGACAAGGGTGGCGTATGCTGCAAAACCCTGCATCGTTAAGTGCTAGGGTTCTGAAGGCAGTTTACCACCCACAGACGGAGCTACTGCAGGCCACTCTTGGATCATCACCATCCCAGGTGTGGAGAGCGATTCATGAGGGGGTACAAGTCCTAAAACAAGGACTGATCAGGCGTATTGGGACAGGTGAGACGACTGACCCATGCAATGATCAGTGGCTACCTAGGGATAGAATGTTGCGTCCCATCGCCTGTCTAAAGCCGGAACCACCGGCTCGGGTTGCTGATTTCATTGATGCCACGTCCGCTGCGTGGGACAGGGAGAAACTACGACAGTTTTTCCTACCAATGGATGTGGAAACCATTGTTCAGATTCCTCTTAGCCACCGCAGACAGGAGGATTTTTGGGCTTGGCATTATGATCGCAAGGGCGCCTTCACCGTGAGGTCGGCGTACAAAATGCTTCTGTGTACCAGGGAGAAGAGGGAGGCATGGCTTGATGGTCGTGCAGGTATCTCAAATGCAGCTGCTGTTGAGATGGAGTGGATCTCACTTTGGCGTACTCAGGTTCCGTCAAAGGTTAAGGTCTTCTTGTGGAGGTTGGCGAAAATCTCACTTCCAACCAATGATGTTCGTAAGCATCGGAAGATGACAGAGAGCGACCAGTGTACTTTGTGTGGAGCGGCTGACTCTTGGAGGCATGCTCTCCTGGACTGCACTATGTCGAGATGTGTTTGGGCGCTAGTTGATGCTGGCATAATGGAACATTTGAGCAGATCGGAAGAAGTGGATGCACGGCAGTGGCTTGCGAACATGGTCGCGACACTTAGCCGTGAGGATCAGACAAGGGTTTTTGTCACCCTATGGGCTATTTGGCATGCCAGGAGGAAGGCCATCCATGAGCAGCAATACCAGAGTCCGCTGTCGACTCACATGTTCGTGGAACGCTTCCTCGAGGATCTTGCTCAGAGTAGCGAGAGGAAGTCCAAGCAAGTGGTGGCGGCTGCTCCAAATCGTGCGGCACCGAGATGGATCCCCCCACCACCGGGGATGGTGAAGATAAATGTCGACGCAGCAGTGGGGAAGGCCCACGGCCAAGGATCGGTGGCAGTTGTTGCTCGATCGGAGGACGGCGTGTTCCTGGGCGCGTCGGCAATGGTGTTGGCTGACAAATCCGACGCTGAGACACTAGAAGCTCTAGCATGCAGGGAGGCGATTGCCTTGGCGCATGACATCAACATCACGAGAGCGATGGTGGCGAGTGACTGCCTATCTGTGATTCGCGTCTGGAGACAGATAGTTTGGGGATGTATGCCCTAATCATCAGAGAAATAAAGGAGGAAAGGAGGAGGTTTGAGCTCCTGTCTTTCCGCCATGAGCGACGATCTTCAAATAAAGAAGCTCATGTGCTTGCTAGAAGTGTGGTAAGCGATGACCCTGGTCGCCGAGTGTGGCTGTCCGAACCGCCAGGGGGTTTATGTATTCCGTTTGTTGTTGAAGTCTAATAAAGTGTGTGTGATTCTCAAAAAAAAAAAAATGCCACGAGGCTCGTCCCTTGTTGGCCTCATTTTTTTTAGAATGGAAACAAATGCCCTCGTTCATGGCCAGGATCAACAACAAAACCCGGCACCGCGCCGACCCGACGACACACAACAGTGCAACACCTACAACCATCAAAACGACCAGCTGCTCAAGCCGCTAAACCTCCAGCTAGATCGACCATCACGATTCACTCATCGGAAGCAAAAAACACGGCATGATCGATCTCTTATTCTCGTCGCCGGAAACATTTATCAGAGGGCGGGGGCGGGCCGGGTGGCGAGGGCGAGAACCCCGGCGGCAACACCTGCGGCCGGCAGACCTTCACGCAGGCGGCCTCGGTCACGTAGCAAGGGACCTCGGGCGTCGACAGGCAGCAGAAGCAGCTAATGTAAGTGTCGATGCTCTCACCAACGCATCTACTCCTCTTGCACCTCCCTTCGAGCGGCCTAAACTTGATGCCGCGCACGGTCTGGCCATCGTCGCCGTCTAGCTGACGGCCGCCTGCACACGACAAGATGCATGCGTGTTAATTAAGTAGCTTTGAAGCTCTCGTCGCGACGATGATGACACATATATGGATAAATCATAGTAGGATGGAAGAATTCTTCAGTTGATGGATCATGGATGGATGGCTTACAGTGCGCGGAGAAGGCGTGGCATCCGAGGACGACGAGGAACAGAATCAGTGCTGCTGTCTTGTTGCTTCCCATCAGCTGGCTGCCGGATCTGTGGCACGCCATGCTTGATTGAGTATCTGTACGCACGTATGCTACTTCTCTAACGGGGTGTATGTATGTATGTATGTATGTATGTATACAAGATCGACGAACACGACGGATGTGCTCGAGTCGAGCCCTGGGCTGCTATTTATAGATAGATCAGCGAGACGTAGATAAGGTAGTAGTACAAAGCAGGCTACGTCTATCGAATGCTGTAACTGCAGGGAGCCAGGGAGATCATGACGTAGAGAATAATATCAAGCATTAAAAACATGCAATCTTTTGGCGTTCTTTTTTAATTTCGCATGGGCTGAAAAATGAGGAGCTTTTATTGCCGTAATATTTAGCATGTTGTTAGTAGTGGAATATTTGCAGAGCATGGCTACTAACTTGCTTCTCTTCTCTCTCACGGCACACCTAATTTAGGAAAATATTTTCAGCATTGATTTCGTCACGACGGAGTGTTTCAAAACCAAATCTCGTCTGGATACATTTCAGCTATATTTTTCTTGAGCTCTAGTTAGCACGTGACTCCCTACGTTTCTAAATATAAGATATTTTAGGGCTCGTTTGGTTGCAGCCTTTCCCCATGGATTTCGCCGCTTTTCCCTGGCCCAAAAAACCCCGGGCCTAATTTGGCCCGGGTCAACTTACCGCATCGTTTGGTTGCCGACGAGGGGAGGAAGCCCAACCCGTCCGCGTCTTTTCCCCAGGCCACCATTCCGTGACTCGAGGGGTGGGGAGCGCATTCCGCGACTCGGGAGGCGGCGGTGCGATCTCCTTCCTCTGGCGGCGGCGTGATCTCCTTCTTCCGGCGGTGCCCGGACGAGAGCTCGGACCGGAGCGAGTCCTCCTCCCCTTCGCCTCTCCCTCTCTCGCATCTCCCCTCTCCCATCGGGTCGGCATCCTCGTCCAAGATCTCCCGCCGAAGGTTTGCCCTCTCCTACTTCTCCCCATCCCCCTCCGACGACGACGGGCCAGCGGTCGTGCTAACTTCTCCTGATCTTGCAGTTGTGGTGGGGAAGGAAGGAGGTTTGTCGTGGGATACAGAGAGATCGAACGCCGACCACGCCGTCCAGCAGCACAGAGAACACATCTCAGGTACCGGTTTTATCTCAGGTCCACGGAGGTGTTGATTTGGTAGTTTTGGTGCGTGCTGAGACAGATCCTTCCGAGTGACCCGCATCTCTCCTATTTCGAGTTTCTGAATTTCTCCATGCGTGCTTGTCTGCACGACAGTGCACGGAATTTCATCTAGTTTCTTGGATTTTTCGGTGGGATGCTCATGTGCTGTAGTTCTTTCATCCGCATGACCTAGTGATCACGCACTAGTAGAAAAAGGGTCTTTCGTCCGGAGCCCAAAAGTCATTAGTCCCGGTTCGGGCAAAAACCGGGACCAATGCCAGGCATTGGTCCCGGTTCGAGCTGCCAGGGCCCCGTGAGCCATTAATCCCGATTCGGATCGGGGTATTAGTCCCGGTTCGTGGCATGAACCGGGACTAAAGCTCACGCGCCGGACACGTGGCGTGCCGCAGAGCATTAGTCCCGGTTCGTGGCACGAACCGGGACTAATACCCCTCCCCTGCCTATAATATTTTTTCTATTTTATCTATTTTTCATTTAATATGAAATAATTCATATTTTTAAATCTGTAAATCAAAATTGAACAAATAAAATGTCTAAATCGATTAGAAAAATTAGAGGAATCCAAATATGACATCCATATCATCATTTTCACCATGCATATTACTTTTTGCAACATATTTTTGGTACTTGCTTAATAAAAAAAGTCATTTTTGGCACTTAAAAAAATGGAAAATGATATTTATAAAAATATTTTGGAAATTGTTTTTGCCAAAAATGTTTGACATACCAAGACACACCTATGTATCAAATATGGACACATTATCACAAACTATGGCACGGGGATGGTCATAACTTGGTCATTTGAAGCGAAACCTATACATGTCTATAGATGATAGTCCTTTTTGTGAAGGTTTTTTTTGAAATGTTTGTCAAAACTCAAGTTTATCATTTTTGCTAGAAACTAGTACACATAAAAGGACTCCATGCAAAAGGATTTCACTTTTTGAGTATTTTCTCCCTAGTAAGTTGGTGGACTTATAGCTGAAAACTCTCACTTTGGGCGAAACGGAGGGAATCTTTGCAAGAGTTGGGTGGATCTTGGTTTTGGATGTTACTATGTCCTAACCTAACACAACAAAAAAAAAAGTCCACTGGCCTACCCCTTTTGACTCCGTTCAAAGGGGTACATGGGAATTTTGACTCTTTTCCAGTGGGTCCAGGGTTTCGCCGAAGCGGGGCTTCGGAGCGTCTGAAACCCACCAAAATCTAGGTGGTTCCATACCATATATATACAAGTGTGTTGGGTGTTGTACATGTCCAAGATCCTACTCCGGTGTGTGACCGGCTTCACCGGCTTCACTTTCTCTCTAGTAAGTTGGTGGACTTATAGCTGAAAACTCCCACTTCGGGCAAAACGGAGGGAACCTTTGCAAGAGTTGGGTGGATCTTGGTTTTGGATGTTCCTATGTCCTAACTTAACACAACCAAGCAAAAAAGTCCACTGTCCTACCCCCTTTCGACTCTGTTCAAAGGGGTACACGGGAACTTTGACTTTTTCCAGCGGGTCTAGGGTTTCGCCGAAGCGGTGCTCCGGAGCGTCGGAAACCCACCAAAACCTAGGTGGTTCCATACCATATGTATACAAATGTGTTGGGTGTTTTAAATGTCCAAGATCCTACTCCGGTGTGTGACCGGCTTCACTTTCTCCCTAGTAAGTTGGTGGACTTATAGCTGAAAACTCTCACTTTGGGCGAAACGGAGGGAATCTTTGCAAGAGTTGGGTGGATCTTGGTTTTGGATGTTCCTATGTCGTAACCTAACACAATCAAGAAAAAAAGTCCACAGGCCTACATCCTTTTGACTCCGTTCAAAGGGGTACATGGGAATTTTGACTTTTTTTCCAGCGGGTCTAGGGTTTCGCCGAAGCGGGGCTTCAGAGCATCTGAAACCCACCAAAATCTAGGTGGTTCAATACCATATATATGCAAGTGTGTTGGGTGTTGTACATGTCCAAGATCCTACTCCGGTGTGTGACCAGCTTTACCGGCTTTACTTTCTCTCTAGTAAGTTGGTGGACTTATAGCTGAAAACTCCCACTTCGGGCAAAACGGAGGGAACCTTTAAAAGAGTTGGGTGGATCTTGGTTTTGGATGTTCCTATGTCCTAACCTAACACAACCAAGAAAAAAAGTCCACTGGCCTACCCCCTTTTGACTCCGTTCAAAGGGGTACATGGGAATTTTGACTTTTTTCCAGTGGGTATAGGGTTTCGCCGAAGCGGGGCTTCTAGCGTCTGAAACCCACCAAAATCTAGTTGGTTCCATACCATATGTATACAAGTGTGTTGGGTGTTGTACATGTCAAAGATCCTACTCCAGTGTGTGACCGGCTTCACCGGCTTCACTTTCTCTCTAGTAAGTTGGTGGACTTATAGGTGAAAACTCCCACTTCGGACGAAACGGAGGGAACCTTTGCAAGAGTTGGGTGGATCTTTATATGGATGGCATATTTGAAATTCCTCTCATATTTCTAATCGACTTAGACATTTTATTTGTCAAATTTCGATTTACGGATGTAAAGATATGAATTATTCCATATTAAATGTAAAAAGAAAAACTAAAGTAAAATATATTTTATTGTTATTTATTCAAAATATACTATTACATAATCATTGTTACTTATTCAAACAAAATTTTAAATTTAATCAATGAAAAAGTGTAACATCGTAACCGAGGGGTTAATATGATTGATAGGATACTAATATCAGTAAGTTCTAACTTCTCATTTGGAAGCTAATTTGAAAGGAACTCAAAAGTTAAGCGTGCTTGGGCTGGAGCAATCTGAGGATGGGTGACCAAATGGGAAGTTTGACCAGGGTAAGTACTTTGACCCATGACTTAGTGTGTAATTAGAGATTAAGTATGTGGCTAAGTGGAAAATTTCAAAATAGAATTTAAAAAGTAAAAAAGTAAAAAAAACATTAAAAAATTTAATTTTTTTCAAAAAATTAAAAATTGTTGAAAAAAAAATGCCCCATTAGTCTCGGTTCATAGACTAGCATTAGTCCCGATTAGCTAGTCCCGGTTCGGAAACCGGGACTAATGGCTCAAACCAACCGGGACTATATGGGGTTTTTGTACTAGTGACGGCTGCAGCTTTCATATCATTAGATTCACATCATATAATATTCCTAAATCAGACAGAATATTCCATACTGTTCTTAGTACAGATGTGCAACTATTAGTGTGCTCTCCTGACACCGATGGCTTCTACAAACACTAGCCAATGATGAAAAAACTAACAATTCCAATGTAATTATAATGCGAGTGGATTTGTAAAGAATATAAGCTTGAGCACTGCTGGACGATTCTCTTGTATTAATTGGCTGATGCGCTGCTGGACGATTCTCTTTCTCGGTTACATTGCAATGCAATGTAAAAGAAGAAATTTCTGCCATGGAGAAAGCATAAGGTGCGAATAATCTTCAATTTGCTCTACTTCTCATGTGCTTTGCTGTTAGTTTTTGCTTTCATGATTCTATGGCTGATTTAGTTGTCTTGGTGTGTTTGCAAAATGCATAGGTTTTCAATATCAAGCTTCTTAGATCATCACGTGCATCTCTTGGTGTGCTTGTCACTTCCAGCATATCTCTAGCTTCCAGCTGAATTCTTTATATATATATATTTTTTGAACGAGAGGAGTACAAACCTGCGTACAATCAGAGGATACAAACAGAAAAAACAAACGCAGATTCATACAGAGAGTGCTCAGCACAAAACACAACAGCAGCGAAGAACTGCTGAACCACCAGAGCTCCTCTACGCCGACGAACACCAGAGAAGAAGAGACCAAACCTCGAGCCGTCTGGAAGAAGGGGGACCTCCAAAGTTGAAGAAGACAGCATGATCCACTCGCCGCAAGCGACGAGATCTTGTCGATGAACAAGCACGGCCAAGCCACCCCCACGACCAGCTCCAGCACCACCGGCCGCCGGGACGGCCAAGCCGTGCCAGAACCACCACCACCGCGCCAACCTTCCCAGCACCAGAGCCAAGCACCCAACCTCTCCGCTCCGGAACTCCACCTCTAGGTGACTCCTCCCCTCGCCTCCACGGCCGGCCGGAGAAGCCACGAAGAAACAGAAACTAGAGGAACCACCAAAAGCAAGCGCGCCGCCACCGCAGCTCCACCCCACGCCACCACGGCCGGCCAGGGGAGGCAGAGGCACACGCCAGCAGCAACGACTCCTGTACAAGCCCCATGGCTCCGCAGTGACGTCGGAGAACTTATCACTGCGACGGCGGAGCCAAGGCACAAAAGCCACATCGAGGTCATCACCGCCGCCACAACCACCTCGATTGGCCACCAGACTCACAGATCTGGCTGTTGCCTGCAAGCAGGCCACCAGCAACAGACCAGGAGCAAACTTATTCAGCACCGCCGCCATCTCCGCCGAGAGCAGAAAGACGGCAAGCACGAAAACTAAGCAACCTAGCTAACCTAAACTAGCAGCACAAGGGTCCGGCCGGCGATTCGACCCCCCTCCCCCCACCAAAGGCCCCGAGGCCGACGGGAAGGAGGAGGGCGGCGAAATCGCCGGCAAGAAACGAGGTCGCCTTCGGGTCGCCGCTCTCTACTGTAGCAGGGAGGGGATAAGACCGAAGCGATCACAATTATTGTAGTTATAAATCACCAGCTGTTCTGTGAAGCGGAGCTGAATTCTTTATATATTCTTGTCATGTTTCAGTATTGCTTTGTTGTATGCTTTCCTGAGATCTTGCTTTCAAAACTGTAATCTTGCTTTCCTGAGATCTGCAAATTGATTTGACCAAGATGGCTTTGATCCCACTGCAGGTATCTGGAGCTAATTCACTGTTGTTCTTCATTGTGTGTCATGTGATGGTGTTGATGCCACTCAGAAGATCGTCGACGGTTGTTTAAAATAATGTTTATTTGCCAGGAGATGTAAAGATTGATATTTGCTTATGTCGTCGTGGTTGAATATGTTAATTGTTGTTGTGTATTTCGGATTATGAGTATTCGTTGAAATTTCTATGTTAATTTGTATGCCAGAATTTTCATATTTGTTGTGAAAAAACGTACTATTCTGGTCCTATTTCCGAATTTGGCATCTTCCCTTCCGTTCCCGTCCTTTCCTTGTTTTCCTGTCCAAATGGCAACTGCCGCTGTTCCCGTGCGGGAGGGGAAACCTGGGATTCCCTCGTGCCCAAGGAAATTCACGTATGGGGTTTAGTTCCCTGGGATATCTCCTCCTGCAACCAAACGAGCCCTTAGGTGTTTCACATGTTGGTTAGATGCAGACTAAAATAAGTCAACATACACACTAAAACGTGTCTAAATATACATGTGGATGCATTTGAATATGAAAAAAACAGGCTAAAACAGCTTATATTTAGGAACGGATGGAGTACATTGCACTTTAACTTGAGGTTTCGAAAATATAGTCACCAATATCCGCCCAAGAACTACTGTACAGAGCCTACATACATGCCGGTATCACGCCAACCGCCAAGCGGCTGAACCGGTGGTGAGTCAGGAATGCAGCGACCAACACTCGACAATCAACAAAGCCTACACATGACGAACCTTATCAAATCAAGGCAAAGGATCCAGGAGTTTCCACATGATGAATCTCACAGCATCTAGTGGCTGTCATCTCGGCTCTCGGATCTCCTGGACAATTGAGCGTGGTCACCGTGACTTTGGCGTCCACTGTCCCGGGAACGGCTGCTGCCACCTTCACGTGTCTGCTCGCCATGACGCTTCTGCTCCCTATGCGACCGGCTAAGGCTGCGGTCAGCTTCAGTGGAGGTTCTTCCTCTTCTGACATTGCCATCTTCCCTGCCTGGAGACACCTCCCCCGGCTCTCGGCTCCTCCTCCGGTTGCGATGGCCACCGTCATCTTCTGTTGGGCCTCTGCGCCTACTGTGGCTGCTGATATCTCCACGATCTCGGCCTCTTCTCTGCTTGCGATGATGATCGTCGTCGTCTTCGGTTGGACTTCTCTGCCTACCGTACCCGCTGATATCTCCATGCTCTCGGCTTCTTCTCTGCTTGCGATGATGATCGTCATCGTCTTCGGTTGGACTTCTCTGCCTACCGTACCCTCTGATATCTCCATGCTCTCATCTTCTTATCTGCTTGCGATGATGATCGTCATCGTCTTCGGTTGGACTTCTCTGCCTACCGTACCCGCTGATACCTCCATGCTCTCGGCTTCTTCTTTGCTTGCGATGATGATCACCGTCGTCTTCGGCTGGGCTTACATGCCTATCATAGCCGCTGATATCTCCCTGCTCTCGGTGGCTTCTCCCCTTGCCATGACCGGCGTCGTCTTCAGTTGGGCTTCTCTGCCTGCTGTGTGTGCTGGCCTCCCTGTAAGTAGTAGATGATCTTACCCTCCTTTGTGATTCTTCCCTGTGGTCACGGCTGCTTTTGCGCCTGCGGGGGCTGCCTACGTCATCAGTTGGACTTCTCTGCCTTCTGTAGGTGCTATCAGACCTATCCTTGGATCTCCTCCTAGGAAGTGGTGACTCTTCCTTCTCAACGTCCCCACCTCTTCGTCTCGGTGGTGGAGGAACCTGTGATGGTGCGAGTTAACAGTGTTATTATATCCATGACAGTAAGCAGGAATGGAACAACCAAACCATACCCCAATAGCCCAACTACAACATCGACATATGCAAATGAAAGGTATATTATGGGATAGCAGAGTGAATAAAATCAATCCTCTTTGTGAGCACACTCATGTTCAATGGTTTACTTATTACCGGTGTTCATCCCTGTCCCTGCTCATGTGGGTTCAGTAATGACAACAATGAGTGAATATGCTGGCTAAATGTACAGATAAGAAAGATTCTTCCTTCCTAATATTTCGAGGCAATAACAGACATTAGGTTCGGAAAAGGCAATAACAATCAAATTCCATGTTCCCTTCTCTTTGTAATTTTTTGTGTAAAATATTTTCTCTTAATACCATGAATTTGCTCTTACATTTCTGATTGCTTCAAGATACATAAAATGAGAAATGTTCGCATTTCTAACAAGATGAAATCCTAAATTATGTTAGTTATAACTGATAATACCTCACAGATTAAATAATTCTTCGTTAGCAGTACACGGTAAGAGTGACAAAAATCATGAAACTACCTGAAAACGTGTCATATACTGCCCCTCGGGTGGGGGTGGGATCCCGAGCTTTTTCAGTTCATCATAAGGAATAGGACGCCTGCGTTTTACAGAAGTACATAATGTTAATGCATGTCTAGAAACTCCAATGCGTGATTCTCCCCAGTGGCACGACTCTTGTACTAAGAAATACTGAAATGTAACCAGTGTTTGAGTTCATACAAGGGAGCACGAAATGGCCTCTCTCGACCTCCAAATCGAAGCTGGCCAGATTCTTTCTTTCCTCCAAGTCCTCCTCCTATGAAAGGACAATGCAGAGTGGTACGAAGATCATCTCAACTAGTCTGCCTGAGTTCTATATTATACTTACTTCAACAGCAAACATACCTAGCCTCCTTGGTATCCATCCAGGCATAAGCTGCTGCCTATAATAGTCTACAATCACTTCACTGCCATCAATAATGGAATGGTGTGCATCCTTCAGGCCAAAAAAAGTATCAAATTGTTTTCTTTTACATTTAAAATTTATGCCTAGAATGTCGCATGAAATAAACAGGCAAAAGCACTTTAAGATACTATAAAGTTGATACCTCATAGGCACGACGCATTTCTCTGTTCGTTTCATACTCCACAAACGCATAACCACGAGAAGCACCAGTAACTGCAAACGAAGTAGCATGATCAGTAAAACTGAAGTTACAGAAAAGCAAAGATCGAGGTATACAATCAGTTGGCCCAGATGATACGCTGCTAACTGTAGTGTACCGACAAGGACAGCTAAAAACCGCTATGGGCCTATGTCACACACGAAATGAACTGAAAAATGGAGATTGATGCTACACTGTTTTAGATTACTGGATGAACCTCCCCGTTTGAGCTTACCAGAAAGTAGCACCCCTTTCCACTGTGTTATCGATGCTACAATAGAACACTCCAATTCGCATCAAGGTGAACTATACTGATTTTATTTTCACTACAATAGCATCATGCAATTCATGCTGTACGGATGCAAAGTTCCCAGATCGAGCTAATCTGGACTAACACTGCTAGAATTCAAGTAGCAAAATGCTTTAAACTTACCAATGTCCCGCACCAGCCGCATGCTCTTCACCTTCCCGTACCTGCCCATCGCCTGCTCGACACACCGAATCGACCAAACAAACAGCTCCGACCATCAGACATGAAAGGATACGAAGTACAGCAACATCCCAGCACAGAGGCATAAGCGAGAGAAGCGCACCTTCCGGACCGTCTCGTCGTCGGTGAGGCGGGAGAGGTGCCCGACGAACACCGTGCAGTAGGGGTCGCCGGCGGCCTTGGGGTCCCCAAACGGATCATCTAGAAAGAAGAGACGGGAGCCAGACACCGAGTGAGGGAGGGCGCAAAGCGTTGATGCGCGAAATGGGAGAACGGAACCGGGGTAGAGGAGGTGGGGAGGGAGGGAGAGCACGCACAGAGGCCGGCGGTGGAGCAGAGGAGGGCGCGGAGGACGGCGTTGTCGTGGGGGGCGACGTCCGTGCCGTCGATGCTGCCCGCCTGGATCGGGTGGTACTTGTCCGCGTAGAACACCGCACCGGCGCTCCCGCCGGCGCCGCCGCCCACCCTCATCTCGCCTCCGCCTCCGCCGCCGCGTGGTCCTGCTGCCTGCCGACCAACTTGCGCCGCCTCGTGGCCGCCGGCCGGTGGAAGCGAGAGCTTGGGCCGCGGCTGTTCAGGAGAGCCAGGGGAAGAGATGGACCGGACCGGTATTGTGGCTAGGTTTTTTGTGGCTAGGTCGGTGTTCACACCGTGGTACTGTGGTGCGGGCCGTGCGGCCGTGAACACCACAGTACGGGCCGTGCGGCCGTGAACACCAGTTCGAAGTTTCAGCGGCTGTCTATTTTTTTTAAGGGTCCGCCTTATGTCTCAGTCGACTGAGATTTCGTTATGGATCTCAGTCGACTGCTTAAGTCATGAAATCGTCTCCCGCTCCAGATTAAGGATGGCAATTTTACCCATGGGTATGGGTACCCGCGGGTACCATACCCACATGGGTAGGGTATGACTACAATTTTATACCTATGGGTAGTACCCGTACCCTACCCGTTTAATTCGTGTGTAGGGCACGGGTATAACCTCGTACCCATGGATATACCCATACACTGCCCGTTTATATACTTACTCGTGGAGGTCTAACATTTATTCTCGTGAACTTGTAGACCTATGTGAAGTTGTCATCAATTATCAATCTGAGTTGATATAATTGTCACGTACTTAAATATATGTTATTGAGTTGAGATAAATGTTTTTCTTTTATCAAAAAATTTATCGATGAATGTAAAATTATGATTAACTTGTGCACTATTTGATATACCCACTGGGTACCCAATGGGTATGGGTATCCGTCGGGTATGGGTACGGGTAAAGTTTTGTATCCGCGGGTGCGGGTATGGGTAGAATTTTGTACCCATTGACTACACAGGTATGGGTATGGTATTGGTCTACCCGCCCCATACCCTACCCATTGCCATCCTTACTCCAGATGTTTAGCGAAGAAAATGAGTTTGTCCCTTATGTCCAGTTTCACTCGTAAAATACTCCACAATCTAACACTCCCTCCGTTCACTAATATAAGCCACATTGGACCATCATTTCAATTTTCTTGATTCAAATGTATTTAGACTGATAACCAAATATGGTTCATCAGTCCATTTGTCTTGAAAACAAGCAGCATTTCGGGTTTCCAAATACTCCAGAAAAACAGCAGCGATACCGACCGACCGACAACAAGTTCGTTTTCTTCCTATTGTATCCTCTCAACCGCACAGTCACAACTTGTTCAACTGTTGAAAATTTGCAATTCATGTCGAATGTACTGCTGACAACATTCCAAATGTACCGGGCTAGAGGACGCTAAAAAAAAGATGAGTTATGGACTCATTTTTGCCTGACATCAACCAGATGAACGTTTTGACCCCGAGAGGGATTTTAACTTTCCAAAGGAACCTGTCGACGAATTTGCATTGCAGAGTAAAAGAATTAGACAGAAAACACCCCAGAATCTGTTTCCAAACCAATTTATGAGCTCAAAATCACAATGTCAAAAACAGGAACATCAATCCATTTACCAGTTACAAATTCCCTTGTTAACATGATCGCAAAAAAAAAACACATCTCGAATCTAAAAAAAAGGACACATCTCGCAGGTCCGGGCCAACAACGAATGCAACGAGAGCACATCACTCAGCCAAAGCACTGGGTAAATATTGAGCTCAGTAAAGCAAGGGTAGTACTTCTAGTACTGTGAAATAAATCACGTGCCAGGACAAAAGAGGACATGCGTCTTAGCACTCTTTTTACATTCATGTTGAACTGGGTAGGTCAGACGTCTGAAGCAGCGGCTGGTGAAGGTTGAGGTTTATGCTGAACAAGGGAGAGAGTGCCTTGACGACAATGCTCATGTTGGGCCTGAAATCGGGTTCATATTGCACGCAGAGCGCTGCCACCGCCGCTAGCTGCAATCAACAATCAACAGAAGCAAACCATTCAGTGTTCAGGTTTGTTTCAAGCTGTGCACAGAGGGGAGGGCAGAAGAGAGCAGACCCTGGCAACAGCTTTTGGGGGATACTTGCCCTTCATCCTGGGGTCAACACATTGTTTCACTGTATCCTCCGTCAAACGAGGTGTTGCCTGTGTCCACAGGAAGTCGTAGTGATCAGTCAGAAATATGCAATTCAGCTTGTACATGTTAAGTATATGTTAAAAATATAATATCACCTCTTCCTATCAGATCGGTCTTTTGGGATAGTTGGTTGATAGGACTATTCTAACATGGTATCAGAGCACGAGGTCTCGGGTTCGAGTCTCAACCCCCGCACTTTTCTCCAGCCATTTATCCACACGTGTGGAGGCTGTTTTCTTCTTCCACACCCATGTCGGGTGTGAAGGGGGGTGTTAAGTATATGTTAAAAATATAATATCACCTCTTCCTATCAGATCGGTCTTTTGGGATAGTTGGTTGATAGGACTATTCTAACAGTACATACACCTTGGAACAGTCAGGATAACTTAGATTTTTTTTACAAATCAAGTAGTTCTCATCAGCATTTAGATGTAGCTGGCAAACAAACCATATTCTGAATAGGGTAGTAGTGTGAGATTCATACGAACCAAATACTTACCCATGTAACTAGACTCTGCTGACCTCTAGGCATTGTATGATCTACCGGTTTCCTTCCTGTCAGAAGCTCTAAAAGAACAACTCCAAAGCTATATACATCACTTTTCTGAGTTTGCTGGCCAATCATGGCATACCTGCATTGTCAATAAAGTGCGCTTCTTAAATGAAGCAAGAGATAGTGTGAAGTAATAATTAATCAAGTGCAATGGCAGATCTGCATATGTAAAAATAAAGAACTGCATAAACTAGAGCTATTCATCCTACCATAAATCTTGTGACAGTCTTGTTTTGCTATTGAACATGGTTGAGGAAATTGTAGATTCCACCATGCGAAACCCCCGGCTCTTTAGATTTTTTGCACTCTCAACCAGGTCTACGTCTAATCCGTTGCAACCCAGTCTAAATGCCCTATGTATGACAGTTGACAGCCAACTGACCGGCGGGTCCAACATGGATAAGCCGAACAGTTTTTTATGCTCATTGTCTCGATTAAAAATTATTGTCCGCTCTTTATATGGCTGCGCCACGTCAAAAAAAAAATTGCCCTAGAAAATATATGATGTACCTTGTACTCTTGTTGATGGGTGGTTAGTGTCAGATTTTTCTATCAATAGTGTGTTTAGACTAGGTTGCAATGGATTAGACGTGAACCTGGTGGAGACTGCAAAAAATCTGTAAATCTGGTGGTTTCCGCAACGAAATAAGTGAGCATGGTGGAATCTGCAATTTCCTCAACATGGTTTGAGTAATAGATACTATCAGTCTGTCACCAATACCTAATATGAAAGTAAATAAACAGGTATTGCCGGGGGGGGGGGGGGGGGGGTATCTCTGTGGCAGAAAGGAAAACTAATTTGCAAATAGATATAATGTTCAAATATTCAAGTTGAGCAATTACTCAGGCGCATGGTAGCCGAAGGTTCCAAGGACACGGGTGGAATGCAAACGCGCAGCCATATCAGGAGACTGATTTGAAAGATTAAAATCTGCAACTTTCGCTATGTCGTCTTCAAACAGAAGGACATTGCAAGACCGTATGTCCCGATGGACTATCGAAGGTTGAACCTTCTCATGAAGATATTCTATCCCCTTAGCAGCATCCAGAGCAATTTTCACCCGCTGCACCCAGTCAAGTGTTGGGCCAGGCTGTGCACCAGGGACACCTTTTTTTCCTTGTGTATGATAAAAAAAGCATGAAAACAATGTCAGAGTGGATCAGATCACTGTCCTATATGAATTGTGTTGATCATGATGGGCTAACAGAAACCGACAAACAGATTCCATTACATTGCAAGCGTACCGTGCAAAATATCATGTAGAGAACCTATTGCAGCAAATTCATAGACCACCAAACGTTGATTTCCTTCCACGCAGTAGCCAAGCATTTCCACAAATTTTTCATGCTTTAATCTTGACACAGTTGAGAGCTACGAAGAAAAAACGAGAAAAATAAGTTCAACAATAGAGTTAATATGAAAATATGAGTAAAACTATCATAACTAGCAAAAGCTGCATATTACTGACCAACTATACTTGTGTAAGAAATTCATTATCGGGCTCAGAATCTGCTGAAGTGTCAAGCTTTTTAACAGCAACAGGTTTTTCGCCATCTAGAATAGCATAATACACTCTCCCGTATGATCCTTCACCGATCAAAGCTTTTAACCCAAAATTGTTGGTCTTTTCTTTCAGTTCATCAAGTGACATTTCAGGTACTTCAACAGGAGGAGGTGCTTTTGTTGGGCCACTTTTGGAACCAAACCCATTTTCTGTGAACCATGTGTTTACGTACAATTTTAGGCCCAAACAACAAAAGCACAACATGATAACAGAGCATAACTAGAAAGCAATAAGGAATGCTTATCTTTTTCTATATCAACAAACATAATACATGCTAATTGAAGATACTACAAATTTTTCAGCACATCTCGATGTCATGGATATATGAAATAAAGTTACCGAAAGTGGATGGTGTGATTCTGGAGAACCCAAAATGATCACGGTTAAAGCTTGCAACTCAATTGACTCAAGTTTCCACAAGAGATGCACTGCCGGTGGTATTATGAGTCTAGTACATAGGCGTCAAATCAGTTGACTTGAATATAGGCTGTTTAAATTACACGAAACAGCAAAATAATAGCATAATAAAACTCAATAGAGGACTGATACCTTCTTTCCTCTTAATTTCCACGCCTACATACCTTCTTTCCTCTTATCTGAGTGGGGAGGGAAATCATATTGATGTTCCTGACGTTCATGATATGAACCATGAACATGTGAAGAATGAAAATTCCTGCCGCAGAACCACCGGCACATAATGACCTCCTTTTAGTTCTTCCTGTCTAAAAAAAAGGAGAAATACAAGAACAATTTGGCATCAATACGGATGTTCACTAAGAGTGGAGTACTAATCTCAATCAGGGCAGCGATAGCCATCATGGAACTTGTTCCAGTGGAAAAGTCTATTGCATAAGATTGTGGATTTGTGGGAATGCATCGTGGAGCAACTAGGTTTGCATCCATTTCTGTCAAACACCCCTTCAGCTGCAAGTGAACTATCCTATACCAGTAGAGACAAGGCACAGAGCACCAAGACGCAAATTACGGCGCCTTCCCCATGGCAAGAAGCAGCACCACCTCAAGACGAAATCTACCCAAGAATACACAGAGCGCCCGGGTCTCGCACCCCGCAATGGCACAGACCCGCCGCGTGGAAGGAAGCACGGATGGGAGGGAAGGAAAGAGTAGACTAGGAGCGTGACCTGCGATGGATCAAACCGGGAGGTCGGCTGGGCTGGACGGGCACCCACGAGGCGTAAGGCGACCCCGATCCGCGATCGACCTCTGCCTCCGGTACGCCGGCGCGAGGATGAGGAGGACGAGAAGAAGTGGCGGGCGACGAGCTGGCGGGAAGGATCCTCTCGTGAACTCGTAGTAATGGTGGTCGTGGGTGGGAGGGGAGGGGTTTAGTAGAGAGGCTTCTTCTAACCTTTTCTTTGTGCCTGATAGTTTATCACAAACCGTTTCAACTCCGGGCTTAAGGACATCATCCTACCTCTTCTGGCTTGAGATGTCAACGGTATAGAGGATGAAAGTGTCCATTTTCCATTTTTAACTAGGAGAGGCGTCGGAGGCGCCAAGCTATTAATTCAACTCAGGAACAGAATACAGCGCGAATTACAAAGTCCTGTGACAGCTACAGAGATAAGACATGGTCTATTGGTATTGATATGAACTTATATAACTGAATATAGGCCGAGACGAAGTCTGTCTATATAGAATGATGTGCACAACCATGAGCTACCCCCCCATTGAGATATGATATACTGCCGGTGTACTTGGCAATATGTTATTGAATTTCCACTAGACTTAGAGGCTAGATGGTTTTCTTGATGCGGGTACCTAACCTGCTGGACATGAAGAAGGCGTGCAAATTGCAATCGTCCCCGTGTGGAGAAGAAATGAAGCTTCTGCTTGGAGTGGTGATGGCGCCGTTGGGATTGAGGCCTGGACAAACAATTCACAGCTGCTGCGCTTTCCTGCAAGTTGACAGAAGACGCCAAACCCCGTTTGCCTGTTGATGTAGCAGAGCCTTGGATGTTTTATGTCTTCCAAGCAACATCTGAAAGTATCTTTGGACTTGTGATCAACAGATCATACTTGATGGTGCTTCCATGCGCTGGGCCTGCCGGCTGACTTGCAAGCTGAGGCTGTTCTTAAAAAATGTCCTGTCATTGGTGTGAGGAGAGCTTCATGGGAGGAACAGAGCCGCGCAAAGGCATGCTCTGTTGAGGTTAGTCAGCCCCGAGCTTAATGACACCACCCTTTCTTAGCATCGGCCTCTCTTGGATGCCCACTCAAGGGATAACTATGGTCGTTATGCATATCAGCGAGGACAGAACACGTGAGGACAACAGCAGTAGTACCCAGTGACCGGAGTCCGGACATAATTCGGACCAGGCAAGCAGATAACAAAAATGGACAAGAATCTGGCCACTTCTCATATCTCACACAACCTTCGAGTTCAGGACATTACACAATCAATCGATGCTGTGAACCCAAAATCACAATGTCGAACCCAGCAACATCAAACCATTTACCTACTACAACTTTCCCAAATTCCCATGCTAACATGATCCGCCAACAAAACACATCTCGCAGGTCCGGGCCAACAACGAATGCAACAGGAGCACATCACTCAGCCAAACCACAGGAAAAATCTTGTTGTTGAACTCAGTCAAGCATGGGGTAGTATTCCCAGTGCTGTAAAACAACTCACACGCCTTTTTTACATCCATGCTGAACTGGGTAGGTCACGCGTCTGAAGCCGTTGTGTCAGGAGCAGCGGCTGGTGGAGGTTGAGGTTTGTGCTGAAGAAGGGGAGAGAGTGCCTTGACGACTATGCTCATGCTGGGCCTGAACTCGGATTCATATTGCACGCAGAGCGCTGCCACCGCTGCAAGCTGCAATCAACAGAAGAGAACCATTCAGTGTTCACATTTGTTTCAAGTAGTTTCTTAGCTAGTGACTGTGTAAGAGAGTACACAGAAGGGAGGGTAGAAGAAAGACAGACCTTGGCGACGCCTTTTGGGGGATAATCGCCCTTCAACCTCGGGTCAACACATTGTTTCACTGTATCCTCGGTCAATCGAGGTGTTGCCTGTGTCCACAGAGAATAGTAGCGACCAGTCAGACATATACAAATCAGCTTATACACCTTAGAATAGTATGTTATGTAACAATAGTACAAGAGCATAAGTGACACGAAATACAGTAAGTACTCTGAATTGGAGGACAAAGATCAGGAATAACAGCAAATTTATTGAAATTCCGATCATTTTCCGGTGTTCGTTCACTTGACGTTTCTCCGACCGTTTGAAGATCAAATCATAATGTTTGCCAGTTTTATGACCTACACTCTTGTTGCTAATGCATGTTTTCCTCGTTTTATTTAAAACAATTTTACAAATCAAGTACTCCCTCCGATCCGATTTAAATGCCGTAAGAAAGTAATGTAACACGTACAACTAACAGGCGTAACTCGCGTCAGTTTATTCGGATCAGAGGGAGTAGTTCGCTTCACCATAAAGTTGTAGCTGGCAAACAATTCATATGCTGAACAGTCCAGTATTGTTGTGAGATTGTTACGAACCAAATTACTTACCCATGTAACTAGACTCTGCTGACCTCTAGGCATTGTATGATCTACCGGTTTCCTTCCTGTTAGAAGCTCTAAAAGAACAACTCCAAAGCTATATACATCACTTTTCTGAGTTAGCTGGCCAGTCATGGCATACCTGCAGTGTCAATAAAGGGCACTTCTTAAATGAAGGAAGAAATGGTGCAAAAATAAATAAATAATAATTGATAAAACGTGGTCCAATCTAAAACAAGTCTTGTTTAGCTATGGACTAGTAAATATCATCTGAATAATACTACCAGTCTATCACCAATACTTAGTATGGAAGCGAAAGGAAAAACTAATCTGCAAATGCACGTAATGTTCAAATATTCAAGTTGAGTAATTACTCAGGTGCATGATAGCCGAAGGTTCCAAGGACACGGGTGGAATGCAAACGAGCAGCCATATCAGGAGACTGATTTGAAAGATTAAAATCTGCAACTTTCGCTCTGTAGTCCTCAAATAGAAGGACATTGCTAGACCGTATGTCCCGATGGACAATTGAAGGTTGAACCTTCTCATGAAGATATGCTAGCCCTTTAGCAGCATCTATAGCAATTTTGACCCGCTGCAACCAGTCAAGTGCTGGGCCAGGTTGTGCACCAGGGACACCTTTCCTTCCTTGTTTATAATTAAAAATAAGAAAAAAATGTCAGATCAGACCAGTCTCCTAGATGAATTGTTTTGATCAGGAGGGGCTAATGAAGAAATAGGCCAACAGATTACGTAACATAGGAAGCGTACCATGCAAAATATCATGTAGAGACCCCATTGTAGCAAATTCATAGGCCACCAAACGTAGATTTCCTTCCACACAATAGCCAAGCATTTCCACAAAATTTTCATGCTTTAATCTCGACACAATTGAGAGCTACAACCAAAAGAGGAAAATTAGTTCGACAATACAAGGTTGTAGTTAATATAAAAATATCAGCGTCAAGCTATCATAACTAGCAAAAGCTGCACATTACTTAGCGATTATACCTGTGTCAAAAATTCGTTATCAGGCTCAGGGTTTGCTGAAGTATCAAGCTTTTTAACAGCAATATGTTTTCCGCTGTCTAGGGTAGCATAATACACTCTCCCGTATGATCCTTCGCCGATCAAAGCTTTTGACCCAAAATTGTCAGTCTTTTCTTTCAGTTCAGCAAGTGACATTTCAGGTATTTCAATGGGAGGAGGTGCCTTTGTTGGGTCACTTTTGGAAGCAAACCCGTTTTCTGTCAACCATGTGTTTACAAACAACATTAGGCCCAAACAACAAAAGCACAACAGGAAAACAGAGGATAACTAAGCAAGCAGGAATGCACAACACAATCACTTATGATAAGCAAAATAAATAAAATATAAACATTTAACCGTTGCTACAATGTTACATGGTTCAGGTGATAGGAAAGATATTCTGAAAAGGTATTGATAACTATGCTGAGAATGCACCGCCTTGCGGGTAAGCTGTAAAAGAGCATGGTTTCAGTTTCTTATCCATGTTTTCCTTCACTTGTAAGTTGTAATATTAAAATCAGTCCATTTTGGTGCTCAAGCTTAATTTGCTCTATATCAACTAACAAAAGATCATGAATACATGCTAAGTGGAGATACTGCAAATTTTTCAGCACATCCTGATGCCATGGATATATGAAATATAATACCGAAAGAGGATGATATGATTCTGGAGAACCCAAAACGATTACGTTTAAAGCTAGCAACTATAACTCAAGTTTTCACAAGAGTTGCAACTTGCAAACCCATTGCTGGGTGGTATTATGAGTTCAGAACATATGCCTCAAATCATTGGAGTTGATTAAATTACACGGGACAAAAGAAATAGAACTCAACATGGAGGAGTGGTACCTTCTTTCTCATCTGGGCTGGAAGGAAATTCATGTTCATGCTCACGATATGAAGCATGAAACTGACTGCAGCAAAACCACCGCCGCATAATTCCCCCCTTTTAGTGCTTCCTATCTATATGCCTCCGATTTCTGTAGGAAAGGGATAACCACGAGAACATTTGGGCATGAGTACAGATGTTTACTGAGTCCTGGTCTCAATCAGGACAGTGATAGCCATAATGGAAATGTATGAGTGAGGAAAACAATAGCATAAGATTGTAGGCATGCATCATGGAGCAACAATTACAAATGCACTGACTAGGAAACGAAGACTGAGGTCTGCATCTAGTTCTATCAACCACCCCTGCAAGTGAACTATCATTGTCCTCCAATTCACAAATGCATTGACTATGAACCAGGATACAGAATAGCCGTACTACACAAGTACACATTGCCTGCGTTCCCCTTCTCAATTTCCACCATAACCTAACGATGAACCAGTACTGAAGAAAACTCAGTCTAGAAAGTGTGAACTGAAGCAGACAATGCAGGCGAACAGACCTCCAGGAACCGTGAACAGAGACGACGGCACCAAGCTGTACAACATACAGCAGCAGAGACAAGGAACTGAGCACCAAGACGCAAATTACGGCGCCTCCCCATCGCAATTCGCAAGTAAGCAAAAAAAGCAGCAGCGCCTGAAGCCAGCAGGCTCCATCGCGCGCGCAGGCCCCCAAATCCCTTGCGCCGCCAGTCCCCAATTCAACCCCCGCCCCGCGCCCAGGGGAGCCCTGCCCCCACAAGAGACGCACGCGCCAATTCAGGGCGAAATCGGGTGCCATCCGCCGCCTCCTACTCCTGGAGCGGAATCTCGCCTACCATCCACACGACGCCGCCGCCGTACCAGGAAAAAAAATCTACCAAAGCATACATACGCAGAGCTGCGCGGCCGGCCCGCAGAGGGAGGCGCAGACCCGCCGCGCGGAAGGAACCGAGGAAGGAAGGAAGGACTAGAAGCGTCACCTGCCTGCGAGGGGTCAAACCCGGGCGCGAGACGCAGGGCGGCACCCCGATCCGCGATCGGGCTCCTCCGCCCCCGGTACTGCTCCGACGGTGGCGAGGAGGAGAGGCGGGGCGGGGCGGGGACGGAGGACAGCGAAGGAAGGATCCCGCTGTCTCGTGGGTGGTCGTGTGGGGTTTAATTCGAGGCGAGTTAACAGCAGTCGTCCTGGCGCGACAGCGGGGATGCTGTTGTGCTCGCTAGCTATGCCGAGGCTATAGCTGGTCCTGCTGCTGTGTGGCGTGCCGTGCGACGCCCGCGTTTACCCGCGCACGCACCGGTCGCCACCATGGGCATGGCCGTATCATATCCGCCGGCCGCCCCCCCACGCCTTTCGGTGCGGTTTGGTTCGCTACTCTTCTTCGCTTTGTCTTTGTGCCGGGGAGTGAGTACGCGGCGGATGCGTGTAGTCGTGATTTCTTGTTGCTGCCACCGCAAGCATTCCTGTCTTTGGGCCAAAAGTCATCTTGGCTCGGAGTATCAGTGTTTTTTTATTTAAAAAATATTTCACAAAAAAACTGATTTTTCTTTACATGAAACTGAAGGTGAATGATGAATGAACAGGGCATGAGGGCCTCTTTGGTTCAAAGGATTTTGTAGGATTCCAATTCGATTTTTTTTTCTATGGAGTCCATTTGATTCAAAGGAATAAATCCTCCAAAATTCGTATGGATTGTTTTCCTACATTACAATCCCATAAAGAGATACCTCTTGGAAAAATTCTCACGTGTCTATGACCCATATGACTTGTACTCAATTCCTCCTACTACATTTTTCCTGTGATGCAACCAAATAACTAGAGTGACCACTAGATTTCGGAAGGCGGAAATCTCCGCTCGTCTTTGAGTTTCTTTTCTTTCTATTCCGGCCTATGCCCGGACGTGGTGGTGCGGTACGTGTTTTGCTACTCCAAGTTTGTTGATTTTGCATGTCAAAAAAAGTTTGTTGATTTTGACTAGCTGCGTGGGAGTGAGTTGGCGAGGAGCTTTTTGGTTTGGGAGCAGATAGCAGCAGCGAGCTCGCGTCGGGTTGATGATATAGTTGGGATTGGGGTTTTAGTCAGCGGTGTACTTTACCATAGTTTCAACGCTTAGGAAGTATGCTAGAATCGAAAATGAAGATGCTGCCAGCATGTGACCAATGGAAATATAATTAGCAGCTTTCGTATCAGTTTATAATACTGTAATATATGACATCAAAATTCTCAATACTAGTACCTATCACAGTGTGAACAACCCACTACTTGTATTGCTCAAGGATCATCTAGTTCAGGTTACAAACTTCGATTCAGAGGAACAATGGAGAAGAAGGTGTGGATCTAGGAGGAAGAAGGGAAACCAAGCACACACGTGACACACGCCTGTAGCCAGGCCTCGGCCGAAGCTGCCGTCCAGTTTGTCGTTCTCCAGCCAAACGTCTGAGTCCACCTCCAGTTGTATTTGTAGCAGCTGCTCTGGTAGCTTCTGAGCAGGCCGAGACCCAAGAGTGTCGGCCCAGTTCCAGCCCAAGCCTAGTGGAAGGTCCATGGTGAGAAGGGTTGCTGATAATCCCCCCTTCTTAAAATCCGGCTTGCCCTCAAGCCGGTGCTGATTAGAATTACCAGGGTCCCAGGGCAAGCACAAGTGTCGAGCATGTACTCCTGCTTGCCAATCTGCTGCTCTTACTTCATGGTTAAAACATTTCACGACTAGAGAAATTTCTTGCATGTCCCCAATACTACTTGCATAGCCACCAGGGTCCCAAGGTATGATAAGTGACAGACAGAGGGTGAAATTGCTTGTCTTGAGAGAACTAGGAATGACAACAGTACCTCCTTCGTATTGAGAAGCCATGCAATTTTCCATTCAGATTCTTCAGCGGCATAGAGAGTAGTACGGCCAACATAACCATTAGATGAGAGGACCGCCAAAACTTGCAAGGAAAGATACCTCACCATGACAACTTCATAACCATTCCCAATCACTAAGGACCAAGCATCATTCAGACCTTCAGGATTGCCTTGACGCTGAGCAAAAGAAGAGCCAGCACCTGGATCCCATGGGTTTTGTAGTGTGTTGATTCTGTCACAGAGTGAGCAACTACTGTACACTCGGGGCACTAGGCCACTACATATACACATCTAACACCCCCCCCCTCAAACTCATGGTGGGTCAACAACACTGAGTTTGGAGAGGAAAAACCCATGCTGCGCTCGAGTCTGTGCCTTCGTGAAGAAATCCGCCAGCTGTAACTCGGAGGGCACATAGTGAAGAGCAAGAATCTGATCCTGCACAGCAGCACGCACAAAGGAGGCATCCACGCCGATGTGCTTGGTGAGCTCATGCTTCACCGGGTCACGCGCAATGCTGATGGCACCGTATTGTCTGACAATAGAGAAGTCGGTGCAGCAGCAGAAACACCAAAGTCTGCTAGCAACCATCGCAACCAGGTCACCTCAGCCGTCAACATAGCCATCGCTCGCAACTCAGCCTCTGCACTGGAGCGGGAAACTGCCTTCTGTTTCTTCGTCTTCCAAGCAATGAGAGATCCTCCAAGAAAAACACAATAGGCAGACAGCGAGCGGCGATCAGAAGGATCACTGGCCCACGTAGCATCAGAGTAGGCCTGGAGCTGGAGAGAGCTGGAGCGAGGAAAGAAAAGGCGGCGAGAGATCGTGCCACGAAGATATCGTAGAACACGGAGAAGGTGACTATAGTGAACAGAACTGGGAGCAGAGACGAACTGACTCAGAATGGACAGGATATGATATGTCTGGACGAGTGACAGCCAGATAGACAAGACTCCCAACAAGATGGCGATAGCGTGTCGGGTCGGTGAGGGGATCACCATCGGTAGCACGAAGCTGAACATTGAGCTCCATAGGAGTCTCAGCAGTGCACTCATCACCAAGAGCGGCGCGAGCAAGAAGATCCTGAATATATTTTTCTTGGGAGATGTAGAAGCCATCAGAAGTCGAAGAAACCTCAATCCCAAGAAAATAGCGAAGAGGACCAAGATCTGACATCAGGAACTGCTCACGGAGGCGGGCCTTAACAAAGGCAATATACTCAGAGTCATCGCCAGTAATGATCATGTCATCAACATATAAGAGGAGGAGCGTCCGACCACGAGGTGAGGTGTGGACAAACAGCGCGGGGTCATGGTCGCTAGGCACGAAACCAGCGGCAGTCACCACAGAAGCGAAACGCTCAAACCAGGCGCGAGGGGCTTGTTTAAGGCCATAGAGAGAGCGCCGAAGATGACAAACCATACCATCAGGAACAGAGTCCCGGTGGTGGCTGCATATAAACCTCCTCACGCAACTCACCATTGAGAAAGGCATTCTGGACGTCAAGCTGAGACACAGACCAATGACGAACAGAAGCCACAGCGAGAAGAGTGCGAACAGTGGTCATGTGGGCAACAGGGGCGAATGTCTCATCATAATCGCGTCCCTGCTCCTGCTGAAAGCCACGAGCCACAAGACGAGCTTTGTAACGCTCAAGAGAACCATCGGAGCGAGTCTTGATCTTATAGACCCACTTGCATGTGATGGGGCGAACACCGGGAGGAGGGGAAACAAGATCCCACGTGCCAGTGCGCTCAAGGGCAGCAATCTCCTCAGCCATCGCAAGCTGCCATTCAGACTGAGCCATGGCATCACGGTAGGAAGTGGGCTCAGCAACAGCAGAAAGACCGTACTGGAAATCAGAATAGCGATCAGGAGACCGTAATGAGGTCCGAGAACGAAGGTTATGAACCGGTGTACACGGGGAAGGTGGCACGCCGGAAGTAGAAGGCATGTCAGAGGGATCATCGTCAACACGCGGCCGACGAGTGTAGTGGAGAGGAAAGGGAGAGAGGGTAGGATGCACTGGAGAGGGAGGGGGCGAGGGAGGAGAAGAGGATGGTGTCGGCGGTGTATCGGGAACAGTGGGACTCGGCGGAGGTGGAGGTGGAGGAGGAACATGAGGCACGGAGGGAGATATGTCGGGAAGTATAAGGAAGGAGATATCCTCAACCGAAAAGGTCGAGGCAGTAGGACGCGGATAGTACGAACGAGACTCATCAAAAGTCACATCACGGGAAATACGTAGCCGACGACTAACAGGATCCCAACATCGATAGCCCTTGTGCTCATCACTGTAGCCAAGAAAAACACACTCCACCGACTGAGCGGTCAATTTGGTGCGTTCGCGGGGAGCAAGGAGAACATAGCACACGCACCCAAACATGCGAAGAGCGGAATAGTCAGGAGAACGACCAGAGAGACGCTACATAGGAATACCACCCTGCAAAGCAGCCGAAGGCTGGATATTGATGAGATAGGTGGATGCGGAGACAGCCTCAGCCCAAAAGTGGGGTGGAAGAGAGGCGGCGATCATCATCGCACGAGCCGTCTCAAGAAGGTGGCGATGCTTGCGCTCAGCAACGCCATTCTGAGCGTGAGCACCAGGGCAAGAGAACTGGGCAAGAGTACCCTGTTCGGCAAGAAAACCACGCAACATCTGGGAGATATACTCACCAGCCGAGTCAGCACGAAAGACACGAATGGGCGTAGAAAACTGGGTGTCTACCATGGCAGCAAATCGCTTGTATATAGGGAGAACCTCGCTGCGAGATTTCATAAAATAGAGCCAAGTGTAGCGAGAGAAGTCATCAATAAATAGAACATAGTAGCGATGACCACCTTTCGAATCGAAGGGAGCAGGACCCCATACATCAGAATGAACTAAGTCGAAAGGACGCTGAGAGACTGACTCACTCGTAGGATAAGGTAATTGAGTCTGTTTGCCAAGTCTAAAACCATTACAATGTAAAGATACATCGCCAGAGACAGACCCTAAGACACCTTGATGCACTAGCGAGGACAAGCGAGAGCCACATATATGACCAAGGCGATGATGCCACTGTTGGAAGGACGCAGAGGAGGGGCAGCAAGAGCATGCGAGCTGGCGGGTGTGGTGGCAGCGGAAGGAACACAAAGCCAGTCAACCTCCCAAAGGCCCTGAGCCTCACGGCGCCGAGGGCCAGCTCCAACTAGAGCCTGGGTGCGACGATCCTGAACAGAGCAAGAGTCGGTATCAAGAATAACACGACAACCAGAATCAGTAAGTTGAGCAGCGGAAAAGAGATTCATGGTAAGACGGGGAACATGAGAAACACTAGGAACAGAGAAGGACGGAGTAGAGAGAGTGCCACGACTAGCAACAGGAAGTGGTGTGCCATCGGCAGTGAGAACATTGAGAGGAGAATCAAGAGGTCGAAGAGAAGACAGAGCAGAAGAATCAGAAGACATGTGAAAGGAAGCTCCAGAATCCAGAACCCACGGAGATGTACCTGACTGTGTAGGCGGTGGTGGCGAAGTAGTCAGCGAGGCAGCGGTGCCAGTCGAGGAAGAGCCAGAGGAAGCCAGCATACGCTTGAGCTGGGCAATGTCCTGGGCAGTGAAGGACTGTGCAGACGAAGGCGCTGAAGCCGTAGTAGAGGAGCGACCCATGTCGCGCTGCTTCTTGAAACAATTTGACTCTGGGTGACCCGGCTTCTTGCAATAATCACAGAACGGGCGAGACCTGCCCCCTCCTGCAGAGGGCCGCCCACCCACCCCCCGTGGTGGAGCAGACGACATCGGAGCACGGGCAGCAAGCACAGTGGGAACCACAAGCAGACCAGCAGACCGGAGGCGAATCTCCTCAGCACGAAGCTCTGCAAGTATCTCTGAGATGGGAACACGTCGACCACGGGCAAGCAAGTGAGCACGCCGAGCCTCAAACTCGGGACGGAGGCGAGACAGGAACTCATGGACACGCTGAAACTCCAAGTCTGACCTGACTGTCTGACAGTAGCGACAAGTACCACAAACAACGGTCCTCAGAGAGTCAAGCTGACGCCAGATGGCAGAGCACTGCGAGTAGAACTCATCAACAGTAGAGTCTCCTTGCTGAAGATCATGCTCCTGACGGACCACAGATAGGTAGAGAGCATCACCAGAGGGCTGATAGCGCTGACAAAGATAAGTCCACATAGCAGGAGCAGTGCCTAATCCCATGAACTCAGAAGCAAACTGAGGCAGAACGCTAGCAGTGAGAACAGCAGCAGCACGGGCATCATCATTGCACCACTGAGTGTAAACAGACAGATCATCCCGGTAAATAGAAAGGGACTCAGAATAATCCGATACCTGCTGGTCGTAGGCTTCAACTGCATGATCATCAGCATCCTTGGCAGCATCCCGATCAGCCTGAGAAGCATCAGCAGCAAGAACAGGTGGACCGGTGGAGTAGGAGCCACAGGAGCAACGGGGCATGGCGGACAAGAGACCTCGCCAGAGAGAACGCCCCACAACATGAGGCCGCGCATGTGGATACGCATAAAGCCCACAAACTCGGCGTAGTTGGTGCCATCAAAAATCACAGAGCACCGAGGAACAGCAACATAGCCCGACGGAGACATCGCGGGCTCTCTGCTGATTTTTTTTTTCGACTTTTTTTTTTCGATTTTTTTTTTCCTGAAGTCAATGAAGAGAGAGAAACTGGATCTCAGCCGTGCTCACCAACCCGAGCTCAGCAGCCCAACGAGCACGAACAAGGCCGTGGCCGTGCTCACCAACCTGAGAGGCTAGCGGCCAGGAGTGGCGGCCGGAGGCGGCCGGAGTGCGGCGACCGGACGGTGGCGGCCTTGTGCAGGCGACGGGCCGGAGCAAGGCGGCCGGCGACGGGCCGGAGCAAGGCGGCGGCCGCGACCTGGAGGACGAGCACCGCGAGCCCGAGCGTGCCGTGGTGACCGCGACGAGGCGGCAGGCCGCAGCAGGGCAGCGTCCGGTGACCGCGACCGCAACCAGGACGAGCACCGCGACGAGGCGGACAAGGCGGCGACCGCGACGGGCCGGAACAAGGCGGGCCGCGACTTGGAGACGACGACCGCGACGGGCCACAGCAAGGCTGCGGCCGGCGGCAGGCCTAGAGACGGCGGCGGCACGAGCAGGCCCGAGGGCAGCAGTGCAGCAGGCCGGACGGCGACGGTGGACTACACACGCGGAGTTGCAACGCGGGGGAGGAGAGCAACCTTTGCTCTGATACCATGTCACAGAGTGAGCAACTACTGTACACTCGGGGCACTAGGCCACTACATATACACATCTAACAGATTCCAGCATAGATGATATCCAAGACTTCACTCACGCCAGCTAAGGATTGTCTGAGCTGAGAAATCTCATGAAAACATTCAAATTCGAGTTCCCAAGCGATTTCCAACTGGAAAACAGCAGAATAATGTACTGTGGCACCTCCAAGCAGAAATTGCATACCAGGATTGGATGCAAGAGTTTCAGCAGGAATCAATATAAACATTGGCCTTGCCAAATGAATGGTACGAATAGCAGCCTGTGGAAGTGTGTTTGACCATGCGATATACCACTGAAAACGACTAGAACCATAAATGCAAGCATTCCCAAAAGTGCCAAACCAAAAACATGGACCTTTGATGCTTTCCATGTAATCCTCTGTTCTGTACTTATTCTGGTCAGCCCGTGTAGTTGACCCAAACTTAGTGTAATACTGCAACTTGGGGAAAGAAAAACATGCCTCCCAAACTGTCCATTGCTGCATGTATATCAAGGCAATCAACAAATAGTAGTCACTTCCAAGAAACATTGGTGCGCTAGGTTGAATACAAGAAGCCAAAAAAACAAGGAAATTCAGTAGTCTGCAAGGCAGAACAAATGCTCATAGTTTGGAGTACTATGCTGCAACAACCCAATGCAAGAATATCTGGCTGCAGTGATAGGTTAGGCCTCATGTTCAATTCGTCTCCTGTCTTCAAAGATATCAGCAGATCATATAGGGGAAGCAATTCTAGGAGCAGAGATAAGAACTGTAAATGCCAAGACGTCCAAGGCTCACAACAACAACAACAACTCAGTTCACTGAAATTGTACAGGTGCTCATCCAATGCCAAGATGCAAATCTGCAACCTATCAGTTCGAAGAAGAGAATCACCCTCATACCTCAACTTCCAAGCAATTTCCCATTGTATAGCTTCAGAGCCACAACGACTAGAATATTTGAGAGATTTCTTATCAACTTGATCATTTTCTGTAAATAGGAATAGCTTGCCACTACGTTTTGCTTGATCAGGTAAGCAACACGCATGCACACATTGAAAACAATTTGAATGCTCTTCACTTAATATAAGATCACAGCAACAACGCCCCATTAAGGAGTTCATCAGAATTGGTGGCCAGGGATGCTTCTGCCATTCACCAAAGCAAATCAACAGGGAACATGGCATGAACAGTAACGGGTCTCCAACATGATGACTGTCCAGGAACGAAGGCCATGGCAGTGGTCGGTCATTATACAACAACAAAAGCTGGATTCCAGCGGCGGTTGCAGTTGCTCCTCTCTCGGAAGTGAAGAAGAAGCGTGGCAGCTGGGCTGTGATGACTAGCTCGGCATCATCAAACCCCGAAACTGTACCAGCGGGTGGCACGGTGCCGCCAAGCCGCTTGAGGATTGACGAACACGTGCCCGGTGCGAACGCTGGCGTCTCCACAATGGTTTCATCGCCGATGCAATCCATCGAACATCTTGTCGGCATCACATACTCGATTTTAGAGGCAAGGCATGACAGCATCGTGGGGGTTGGCATAGCCTCCACTGATTCTGGGAATGCTCTGATGATGGGTATGGTTGCCATGGGCAGAAGCTTACCGAGGACCTGATCTGGCACGTCATCGAGCAGCATCTTCGCAGCGGATTCCTCGACAACAACCTTCAACAAGGTGTCAAAGGCGAGTGCCACAGGTTCCACATGATGGCTCTCAGCCCGAGTGAACTCGCTCGTGGCGGTGATTTGGAGTTGTTCGTCGGGAACGGGCACTTCGTCGTGGCAGTTGGCCACAACAGGAACTGGTGTTGGCATGGCCACCGGTTGCGACACCAGGTCGATGCAGCCGTCGCGTGCCGTGCAAGCTGTGGTCACAGCCACCTCACCAAGCACCATGGACGCCATCATGGAAGCCGTCACAACACTTGTGTCGTTTCCGAGACATATCGTCGAGTAGATGGTGTGTGCCTGAACCACGGATTCTATCTCGCACAATTCGAGAACGAGCTGTGGCTCGTTGGTAGCGGTAGCAGTGGCTACGCTAGCCCGCCCGGGTTCGATCCTTGGTATCGAATTTCGGGTGTCTCACCAAGCTTGGCACTGTTCACATGAACAGTGTCCGCGCTGTGCAAATTTGTGGAGGGCCTTTGGGGGACGGAGCCTTTAATCAGTCTGCCCCAGTTCCAGCTACAGGAGCCATTTCCACCGCGGTTCGACACTGGTATTGTGGTGTGCCCACCACCGCAGGGTTTCCCGTAAGATCTAGTCTCGCGGAGGCTCAAGTCTTAGTATGGTTTAGTTAGGTCTAGCTTGCGCACAGGTGGTGTGCGTGTGGTGTTGTGTGCGTGTGGAATGCGTTGTGCGTGAGTTCAGATACTACAAGCTGTATTAAGACCAGGAATTCTCAAAAAAAAAAAATATCTCGCACAATTCAGTGGACACAGGCGCGCCGATGGCACCCGTGGACACCTCGATCCGAGATCATCCGTGTCCACCGCTGAGGTCGCCACAACGACAGGGATGGGAGTCGTGGCGGTGAGGTCGTCGCCGTGCATCCCGGTGGGAGCAGGGGCAGCCGGAGAGGTGACCGGTGCTGCACCGATGTCTCCTCCATCGGGGCGCTCGGTCGTGGCCAAAGCCGCAGCCCACTCAGCGTATGGTGTGTCTGTTGGAGATATGTCCTAGAGGCAATTAATAAAGTGATTTTATTTGTCATATCTCAATTGTTCATAATAATATGTTGTATATTTATGAACTATGTTGTTTATCTAGTTTGGACTATTATTTGGTATTCACGGGCAAACTGGTATTTATGTGCGAAGGGGGCAAAAAATGGCCAGCCCCGGAACAAATGGGGGCGGTCATTGGGTGCACCCCATCCCAAGCGGATCAGTGGCGGACATGGGCCTCCGTTCGTAGACCACCCCAAATGGATCAAAAGGGACACTTTTCGTGTCCGGTTTGGGGGGGATGCCCTAATCTTGCGTACGAAAATGAAATTTTTGCTTCCCAGAACAATATTGCCTTATACAATTGATTACACCGATTAAAGAATTGTACTTACTATACAAAGGAAAGCGATGTACTTTTCTCAGGTAAAATAGGAACTTTATAAAACAGCTGGGACTACATTTCGATCATGCTCGGGGATCTGAAGAACAACCATGTGGCATTTCGGCATTCTAGCCTTGCAAAATTTGCAAGAAAATGACTAGCCCTAAGCAGCACCTGTTTCACTTTTACCATAACACACTCACTATGCTGATCAATTAAAGATCTAATTTTTGGTGACCCAATGGTGGAAAAGTGATCTATCTTGCTCTCGGGCCTACGTAGCATCTACCAGTACCAGCTGGGAGCAATCAGGCTCCACGATGATAGGGAACTGACAATGATGGAGCCCTAGGTCTATGCCCGCCAAACAACCTGGAGTTCAGCTAGGCGTTCTTCAAAATCGTCTAGGGCCCTGCAAGCGATGAGGAAGACCCTCAACACCGCGAAGCACCAACCTGATACCTGCAGTACGGTCTTTGGCACGCAAAGAGCCAAAACATTTGAATAAAAACTTTGTGATGGTTGCGACCAAAACGATGTTGCAACCATGTGCTAAATTCATGTCAATATTGTAGGAGGAATAGAGAGGGATCGGTAGAATCGTTGGGTGTATTGCTTGAGCCTCGTGGGCGTATATAAAGGAGTATATGATCTGCTTGGAGTACAAGTCAAGGTAGAATCAAATCCTACGCTATCCTATCTTTTCTAACTAATCACGATACTCAACATCCCCCCGCAGTCACAGCGGTAGCGACGCAGACGGTGAGACTGGAGAAGAATCCGAAGGTGGAGCCGACGGACATCCCCCCACAGTCGTAACAGTCGACGCGTCGCGGAAGTTGTGGCTGGAGCAAAAACTGACGAGGTTCTCAAGCAAGGCGGTAGCCCTTTGTGCCGATGTCGATGAAGCCGAGAGCGCAGGGTGGTGTAGCTGTAGTCGAAGTAGCCGTGCGTGGGCGCCGTGGTCGATGTCGAGTCGGGGTTGCCGGTGTAGAGGGAGCCGTCAGGAGCCGCGGGCGCAAGGTAGCGCCAGGTAGTCAGGGCGCAGTGGTGCGCCGAGTGGAAGATGACGTGGACGAGGCATCGCACCGGTTTGCTAATCCCGGGGACACGTCGTGGACGAAGCCACGCATCGGTGTTGCCAGCACCGAGCATGTGTAGACAGAAGGTCAGTCGGTGTTGACGAGGCGCCGCTCCAGGTTTGCCAAGCCCGGGGACACGTCGTGGATGAAGGCACGCGTTGGTGTTGCCAGCACCGGGCATGCGTAGACGGGGACAAGTACAAGTTGTACGCCATGTCGAAGGGGCCAGCAGAGGAGGACTCAACGACGGTTGTGGCATCAAACGATGTGGGGTAGAAGGTGCCGATGTCGCCCGCGGTTGTCGGAGTAGATGAAGTGGTCGGGGAAGATGACGGTGACGCTGGCGATGAGCTGGTTCTGGACGGAGACGAAGTTGTGGTTGGCGACGACGACGGTAGCCCATAAAGGGCCACGACGGTCGCATGTAGAAGCGCGACGATGGCGGCGATAGCCCGCAAAAGGCCACGGCGGTCGCGTGTAGAGGCGCGGCGACGGTGCTCGAAGTAGGCGAAGAAGAGCCCAACATCATGACGAAGACCAAACACGGACGGTGGCGTTCCCGCGCCTCGGAAGGCGGCGCGGCGCATACCACGGAGATGTCAACGTGCGAGGACAGCGAAGCGGACCGCGTGCCGCAGCGCTACGGCCCGGACGGGCAACGCAGCGGCGACGCGCGTGTCAGGGCGACGGCGGGGACGACTTCGGGGGGGTGGCGTGGACCGCGTGCCGCGACGCTACGACCCGAAGGGGCGACGCAACGGCGACGTGCGAGACGGTGCAACCGCGGGGACGACCTCAGGGCGGCGGCGTGGACCGTGGGCCGTGGCGCTACGGCCCGAAGGGGCGACGCAGCGGCGACGTGCGGTTCGGTGCAGCCGCGGGGAGAACCACAGGGCGGCGGCGCTACAGCCCGAAGGGGTGACGCAGCGGCAGCCCGATGCTCGATCGGTGGTAGGCGCGCTGAACTCGAGGACGATCTTCACGGGAACCTGCGAAGGCGCACGCAGACGACTGTACGGGTCGACCGCGCGGCGCGGATGTAGAGGATCACGGGCAAGCGGGTGATCAATCCGATCGCTCGCGAGGTGGAGGAGTGATACGTCTCCAACGTATCCATAATTTCTGCTGTTCCATGCTTATATTATACCATTTGCTACATGTTTTATATACACTTCGTATCACTTTTATGCATTTTCTGGGACTAACCTATTAACAAGATGCCACAGTGCCAGTTCCCTGTTTTCTGCTGTTTTTGGTTTCAGAAAGTTACTTCTGGAAATATTCTCGGAATTGCACGAAACAAAAGGCCAGTCCCTATTTTTCCAGCACGTACACGGAGTCCGAAGGAGAGACGAAGGAGCCACGAGGTGGCCAAACCACCAGGCGCGGGTGGGCCCCGCCGCGCCCCTGGTGGTTTGGGCCCCTCGGGGGTCCGCCGACATCGCCCCTTCGCCTATTTATTCCCCGAGACGCGAAAACCCTAAAACACCGAGCCTTTCATCCAGAACATATTCGCTGCCGCCGCCGTCGTCAACCCTAACTCGGGGGGTTTCTGAAGCTCTTCCCGGCACCCTGCCGGAGAGGGGAATCATCACCGGAGGGCTCTACATCGCCATGCCCGCCTCCGGAGTGATGCGTGAGTAGTTCATCCTTGGACTATGGGTCCATAGCAGTAGCTAGATGGTTGTCTTCTCCACTTGTGCCATCATGTTTAGATCTTGTGAGCTGCCTATCATGATCAAGATCATCTTATTGTAATGCTACATGTTGTGTTTGCTGGGATCTGACTTATATTGATACCTATGTGGAGCTGAATATTATATTATCATGTCTATGTCATTTGTGATCTTGCATGCTCTCCGTTACTTGTTGAAGCCTTGGCCACGTGAATACTTGTAACTCCAAGAGGGGGTATTTATGCATGATAGTTGGGTTCAACCTCTATTTAACCTGGGATAGTGACAGCAAGTTCTAAGGTTGTAGATGTGTTGTTGCCACTAGGGGTAAAACAGCAATGCTTTATTCAAGGATGAATGTATTGTTTACATTACGCACATTACTTAATGCAATTGTCTGTTGCTTGCAACTTAATACTGGAAGGGGTACGGATGTTAACCGGAAAGTGGACTATTTAGGCATAGATGCATGCTGGATAGCGGTCTATGTACTTTGTCGTAATGCCCAAATGAATCTCATAGTAGACACCACAGCTCACACATGCATGTTATATGCACTTATCAATTGTCAATTGCCCAGCTGTAATTTGTTTACCCAGCATGTTAGTTATCTTATTGGAGAGACACCACTAGTGAACTGTGGACCCCGGTCCATTCTTTTACATCTGAAATACAATCTACTGCAATCATTGTTCTCTACTGTTTTATGCAAACAAACATCATTTTCCATTCGATACGTTTAACCCTTTGTTTTCAGCAAGCCGGTGAGATTGACAACCTCACTGTTAAGTTGGGGCAAAGTAATTTGATTGTGTTGTGCAGGTTCCACGTTGGCACCGGAATCCCTGGTGTTGCGCCGCACTACACTCCTTCACCAACACCTTCGAAGCAAACCTCGTTTTCCTACTGGTCGATTAAACCTTGGTTTCATACTGAGGGAAAACTTACTGCTGCACTCATCATACCTTCCTCTTGGGGTTCCCAACTGACGTGTGACGTACAAGCATTGTTTCTGGCACTATTAACCTAGAGCCACCAACACGTTTTCTGGCGCCGTTGCCGGGGAAAACGAATTGCTTCTGCAAGGGGAGTCTCTCACACCCAATCTCTTTACTTTGTTATTTGTCTTGCTTAGTTTATTTTTATTTGTTTGCTTTCTTTTATCAAAAACACAAAAAAATTAGTTACTTGTTTATTTTATTTTGTTTTTTTTTCAAAATGAGTACTCCTGAGAACACTAAGTTGTGTGACTTCACTAGCACAAACAACAATGATTTCATATGCACTCCTATTGCTCCACCTGCTTCTACAGCAGAATTTTATGAAATTAAACCTGCTCTATTAAATCTTGTTATGAAAGAGCAATTTTCTGGTGTTAGTACTGATGATGCTGCTGCCCATCTTAATAACTTTGTTGAACTTTGTGAAATGCAAAAGTATAAGGATATGGATGGGGATATTATAAAACTGAAACTTTTTCCTTTCTCCTTGAGAGGAAGAGCTAAAGAATGGTTGCTTTCTTTGCCTAGAAATAGTATTAATTCTTGGACAAAATGCAAAGATGCTTTCATAGGGAAATATTATCCTCCTGCTAAGATTATATCCTTGAGAAGTAGCATTATGAATTTTAAACAACTTGATAATGAACATGTTGCTCAAGCTTGGGAAAGAATGAAATCTTTGGTGAAGAATTGTCCCACTCATGGACTGACTACTTGGATGATCATCCAAACCTTTTATGCAGGATTAAATTTTTCCTCAAGGAACTTATTGGATTCAGCCTCTGGAGGAACCTTTATGTCCATCACTTTAGGTGCAGCAACAAAGCTACTTGATGATATGATGATCAACTATTCCGAATGGCACACCGAAAGAGCTCCTCAAGGTAAGAAGGTAAATTCTGTTGAAGAAACCTCCTCTTTGAGTGATAAGATTGATGCTATTATGTCTATGCTTGTGAATGGTAGATCTCATGTTGATCCTAATAATATTCCTTTAGCTTCATTGGTTGCTCAAGAAGAGCATGTTGATGTAAACTTCATTAAAAACAACAACTTCAACAACAATGCTTATAGGAATAATTTTGGTAGCAACAATTATAAGCCTTATCCTTCAAATGGTTATGGCAATTCTTATGGTAATTCCTACAGCAACAATAGAAGTGTGTCCTCTGATCTTGAAGCTATGCTTAAAGAATTTATTAGCACACAAAAAGCTTTCAATAAAACTGTTGAGGAAAAGTTTGAAAAAATTGATGATCTTGTCTCTAAAGTTGATAGTCTTGCTCATGATGTTGAAATTCTAAAACTGAAAGTTATGCCTAATGAAGTTAAAGATATTAAGTCATTTGCTACAGCAAATGCCATCCAAGTTCGAATTGATAATAATATTAGGATGTTGGCTGAATTGCATGCTAGGTGGGAAAAAGAGGAAGAACTTGAAAAAGAGAATAGTATAGTTAGAGTTTGTACTATCACCACCACTAGTAATGCTAATGTTTCACATGCTAGTAAACCTCCTACTATTGATGGTAATGTTATTGGTGTTGATAATGTCTCTACTACTTCTGCAAAGCGTTTGAAATTGCCTAAAACTGCTGAAACTTTTTCTGATAAAAGTGCTGAAATTTTTCAAACTATTGGAGACAATGGTTCCACCACCATTGACAATAATGATTTTGATTTTGATGATTGTAACATCTCTGAAGTTATTATGTTCTTGCAAAAATTAGCTAGAAGTCCCAATGCTAGCACTATTAATTTGGCTTTTACAAAGCATATTACAAATGCTCTTTTGCAAGCTAGGGAGGAGAAGTTGAAACTTAAAGCTTCTATTCCTAGGAAATTAGAAGATGGTTGGGAACCCATCATTAAGGTAAAGGTGAATGATTTTTATTGCAATGCCTTGTGTGATCTTGGTGCAAGTGTTTCAGTTTTGCCCAAGAAGCTTTATGATATTCTTGATTTGCCACCTTTGGAACATTGTTATTTGGATGTTTTTCTCGCTGATAATGCTATGAAGAAACCTTTGGGGCGAGTTAATGATGTTTTTATTACGGTAAAAGATAACCTTGTCCCCGTTGATTTTATTGTTATGGATATTGAATGCAATGCATCTTGTCCTATTGTTTTGGGAAGACCTTTTCTTCGAACTGTTGGTGCCATCATTGATATGAAAGAAGGTAATATAAGGTACCAATTTCCTCTCAAGAAAGGTATGGAACACTTCCCTAGGAAGAGAATGAAGTTACCTTTTGACTCTATTGTTAGAGCAAGTTATGATGTTGATGCTTCTTCTCTTGACAACACTTGATTTTCACTTTCTGCGCCTAGCTGAAAGGCGTTAAAGAAAAGCGCTTATGGGAGACAACCCATCGTTTTTATTTGCTGTTATTTTTGTTTTCTTTGAGTCAAGGAGTTTTGTTACTTCTGTAGCAACTCCTTTGTATCTTTATTTTATCGCAATGTTGTGCCAAGTAAAGTTCTATATTGAAAGTTGATGCAAGATTTGGATTTCTGCGCAGTGACAGATTTTTAGCTGTCACGGATTTGAGCTTATCTCCCTGTAGAAAATTCAAAAAATTCTGAGAAAAATCACGCATATTCCTGAGATATGTACGCAACTTTCATTATTTTAGGCCAGATCCATCTGAGCAACTTAAGTGCCTCGAAAAAATTCGTCATTCCAGACTGTTCTGTTTTTGACAGATTCTGCCTTTTGTTTTGCATTCGCTCTTTTACTGTGTTTGTGTGGATTTCTTTGCTCCACAAAGCATTGGTGGCTGTAGCTAATGTCCAGAAGCTTTGGGATTGATTGTATCATTACAGAATATGAGAATTTTTGATTATGCACTAACCCTCTAATGAGAACTGTCTTGAGTTTGGTGTGAAGGAAGTTTTCAAGGATCAAGCGAGAAGGGTGATATTATGTGATCAAGAAGAGTGAAAAGCCTAAGCTTGGGGATGCCCCCGTGGTTCATCCCAACCATATTCAGAGAGACTCAAGCGTCTAAGCTTGGGGATGCCCAAGGCATCCCCTTCTTCATCAACAAACTTATCAGGTCATCTCTAGTGAAACTATATTTTAATTCTTTCACATCTTATGCGCTTTACTTGGAGCGTCTGTGTGTTTTTATTTTTGTTTTTGTTTGAATAAATTCGGATCCTAGCAATCCTTGTGTGGGAGAGAGACACGCTCCGCTTTTTCATGTGAATACTCATGTTCTTCACTTATATTTGTTGAGTATTCTTAACTAGCTACTGCAGTGCTTTTAGCTCCTGTTTTTCATGCATCTCTTCGAGCTGTTAGCACTTGTTTATAAATACTCTCTTGCTGCATTATATTATCATTTGGAGAGTTTATGTTTAAATAAATTATTGGTGTTTGTTTGGAAGAAAGAAAATGCTACATGTAGTAGTTGGTATTGGAAAAGACATATGCATTCTTGTAGATCATTGTCTTGTTTTGATTTGATGCTTTGCAATTGTTTTGAGCTCTCAAGTAGATCATGTTTAAGCTCTTGCATCATTGAAAGTGCATGTGTTGCCCCATGTGTGGTTTTGGTAATTAATGACAATCCTTATGGACTAATGTTTGCATTGAGATATACTTGTAGATCTTGTCCATAGGAAATGATTGGAGTTCATGTGTTGGACTCTAGAAGATTACATGATGATCAATGCTCTACTCAAGGGTTTATATGAAGAATGGTCATGTGTAGAGAAGATGAAGTGCAAGCTCAATATGATCCATCTCGAAAGATAACATTTGATTGAATCTTGCAAAGGAGACATGAAGACGGAGCTTTGCGAGGCCCTCCCATAAGGAGTATGGGGGAGCATTTGGAGAAGTCTTCATCAAGCATGTGCTAGCAAGCACAATCAAGAAAGGTGTTCCAACTTGAGAGAGTCAAGATCGTCATCATCGAGCTCAAGTGGAATGCGTAAGGCAAAGGTATGATCTTGATAGGTTTTCTATTTTACCGGTCTCATGTTGTTAGTGGGAGACCGGGTTTTAGGATAGACGGCGTACTATCAAGAGGGGTTCTCAAGTGAGTAACTTGATCGCATCTTTGTGGAGAGTTCATACCTTTGCATACTTGGCATATCATCTTTCTTGGTTCTTATTTGGCTTTTATTCTTGTGAGAATTTAGAGCTTGTGTTCATCTCTATACCAAGCTCTAGTTCATCAAAAACGGATTTCATATCAATATCTTATTGCGTTTTTGATGTTCGAGGTTTTACCGGTTTATCTTTTCTAAGAGAGGTCAAACTCTCTAATTGTGGTTTCCTCCTCACATGATGGACAATGATGTGTATATGCATAATCTTGTAGAGCTTGTGAGTATCTTCTAACAAGTCCAAGATCATAGAAAACGGAGTCCGGATGAGAAACATATTGCGGTTTTGGTTCGGAGGTTTTATCGGTTGTTCTTTTATCGAGAGGTCTAACCTTTCCCCATTTGGTTTTATCCTCCATTGTTGGACTATGATGTTTCTCTGCATGATCTTGTAAAGCTCTTCGTTACGATTCCAACAAGCCAAAGATCATCGAAAACGGAGTTCGGAAACTCAAGTTATGCATGTTTTGGTGTCGGTGTTTTCTGCAGTTTTTACACGCGCGGTAGTACCGCCCCTACTACCGGATCTACTACCGGATCTCGATTTGGTACCGGTTTCGAGCGGTTTCTAACCCGGTAGGGTCCCGGTAGTGAACCGGTAGTTCTCCCTACCCAGTAGTACCGGGTCAAGCCCGGTAGTACCGCCCCGGGGCGGAAAAACAGCCCAACGGGCAGTTTTTTGGGCTCCTATTTAAGGGCCCTTCTTCCCCAATGTTTCCCAACAACTTGAGCACGTTTTTCCCCTCTCTCTCCTCCATTGTTGACCTTGGAAAAACTTGCCTTCCTCTCAATCCCTCCCATGATTCTTGCATATCTTTGAGGGAAAGTGAGAGGAGATCTAGATCTACATTTCTACCAATCCATCTCTCCTCTAAGTGAGGGGAACCTAGTAGATCTTGATCTTGGAGTTCTTGGTGCATCTCCTATTTGTTCTTCCTCTCTTATTCCACCATAAGCATTTTTTGCTTTGTTGGAATTTGAGAGTGAAGGATTTGAGCACTTGTGCTCTTGCCTTTTGCATTTGGTGCATCGGTGTGCTCTCCACGAGGATTCGTGGAAGTTGAAATCTTGTGAACTTGTTACTCTTGGGTCTTCGGGCCCTAGACGCCTTTGTGGTGGTTGGACCCTTGTGTGGTCACTTGAAGCCGTTCGGGAGCCCCCAATCCCTTTGTGGGTTGTGCCTCGGATTGTTGTTGAAAGCCGTTCGGGAGCCCCCAATCCCATTGTGGGTTGTGCCCCGGATTGTTGTTGAAAGGCTCCGGATTCCGCCTCGAAGGAATACCGATAGTGGAAGGTGAACCAAACCTTTGTGGTGCGGTTCATCGGAGAAGAGGGTGAAACCTTTGTGGTTGTTGAACCGTTGTGTCGGTTCACACCTCTCCAACGAGACGTACTCCCTTTCAAGGAGGAACTCGGGAATACATCCTCGTCTCCGCGTGCTTCGGTTATTTCTATACCCGAGCTTTTTACTTATGCACTTTACATTGTGATAGCCTTCGTGCTTGAAGTATTCTTATTGCTATCACCTTGTTGCTTGTCTTGCTTAGCATAAGTTGTTGGTGCACATAGGTGAGCCTAGTTTATTTAGGTTGTTGGCTTGTTAATTTAAACACCTAGTTTTATTCCGCAATTAGCAAGCCTAAACCGGAAAAGTTTTAATCGCCTATTCACCCCCCCTCTAGGCGACATCATTGTCCTTTCAATTGGTATCAGAGCCTGGGCTCTCTTTTTGGGCTTTACCGCCTAGAGAGTAAAAGATGTCGTTTAGGGAATTAGTGCACGATCCCACTTTCATATTCGATGGCACAAATTATGTTTGGAAAATTCGCATGCTTAATCTTTTTAGGGCCATGGGTCCAAATTATATTAAGAGGATTGTAGATGTGGGTTTTTCTCCTCCAAAGGATTCCAAGAATTATCTTTAGAGGATGAGGAAAACTCTCATCTCGAGACTCTAGTTTCTAATGGTCTTATATGTGTTTTGAGCGATGTAGTTCTTGCTTCAATCATGCCTTTTCGGAACGCTCATGAACTTTGGACCAAGCTTCAAGATATATATGAAGTGTCCAAAATTATTGAGGATGATTGTTCTCCTTCCACTTCCGGCCGTGATGAGTTCACAACTTCCACTTCACCAACATGTGATTTGTCACAAGGTAATGATATGGTGAGTGGTGATAGAAATTGCATTGTGATGGTGAACTTACTATTGATTATACTTCTTCTCTATCTCATTGCAATGTTCTATCTTTGGACTTAAACTCTCTAGCACTCCAAATGTCATACATGCTAGAGTTGATAGTCCTTGCATATCATGTAATAGTTGTTTAACTAAATCTCATGATGATATGCTTCTATGTCTTGTTGCCATGAAAACAATGCTTCCATATCCTCTAGTACTTGCATGACTAACAATGTAGAGGAATCCCAACATTTGTTGGAACAAGACATGGACCTAAATGGTGCTTCAAGTAATTCTTCATCCCTTCATTCATTAATCATGTTTGCCTTATGGCTAAGGATTCCGAGGTGTCTCCCACCTCAAATCCAAATTGTGATGATGTGGATGAGGATTCTCATGAAGAAGGTTTTGATTTTGAATCCTTAACCAAGATGGGTGAGATGGTACTTGGTGCTCTCCCCAAAGGTAGTAAAGCTATCCCTCCTCTTGTGAAATCATTGATTATGTTTCTAAGAGTAGGGAATTTATTGAGGATTTGGAAAGTCAATTTGATGAGAAATGTCAAATTGAGAGAGATGACTCTATCACTATAGCTTCCTTGAAAGCTTCTCTTGAAGAAGAAGAGCTTAGGTCTTCTCTTGAAGAGAGACTTGAATCTCTTGATGAGTCTAATGATCTTATTATTGCTAAAATCATTAAGGAAAGAGATCATGCTTGCTAAATTAAAGTGCTTAAAAAGGAAAAAGTTGAATTTGGTGTTGGCAATGCTAGACTAAGTGAGGACATAGAGAGACTTGACAAAGCTCACAAGGCTTTAGAAAGTGAACACTCTCTCCTTATCAAGTCTCATGATCAACTCCAAACTCAACTATCTAAGAATGATAAGCTTGCCAAGTTGTCTTCTTCCATTTCTAAATTGATGATGCTTGTGCTACTAACTCCACTTCTTGTGAAGCATCTATTTTGAAGGAGAATGTTGAGCTAAGGGCTCAACTTGAGTTGCTATCTAGCAAGTATGGGAAATTGGAAGAAAGTCATGAAAAGCTTTCTAGCTCTAATGATGATCTTCTAGCATCCCATGCTAGGCTAAAGTTAGCTCATGAGGCTATTATGTCAAAGGTAACATCTTGTGAGCCTCATGTGGAAATTGGCACAACTTCTTCTAGAAATGCTTTATTGCCATGTGCTAGTCCTAGTGATTCATCCACTCACAATGTTGCTACATCTTGTGATGAATTACTTTCCATGCCTTGTTGCTCTAACAATGAAGCTTCTACTTCCTCTAGTGTTTTTGTTGATACTAACCATGTAGAGGAATTAAATGAGCTCAAGGCCCAAGTCACTTCTTTGAAGAAAGACTTGGAAAAGCGTCATGTTGGGAAGTCCACACTTGACAATATGTTGAGTGTTCAAAGACGCCCCAATGACAAGAGTGGACTTGGATTCAACTCCAATAACAAGAAGAAAAAGGGCCAAGAACAAGTCAAAGATTCGGCCAAGATTGTTTGCTTCAAGTGCAAAGTTGAAGGGCACCATGTTAGATCTTGCCCTTTGAAGAAGAAGGTCTTAGTGAGAAGCAACAAGGGAAGAAGCCTCAAGTTCCTCAAGTTGAAGAACGACCTCTTCCCAAGAAGAATCAAGCTACTCCTCCTCAAGTCAAGATTCCAACCAAGAAGAGAGGAGGAAGTCGATGTTGCTACCTATGCCGTGAGAAGGGTCACCTTGCTTCTTCATGCACAAATGGTACCTTATCCAACCCCATTATAGTTGATGATGTTTATTCTCTTCGGAAGGATAAGGTTGGCAATGTGTTTGCCAAATATGTTGGTACTCAAAGTGGTGTCAAGAAAAGAACCATTTGGGTTGCCAAACCTATTGTGACTAACCTCTTAGGACCCAACTTGGTTGGGGACCAACAAGCTAAAACTTGATCAATAGGTGTTGTTGGAGGCATTGGAGACTTGGCTACATCATGAAGAATTAAGGGATCTTCATCAATTATATTCTCTCAAGCCAAGTCATTTGGATTATATTGTTCTATCTCATATCCAATGTTCCTCCTTGCGGTAACTTTTATTTAAATTATATACATTGAAAGTTGCTTGCACCCTTGCATGTGTTAGGTTTTGTACCTTGCTAGTGTTTGTATGTGTTGTGCTCTCTACTTACTTATCTTGAGAAATCAAGTATGTGTATGTTGGTTTGCACACCATTTACTTGTTTGAGCCTTATTGCTTTTATTTGATATCTTATCTTGTTGGCTCTCTTTTGAGAGATTAATGGACCATTCCATTTTGGGAGTGATATGCTTCGTGCACTTCACAATCCTAAAATGTGTGTACATGAGGAATACCACTTAGTGTTGATATATTATTATCTATTCTCTATGTGGTATGTCATGCTCATGAGAAATTCAAATTCTATAATGTCCATTAATTTCTCGAGTTGGTTTTGTTTGCCTCTTGTTTTAAAAAAATGGATTATCACATTATGGGGGAGTAATAAGCTATGTGCATATTACAAGCCTAGAAAATGTGAACATGTGAGGTATTGCCACCTAGAATTGATATTCTTCATTATCTTATTCCTTGTGGCATGTTGCTCAAACAAGTTCCATATTTGCTAAATGATTTTGTTTTCACTCTTTTGGATCTTGTTTGTGATGGAATTTCTTGGTATGGCTTTCCCTAAATATGTTCTCATATATCTTTTGGGAAACCAATTGCTTCAAGCTACTCCTTGGAGTTGCTTTGCATTATCGTGTTTTTGAAGCTATCAAGAATATCTATCTATCTAAGCATGGCTTTTAATTCCTATCCTTTGCCATATGCTTATGTTTTGTGAATATGATCTTGAATATATCTTTGCAATCCACCACCGAGAAATATCTCCATACATTACTTGTCTTGACAAGTGATAATCATATTGTGGTAAATATATTGATCATATTCACTTTGGCTCTTGCTTTGAATTGCCTTATTTGATTGCCAAGGATTTGTTTTGATCTAACTCTCATTTGTCTTCCTTGTATCTTTTGGATCCTTTATTGCTCTACTAGAAATTTGTTTTGTGCTTTCTTGAGTTGGGAAAAGCAATGAACCAATTCTTGTGCATTGACATTCAAAAGTCATACTTCTTGATAATGCACTATTCTTTGGGAAGCTATCCTACTTGAGTAAAACACCGTTCTTTAATTGGTATTGCAATTTCTTGCCTTTCTTGAACATGACTAGTGTTTGAATATATATATATATGGGAGTGATGATCTCATTTGTGTGCATTTTGTATTCAAATGCAAAATCTTAAATAATGCACACATCTTGGGGGAGCAATCCTATAGGTTTTTGAACATTAGTTGTCTTCATTTGATATTTGATCCCGATGACGTGTCTCCTTGGAAGACAAACATTTTTCGTCTTGGTACTTTGTGCCATCATGAAAAGTGTAGAGGGTTTGGTTTATTCCTTGATGGTATTTTCTTCAATTGGTTTTCTTCAATTGATATGTTCATCTTTGGTATCTTGATTTCATTGGTATCTTTTCAAAGTGGTATCTTCACTCATGTGTTGATTTGGATATTTGATATAATTTGGACACTTTGTTTTCTTGTCGCACTTGTGTGTGCTTTGTTGCTTTACTTGGTGTTTTGTCTAAATTATATCTTGTTTGGTTCTTGAAAGTCATGTGCATGCATATTTATTATATGTATATCTTATGGCATGCTTACTTTCGTTGATCCAATATATAGGATAAACTCCATCAAATCCTAAATGACTAAGATGTGCATGAAATTCAATTTCATATCTATATGCACATAGTTATGTGGAGTTTGTCCTATGTATTGTAGTTGCTCTAACTACTTTGGACCCAATTAGTTTGGGTACCATTTTGTACTTGAATTTGTTTTAGGTACATTTGGAGATGCATTGGAAGCTTGTCTCATCTACAAGGAAGGTGTTGTCACCATGTGCTTATTGGAGCCAAGCTTGGATGATCGTAAATTCTTATCTTCTACATCAACCAATGCTATCTCGGTAACAAGTATCTACCTCATGCATACTTTTTAGCTCTCAACCTTGTGTAGGTTGTTTCATGGCATGAATCTCTTTGGTTGCAATTCTTTTGATTCTTGCAAAACGTCTTTATTGCAAATGTGAGTAAGCCGGGATGATTACATATCAAGGGGAATATATTCATGATTCACCAATCCCAAATATGTTAATCTAGCACTTTCTACTCTATGTCTCGCATATGTAATATTGATGTTTTCAAAATCATTTGCCTTTGCGATACTTGTTATCTTACTCGGAGCATCCCTTTTATCACCTTTATCCTTTGTGGATAGTTTTTGATGCTATGATGAGTATGTGTTGGAAGTTCATCTATATCCCTTTAAGATAAAATTGAGCTTTGTGCTATGCTTTTAAGCAAAGATCTTATTGGTGTATTTATGACTTCCTCTTGGATATCATGACCTTTACCTTTGTACCTATTTTGTGTGTACATTTTTTTGTGGACTTATATCTTCGTGATTGGTGTCTACTTAGAAACTTATACACATAAGAAAGTTACATCTTTTTGGTATTCCAATTCTTTAGTGACCACCCTTTGCTTTTGTATCTTTGGTGGTCTCAATTAAAGGCACAAGCTTTGTTGTTTATGTGTTATGCTTTTGAATCTTAATAAGCTTGTGGAGCTATTTGCTATATCTCCGTTAGTGTGTGAGTATGTGAAAGACATGATATGCACTATGTGCAACACTTTTTGAAAGACTATGTTGATGATTTTGCTCATCCTTGTATTAGTCTCCTAAAATGTCTTTATATCTCACACCCATCCTTTTATTTGCCGCTCCTTGCTCATGTTGCAAAACAATTGTATTTGTTGCAAGTTGTTTTGCCTCACTTTCATCTATATTCTCTTGCATGTGCTTGTGTTCGAATTTATCTAAGAGGGAGTGAGGATTCCATGTTGTGCACACTATTTTCAAATGCAAATTCTATTTGTGCACGTACCTTGGGGAGTTCCCTCTTGATATTTAGAACATTTTTCGGATCCTTTTGATTGCTTGCTTCTTTCGTTGAAGTATCTTTCTTTTTATATTCTCTCACAATCTTTGGATCCTCAATATAGTTTGATCTCCCTCCATCTATTCTTCATTGGATATGTGCATTTGATTTCACTCACATTATGAGAAATGCACATCTTATGGGGGAGCTCTTATTATATTGGCCTTCTTACTTTTCACCCATTTCGGCAATCGTTGCCAATGGGGGAGAAGTTTAGAGGGTTTAAGAGTTGTTGGTTTTATGCTTTAGTTTCGTTCTCAAGCATTTGCCTTTCTTGCTCTTGCATCCTTGCTCTTTGTGTTGCATGGTTGCTTAATTCATTATATAAACCCTCGTAAAAGGGATTGTCATCAATTACCAAAATGGGGGAGATTGAAAGTGCATGTGTTGCCCCATGTGTGGTTTTGGTAATTAATGACAATCCTTATGGACTAATGTTTGCATTGAGATATACTTGTAGATCTTGTCCATAGGAAATGATTGGAGTTCATGTGTTGGACTCTAGAAGATTACATGATGATCAATGCTCTACTCAAGGGTTTATATGAAGAATGGTCATGTGTAGAGAAGATGAAGTGCAAGCTCAATATGATCCATCTCGAAAGATAACATTTGATTGAAGCTTGCAAAGGAGACATGAAGACGGAGCTTTGCGAGGCCCTCCCATAAGGAGTATGGGGGAGCATTTGGAGAAGTCTTCATCAAGCATGTGCTAGCAAGCACAATCAAGAAAGGTGTTCCAACTTGAGAGAGTCAAGATCGTCATCATCGAGCTCAAGTGGAATGCGCAAGGCAAAGGTATGATCTTGATAGGTTTTCTATTTTACCGGTCTCATGTTGTTAGTGGGAGACCGGGTTTTAGGATAGACGGCGTACTATCAAGAGGGGTTCTCAAGTGAGTAACTTGATCGCATTTTGTGGAGAGCTCATACCTTTGCATACTTGGCATATCATCTTTCTTGGTTCTTATTTGGCTTTTATTCTTGTGAGAATTTAGAGCTTGTGTTCATCTCTATACCAAGCTCTAGTTCATCAAAAACGGATTTCATATCAATATCTTATTGCGTTTTTGATGTTCGAGGTTTTACCGGTTTATCTTTTCTAAGAGAGGTCAAATTCTCTACTTGTGGTTTCCTCCTCACATGATGGACAATGATGTGTATATGCATAATCTTGTAGAGCTTGTGAGTATCTTCTAACAAGTCCAAGATCATAGAAAACGGAGTCCGGATGAGAAACATATTGCGGTTTTGGTTTGGAGGTTTTATCGGTTGTTCTTTTATCGAGAGGTCTAACCTTTCCCCATTTGGTTTTATCCTCCATTGTTGGACTATGATGTTTCTCTGCATGATCTTGTAAAGCTCTTCGTTACGATTCCAACAAGCCAAAGATCATCGAAAACGGAGTTCGGAAACTCAAGTTATGCATGTTTTGGTGTCGGTGTTTTCTGCAGTTTTTACACGCGCGGTAGTACCGCCCCTACTACTGGATCTACTACCGGATCTCGATTTTGGTACTGGTTTCGAGCGGTTTCTAACCCGGTAGGGTCCCGGTAGTGACCCGGTAGTTCTCCCTACCCAGTAGTACCGGGTCAAGCCTGGTAGTACCGCCCCGGGGCGGAAAAAACAGCCCAACGGGCAGTTTTTCGGGCTCCTATTTAAGGGCCCTTCTTCCCCAATGTTTCCCAACAACTTGAGCACGTTTTTCCCCTCTCTCTCCTCCATTGTTGACCTTGGAAAAGCTTGCCTTCCTCTCAATCCCTCCCATGATTCTTGCATATCTTTGAGGGAAAGTGAGAGGAGATCTAGATCTACATTTCTACCAATCCATCTCTCCTCTAAGTGAGGGGAACCTAGTAGATCTTGATCTTGGAGTTCTTGGTGCATCTCCTATTTGTTCTTCCTCTCTTATTCCACCATAAGCATTTTTTGCTTTGTTGGAATTTGAGAGTGAAGGATTTGAGCACTTGTGCTCTTGCCTTTTGCATTTGGTGCATCGGTGTGCTCTCCACGAGGATTCGTGGAAGTTGAAATCTTGTGAACTTGTTACTCTTGGGTCTTCGGGCCCTAGACGCCTTTGTGGTGGTTGGACCCTTGTGTGGTCACTTGAAGCCGTTCGGGAGCCCCCAATCCCTTTGTGGTTTGTGCCACGGATTGTTGTTGAAAGCCGTTCGGGAGCCCCCAATCCCATTGTGGGTTGTGCCCCGGATTGTTGTTGAAAGGCTCCGGATTCCGCCTCGAAGGAATACCGATAGTGGAAGGTGAACCAAACCTTTGTGGTGCGGTTCATCGGAGAAGAGGGTGAAACCTTTGTGGTTGTTGAACCGTTGTGTCGGTTCACACCTCTCCAACGAGACGTACTCCCTTTCAAGGAGGAACTCGGGAATACATCCTCGTCTCCGCGTGCTTCGGTTATTTCTATACCCGAGCTTTTTACTTATGCACTTTACATTGTGATAGCCTTCGTGCTTGAAGTATTCTTTATTGCTATCACCTTGTTACTTGTCTTGCTTAGCATAAGTTGTTGGTGCACATAGATGAGCCTAGTTTATTTAGGTTGTTGGCTTGTTAATTTAAACACCTAGTTTTATTCCGCAATTAGCAAGCCTAAACCGGAAAAGTTTTAATCGCCTATTCACCCCCCCCCCCTCTAGGCGACATCATTGTCCTTTCAATCATGTAGTTAAACCCTAGTAGTGGAGAACTACCGTAGAGCTTGTTGAGATTTGGGATGCATATGTTCTCTCTAAGGTCTAGATATTTTCTGGTAAAATGTTTGAGCAACAAGGAAGACAGTGTAGAGTCTTATAATACTTGCAATATGTTTTTATGTGATTCTTGCTGTACCGGTTTATACTTGTGTTTGCTTCAAACAACCTTGCTAGCCTAAACTCTGTACTGAGAGGGAATGCTTCTCGTGTATCCAAAACTTGAGCCAAAACCCATGCCATTTGTGTCCACCATACCTACCTACTATGTGGTATTTCCTGCCATTCCAAGTAAATATTCATGTGCTACCTTTAAACTATTCAAAACTTTATTACTCATTATTTGTGTCAATGTTTTATAGCTCATGAGGAAGTATGTGGTGTTTTATCTTTCAATCTTGTCATTTACTTCTGACAGACTTTCACCTGGACTAGTGGCATATACATCCGCTTATCCAATAATTTGCAAAAAGAGCTGGCAACGGGGTGCCCAGCCCCAATTAATTACAACATTCATTAATAATTCTCTTCACATGTTTTGCCCTGATTTATCAGAAAGCAACTTAATTTTGCAATAGACACTCCTCCATGGTATGCAAATGTTGGAAGGCACCCGAGGATTCGGTTAGCCATGGCTTGTGTAAGCAAAAGGTTGGGAGGAGTGTCATCTATAAAGAAACTAAAATACATGTGTAAACAAAAGAGAAGAGGGATGATCTACCTTGCTGGTAGAAATAACGTCCTTCATGGGAGCCGCTCTTTGAAAGTCTGGTTGACAAGGGGGTTAGAGTGCCCACTACCATTCGTTGACAACAACAAACACCTCTCAAATACTTATTTTGTGCTCTATATATGCTTTCGAAAACTTAAAAAGCTCTAGCACGTGATTTAATCCCTGCTTCCCTCTGCGAAGGGCCTATCTTTTACTTTATGTTGAGTCAGTTTACCTACTCCTTTCTATCTTAGAAGCAAACACTTGTGTCAACTTTGTGTGCATTGATTCTTACATGTTTACTTATTGCACTTGTTATATTGCTTTATGTTGACAACTATCTATGAGATATACATGTTACAAGTTGAAAGCAAATGCGGAAACTTAATCATCCTTTGTGTTTCTTCAATGCCTTTTACTTTGAATTTATTGCTTTATGAGTTACCTCTTATGCAAAACTTTTTGATGCTTGTCTTGAAAGTACTATTCATGAAAAGTTTTTGCTTATATGATTCATTGTTTACTCTTTATCTATTTGTTAGCAAACTATAGATCATTGCTTTGAGTCACTTCATTCATGACATGAGCCTTGCAATATATTGATCAAGATTGTGTGAAAGCATGTCTCCTCAGAAATTATTTGTTGTTATCGTTTTACCTACTCGAGAACGAGTAGAACTAAGCTTGGGGATGCTTGATACGTCTCCAACGTATCCATAATTTCTGTTGTTCCATGCTTATATTATACCATTTGCTACATGTTTTATATACACTTCGTATCACTTTTATGCATTTTCTGGGACTAACCTATTAACAAGATGCCACAGTGCCAGTTCCCTGTTTTCTGCTGTTTTTGGTTTCAGAAAGTTACTTCTGGAAATATTCTCGGAATTGCACGAAACAAAAGGCCAGGTCCCTATTTTTCCAGCACGTACACGGAGTACGAAGGAGAGACGAAGGAGGGCGCCGAGGTGGCCAAACCACACCCAGGCGCGGGTGGGCCCCCTGCCGCGCCACCTGGTGGTTTGGGCCCCTCGGGGGTCCGCCGACATCGCCCCTTCGCCTATTTATTCCCCGAGACGCGAAAACCCTAAAACACCGAGCCTTTCATCCAGAACATATTCGCTGCCGCCGCCGTCGTCAACCCTAACTCGGGGGTTTCTGAAGCTCTTCCCGGCACCCTGCCGGAGAGGGGAATCATCACCGGAGGGCTCTACATCGCCATGCCCACCTCCGGAGTGATGCGTGAGTAGTTCATCCTTGGACTATGGGTCCATAACAGTAGCTAGATGGTTGTCTTCTCCACTTGTGCCATCATGTTTAGATCTTGTGAGCTGCCTATCATGATCAAGATCATCTTATTGTAATGCTACATGTTGTGTTTGCTGGGATCTGACTTATATTGATACCTATGTGGAGCTGAATATTATATTATCATGTCTATGTCATTTGTGATCTTGCATGCTCTCCGTTACTTGTTGAAGCCTTGGCCACGTGAATACTTGTAACTCCAAGAGGGGTATTTATGCATGATAGTTGGGTTCAACCTCTATTTAACCTGGGATAGTGACAGCAAGTTCTAAGGTTGTAGATGTGTTGTTGCCACTAGGGGTAAAACAGCAATGCTTTATTCAAGGATGAATGTATTGTTTACATTACGCACATTACTTAATGCAATTGTCTGTTGCTTGCAACTTAATACTGGAAGGGGTACGGATGTTAACCGAAAGTGGACTATTTAGGCATAGATGCATGCTGGATAGCGGTCTATGTACTTTGTCGTAATACCCAAATGAATCTCATAGTAGACACCACAACTCACACATGCATGTTATATGCACTTATCAATTGTCAATTGCCCAGCTGTAATTTGTTTACCCAGCATGTTAGTTATCTTATCGGAGAGACACCACTAGTGAACTGTGGACCCCGGTCCATTCTTTTACATCTGAAATACAATCTACTGCAATCATTGTTCTCTACTGTTTTATGCAAACAAACATCATTTTCCATTCGATACGTTTAACCCTTTGTTTTCAGCAAGCCGGTGAGATTGACAACCTCACTGTTAAGTTGGGGCAAAGTAATTTGGTTGTGTTGTGCAGGTTCCACGTTGGCACCGGAATCCCTGGTGTTGCGCCGCACTACACTCCTCCACCAACACCTTCGAAGCAAACCTCGTTTTCCTACTGGTCCGATTAAACCTTGGTTTCATACTGAGGGAAAACTTACTGCTGCACTCATCATACATTCCTCTTGGGGTTCCCAACTGACGTGTGACGTACAAGCATTGTTTCTGGCACTATCAACCTAGAGCCACCAAGGAGGCGCCGCTCGGCGGGAGGCGGGGCGGCGAAGAAGCCGAGCGGCCAACGTAGCCTCAGCGCCCAGGCGGCCAACGCAGCACCGGCGTGAGGAAGCCATGCGCACGGCGGAAGCGCCGAGCGGCAGACGCGCGGAGGACGGCCGTGTCGGGCCGCCACGGTGGAGGCGGGGTGCTGATGGAGGTGTCCCGTTCAAAGGTAGACGATGGCAGCCGGCGCAAAACGACGGCGGGCAGACGCGCGGAGGGCGGCTGTTTCGGGCCGCCGCGGCGCGTGAGGCCGCCTAGTCGGTGAAGAGCACACGCGGCCGGCGGCCGCGAGGGCCGCAGCGTAGCGCGAGAGGCCGCCATGTCGGAGTAGAGGCGCACGAGGATCGACGGCGGCGGCGGGCGACGCAAACCGATCTTAGATCGGAAAAACCAAAAAGAAACACCGATCAAAACGACCGGCGAGAGAGAGAAAACCCGGATCAAAGGATCGGGAAAAAAGACTCTAGGGCAGCCGATCAACCGAACCGGCGGACGAACCCTAGGTACGGGCGGCGCTGCCCCCGGCGAAGATCATGGAGATCGACCTCCCCGGGGGCGGCGGCTAGGGTTTTTGGATCGAGTTTAGACTGATACCATGTAGGAGGAATAGAGAGGAATTGGTAGAATCGTTGGGTGTATTGCTTGAGCCTCGTGGGCGTATATAAAGGAGTACATGATCTGCTTGGAGTATAAGTCAAGATAGAATCAAATCCTACGCTATCCTATCTTTCCTAACTAATCACGATACTCAACAAATATAATGTGTTGTGTCCGAAATGAAAAAGAAAAGGAAAACATCAAACATTGAAGGAACCAAGTCTCTTCGATCCTGCTTCCCTTCCTCTTGCATTGGAAAACTGAATTGCAACTTCCTCCAGTCTTATGCTGAGACCAGTTCGGCTGTATGTTGCTCCAAGAGGAAATATCACCTGAAATGGGTTCAGCAGCCAGTTTCTGTTCGAAGCAAGCAAGATTTCACAATTCTGCAAACCGCATTAGTCAACATCATCTTTGATTACAAACGTAAGCATGACAGCCCAGTGTTGAAGAACAGTTCCAAACCTGTGAAGTCATAAGGCGTCTCAAATGTGCAGCTAAAAGGCCCAAAAAAACATCATTCTAGCTTTCACCACTAACCAAGGGAAACCCATGATCTGAAGAGGGGTTTCGGCATGACACAGATATTTACAACATACCCCACAGTTCCACAGTTTCTAATAGTTTTGTAAAGAAGATTTAACGCTACGACAAAAAAAGGTTTAACAATGTTTTCTAGACATGTCCAAAGTTGTTTTCCCATGGCACCTGTTTCTCACCAACGACCTCCTAAATCCCAGATTAAAAACTTGAGTATGCTAACAAAAGAGGCGAAAAACTCTCAGCAAGAGAGGTCTCTAATTTCACTTTGAGAACTTTTTTTTGCATTATTTTCACGAGTAACCTAGGGAGATCTTGTCTCAGATGATAAAAGGCAATTAATTTAAACATTGAAATAATCTGAGGCCATATTTGGCATCCATAGAACTATAATAATATCAAAGTTTGGATCGCCATTTTGTTTTATATGTTTGCAGCGAGATATACATGTAGCTGGATTAAATACCCAAAGAAGCATCACTGAATTGCTGGATATAATATGTTAAGAGTTAATCCACACCAAGAGGAGTAAGCATATTCAACATTTCTACCCACAGAATCAACATAGAAATTGCTGGACTTTCCATGTGATCTTAGAGTTCACATAAAACTGTTGACTAGCTAAATTGTCACCATATAGATTAAAAATCTTCGGACAAAGAGGAACCAAGAGTGTGCACTTTTACCTGGCTCCACAACAGCACATCTCCAACTTACTTCTACCCCAAATAACACTAAATCCTAGCTCTGTTTTAAATAACCGGCTATCACCCGGCTATAGCCTTGTGAAAGGGTCCGCGCTATAGATAAGTCCTTCGTAGGCTAAAAAGGTAATAGCCGCTAATAGCCCGGCTAAATAGTCCCAGTTTAGCCCCTTAGCCGCTATATCTCCGCTCAGGGATCCAAAAATTTTGGATCAAAACTTGTCCCTCTCATGCCAAATTTGTCCCGCTCGGCCCAATTTCGGCCAAAATGTCAACCCTACCCCTAAATTCTTCTCGTTCTCTCCTCTCTATCCGAAAATAGAATCAAGAGGGGTGGTGGCCATGGCATATGTGAATTATTGATACATATAGAAATATACGATGCCCAGATATTGTTTTTTATTAATTATTTAGCATAACCGCTATAAGGCCTTAGCCGCGCTATAGCCTGGCTATAGCCTTTCGTAGCATCTGAAATCGCCGGCGCTAAACACAATAGCCCGCTATTTTAAACAGAAAATCCTAGACACGAAATAAGACCCTGGCTACACACCAGTTTACACCCACATACAACCAAAGTACCAAATTATTTCTCAAAAGATGACAAATTCGGGGAACCAAAATTACTTCCTAATATTTTGAACAATAGCTGCAATAAAGTTAGAATGTACACAAAGTTGTGCTGAGTACTAAACTGCACAAGTCTGCCTGAGAAAAACATCACCAAACAGAGCAGAAGAAACCGGATTTGGTTCAGAGTTGCACGAAGTCATTCCAGATAACATCTTAGGGAGCAATAACTGTTTCAGTTGTTGCAACCGTGCTTTTCATGGTTCTCAAAATGCAAACTGAAAGTAAATGAGGGGAATAAAATAGAGCAGTTCTATAGCAACGATTCTCCATAGTTCAGAACTTTAACATGATGCTAAGGTAAAATAATAGACTCCAAATGATAATAGTAGGGGTGCACTGCTATGCTCCAGAATGTTCAGTTCTACTAGCAGCAATAGAAGAACTAAGAACAAAACACAAGGCTCAAACGGGATATAAATACTCCAATGACGCAGCAAAGCAGTAGTGTAGAGCATCCAGATCAAGCACTGTATCCTATAGCCCTACGAAAATGGAGGCTCGTCTTCTTCTCTCATCTCACGGAATACTGGAAGGGAAATAACACTCTCCTGGAGGTAATGCTTGGTAAGCCACAAATCATCTTTCATGTATCCTAAGAACTTGCCATCAATGCCATAACGCAAGACACGCCCACGAGTGAACTGGATGAGGAGCTTACCCTCATTGAGCACAGCCAAATTAGGCCACATCGACGTATCAACAGGTGGTGATGGATAAACCCCTGACAAATTAATCCGATGCTTGAAAGACCAGGTTTCAGCATGGTAGTCTTGTATCACCCAAACATCTATGGTGTCTCTGTCACTGCTGATGCTGCACAAAGCAAGAGTGCCATCCATCTCCAACAACCATAAATCCAGTGGGTGCAAGTGGGTGGGACGACACATCAATCGAAAAGTTTCAGCTGCTGTGTTGAACACCATTATGTAGCCGTCATCAACACCATGGTATTTTTCAAGTTTCCAGTGCAGGTTTCCGCGGTGGTGGACTGGTGGATAACCGGACGACCAGGGCAGCCCATGCCGTAATAACAAATCCAACAAAGGCGAGGACTTCCCTGGTCGTGGAACGCATCCACGTTGGATGCATCTTGTGTTATCGGATCCCACAGCTATGACGTAGTAACAAATTTGGTAATTTGTGCCGTATTCATCCCAGTCTGTTGGCTTAGAGTCCCAGAGCACTCGGTATTCTCCGGATGGTTGGTGCCGATAGAAGCCGATAATCTGGTGGTAAAAACCCTGTCGGCTTTGAGGCTTTCCAAGGGGAGCACACTTGCGTGTGACGGGGTTGCAGACGAAGAACTCCCGTTCGTGGCAGAGTATGAGGAGGCCATCAAGGGCAGCCTGGAGTATACCATTGTGTAGGATCGGATGACGGGGCAGAGCTGTTGCTGGCCCACACCAGCGTCACGGGAGACGAAGAGGCGGCGGTTCTGCTCGACACGGCAGAGGATCGGGAGCAAGGGCTGGCGGCGGTGGTCATCAGGATGAACTTGTCGGTGGAGTTGGCACTGTGCCAGCACTTGCGAACGGCGCGGCAGCGGACAAGGTCCTTGGGCGGCAAACGGACGAGGATCTCTTCGACGACGATCGACTCTGGAAGGTCTTCGAAGGCGGTCGCGCCTCGCCTGCCCGGCATGGTTACTGGTTTCCGGTGCTCCGTCAGATTCGATCCTGACGAACTACAGAAAAAAAAATGTGGAAAATTTAAGGATGGCGCATGACGGATCCTGGGGCACCCAGAGGCGAGAGGGTTTACCTGTGGGCGGGCGGACGGAGGAGGATAGTCTAGAGACGATGGTGATCTATAGCGGCACTGCGAACACCCCGCGGCGGCGGTTCGTTGTTCTGGCGTCTCTGGACACACGAAGACAAAAATTAGATGGAGAAAGAAAATAGAACTTGGTAGACCTTGCACGGCCGATTCTTCATGAGGCGAATTTGTTTACCGGCGTCAAGGAAGAGGGCACTCCAGCGAGCAACTCACTGTGTTCCGGCGAGGAAGAGGATGGAAATTGAGGTGTCGGCGGAGAAGATGGGTCCGGGCTCGGTATGGACTCTGGAGCGGTGTAGTATTCGCTCAGAATTCATAGAGGATTTTTTTTCCTTTTTTTAAAACGAAAAATGGCTAGCAAGCGTCTCATGTTTGTCCATTCCTCTTCATCCGCCTCTCATCACCAAACAGGCGGTCAAAATCAAAGATCCAAGGGCATCTCCGTTCATGTCCACGTGGATAAAGAGCACAATCTGACGGTGCTCTCCAAACGAAAAAGATCCGCGGTTTGCCCCCATTTCACACCCAAGTTTGGTTTGTGTTTGGCCTGGAGCGAACAGTGTACGTGTGCAGCATTATCCCCTTGTCCTTCCCGGGCCAAATAGACAGTGACACAATCCCCGTCCTCATCCCCGAGCCACTCCTTGCTCCACCCTGCGGTGCCGCCCCCCGCGCCATTCTCATCGCCGTCCCCTATCGACCAGCGGCAGCCGCTGCTAGCCTACACGCTGTCGTCAGGTATCTGTTTTCCGGCCCGCGTTGGACGTCGTTGGCGGTCCTAGAGAAGCTCCGACCATGTTTCTTCCCTCGTCGACTCCCGCGTCGCCACCGCCCAGTAGCTCACGCCGATGCAGTGGCAAGACGTGGTTTCACATCTGTCCTCCCGAGTCGGGCCAGGACAGCTGCAAAAGGCCGACATTGGCTTCGGCCTCGCTGGCGATCTGGTTCGCCCGCAACCCGTTCAACGCTTTGCCCAGCCGAGCCTAGGTATCTTTTTTAATAGGCCGCTAGTTTACCCCCCCCCCCCCCTTGTTTTTTATCGTAGACTTTCATGTAGATGGATAGTTCAGACGAGTTCTTCTAGTCATATTTCATCAATTCTTCAGATGATTTGTCCGACGATGGTTCAATCTTTGCATGGCCGCGGCAACCCTCATCCATAACCACAACGAGAATGTACTTACAAAGCATAGAGGATCTGTGTCGGGTCGTGTGCCGGCGTTGAGGATAATTTCTATCCCACCAACCCAACATTCCCTACGCCTGTTTTTCAGCGCCACTTTCGTATGGAAAAACATATTTTCATGAGTGTTTTTAAGCGCCACTTTCGTATGGAAAAACAAATTTTCATGAGTATTCTAGAAGGGGTGAGAGACTACTGTTATTACTTCGAATGCAAATTCGATGCCACCGGTAAGTTTGGCTTCTATTCTTTCCAGAAATGTCATGCAGCTATCCCGGATTCTTGCACATGGCGAGTTGCAGGTGATCTCATTGATGAGTATTTGCGCATGACCGAGTCCACTTGCCTTAACTCGATGTATAGGTTCTGCAAAGTTGTGGTTGAGGTGTTTGGCCCAGAGTTTCTGACAGAAACAAATCTTGCCGGCACTTGGCTATCTGTTGTCGACCAACGAGATCAGAGACTTTCCTGAAATGCTTGGGTTCATAGATTGCATGTACTTTGATTGGAATAACTGTCATTTGGTTGGCAAGGGCAATACAAGTCATATGTTGGAGAGTGCATAGTTATACTTGAGGCCGTGAAATATCAAAATCTCTGGATTTGACACTCGTCGCATGGCAGGTTCTCACAATGATATAGACGTGCTTCAGCGCTCTGTGGTATTCTCTAAGCTTGCCAAGGGCAATTCTCCAATGGTCTATTTTATTTTATTACGCGAACTATGTTGTTTATTTGATTTTATTTGATTATGCGACTATGTTGTATATTTACGAACTATGTTGTTTATCTAGTTTGGACTATTATTTTGGTATTCATGTGCAAACTGGTATTTATGTGCGAAGGGGGCAAAAAATCCCGGAACAAATGGGGGCGGTCGTTGGGTGCACCCCATCCCAAGCGGATCAGTGCCGGACATGGGCCTCCGTTCGTAGACCACCCCAAACGGATCAAAAGGGACACTTTTCGTGTCCGGTTTTGGGGGGGGGGGGGGGGGGGGGAGGGGGCGTTGCAGATGCCCTAATCTTGCCTACGAAATGAAAATTTTGCTTCCCAGAACAATCTTGCCTTATACTAATTGATTAGACCGATTGAAGAATTTTACTTACTATACAAAGGAAAGCGATATACTTTTTTCAGGTAAAATAGGAACTTTATTAAACATGTGGGACTACATTTCGATCATGCTCTGGGATTTGAAGAACAACCATGTGGCATTTCGGCATTCTAGCCTTGCAAAATTTGCAAGAAAATGACTAGCCCTAAGCAGCACCTGTTTCACTTTTACCATAACACACTCACTATGCTTTTTTTTAGATAAAGAGGGCTCCGCGCCCGATTTCATTAATGAAACCACAGCTACAGAGTTTTACATCCACAACGCGTCAACCACCAGGAAAACCACAGCAACCACCAGTAACAGCGTAAACAGAGTCTCGACGAGACAGACTAGGGAAAGGAAAGTAAAGAGAGCAAGAAAAACAAGAAGGAAATTACAAAGACCAGATCCCATCTACTCCTGTAACTCCAACCGCCAGTTTTCTTGCTTTATTTGCGATCCTTTTCTCCAGAACGTCTCCCGTCTTATTTTTGCCGCTTCTTCCATCTTCATCACATTGTCAACCTGGGTATCCACGGGGTCCAACTTCTTCTAGCACCAAAGATTTCTTTCGCTACCTTCTCCAGGAGTCTAGCGAAGTACACCAGATGATCCCTTGCGGTTTGTTTCACCTGCAATAAACCAGCATTGTATCCAGTATGAGATTCTGAAAATAACATCCAGTGGCTCCTCTGGCCACTTCTTCTCAAAACATGCAGCATTCCTGGTTTTCCAAATCCCCCACAAAATCGCTGCAATTCCTACCGGCCATAAACCCCTTAGTTTCTTATTTTTCTTTCTAAGCCAAACTGATACGGCATGCTTAGCTGAAGTGAATTGGAAGCCTGTTCCAAATGCACAGCCAACCACATTCCATATATACCTAGCTAGAGGACATTCAAAGAATAAGTGATTAATGGATTCATTTTTGCCACAAAATAAGCATGTTTCCTCACAATCTCCCCCTGTGTTTCAAGACATCTCTTGTTAAAATACTTTTATTAAGTATCAACCAAATGAACGTCTTGATTTTCAGAGGTAGTTTAATTTTCCAAAGGAATTTATATGGCACCACTCTACGAGATTGCATAGCATTATAAAAAGACTTAACCGAGAAGATTTCTGAGTTGGTTAATGTCCATATAAACCTATCAGGTTCCTTACTTAGTGTTATGTCTCTCAAAAGCCTTCTCATCGACGCCCACTGTTCTCCTAACACTCCTACCAGCGCCCTTCTAAATCTAAGCGAAGCCCATCCTCTGTTAACCACTTCACTGACAGTTATGTTTTTGTTCAGAGAAGTGCTAAAGAGTCTTGGGAACTTTTTAGATAGGCTCTCGTCAGAAGTCCAATGATCTTCCCAGAAACTTGTTTTTCCCCCATTTCCTAATTATATTCGACAACATCCCAGAAAAGCTTTTTAACCTCCATCAAGCCCAGCCAGAAATGGGAATCACCATTTCTTTTGACAGCTTGACAAAGAGTGATCTTCTCTAAGTACTTTTTTCGAAGTATTTGTTGCCACAGTCCATCTTCATTAAATAATTTCCACAACCATTCTGATAAAAGAGCTATATTCATTACTTCCAAATCTAAAATACCAAGTCCACGTATGCTGATCAATTAAAGATTTAATTTCGGTGACCCAATGGTGGAAAAGTGATCTATCTTGCTCTCGCGCTTGCGTCGCATCTACCAGCTGGGAGCAATCAGGCTCCACGATGATAGGGAACTGACAATGATGGAGCGCTAGGTCTATGCCCGCCAAACAACCCGGAGTTCAGCTTCTAAGGGGTTCTTCAAAATCGTCCAGGGCCCTGCAAGCAATGAGGAAGACCCTCAACATCGCGAAGCACCAACCTGATACCTGCAGTACTGTCTTCGGCGCGCAAAGAGCCAAAACATTTGAATAAAAACTTTGTGATGGTTGCGACCAAAATGACGTTGCAACCATGTGCTAAATTCATGCCAATATAATGTGTTGAGACCGAAATGAAAAAGAAAAGGAAAACATCAAACACTGAAGGAACCAAGTCTCTTCGATCCTACTTCCCTTCCTCTTGCATTGGAAAACAGAATTGCAAATTCCTCCAGTCTTATGCTGAGACCAGTTCGGTTGTATGTTGCTACAAGAGGAAATATCACCTGAAATGGGTTCAGCAGCCAGTTTCTGTTCGAAGCAAGCAAGGTTTCACAATTCTGCAAACCGCATTAGTCAACATCATTTTTGATTACAAACGTAAGCATGACAGCCCAGTGTTGAAGAACTGTTCCAAAACTGTGAAGTCATAAGGCGTCTCAAATATGCAGCTAAAAGGCCCAAAAAACATCATTCTAGCTTTCACCACCAACCAAGGGAAACCCATGATCTGAAGAGGGGTTTCGGCATGACACAGATATTTACAACATACCCCACAGATCCACAGTTTCTAATAGTTTTGTAAAGAAGATTTAACGCCACGACAAAAAAAGGTTTAACACTGTCCTCTAGACATGTCCAAAGTTGTTCCCACGGAACCTGTTTCTCACCAAAGACCTCCTAAATCCCAGAATAAAACTGAGTCTGCTAGAAAAAGAGGCGAAAAACTCTCAGCAAGACAGGTCTCTAATTTCATTTTGAGAACTTTTTGTTTACATTATTCACGAGTAACCTAGGGAGATCTTGTCTCAGATGATAAAAGTCAATGAAGTTAACCATTGAAATAATCTGAGACCATATTTGGCATCAATAGAACTATAATAATATCAAAGTTTGGATCGCCAATTTATTTTAAATGTTTACAGCGAGATATACATGGAGCTGGATTAAATACCGAAAGAAGCATCACTGAATTGCTGGATATAATATGTTAAGAGTTAATCCACACCAAGAGGAGTAGGCATATTCTACATTTGTACCCACACAATTAACATAGAAATTTCTGGACTTCCCATGTGATCTTAGAGTTCACATAAAACTATTGACTAGCTAAATTGTCACCATATAGATTAAAAATCTTTAGGCAGAGAAAGAGGAACCAGAGTGAGTACTTTTACCTGGCTCCACAAGAGCAAATCTCCAACTTACTTTTACCCAAAAGAACAATAAATACTAGACACGAAATAAGACCCTGGCTACACCACCAGTCTACACCCACATAGAACCAAAGTACCAAATTATTTCTCAAAAGATGACAAATTCAGGGAACCCAAATTACTTGCTAAAATTTTGAACAATAGCTGCAATAAAGTAAGAATGTACACAGAGTTGTGCTGAGTACTAATTTGCACAAGGCTGCCTGACAAAAACATCACCACACAGAGCAGAAGCAACCAGATTTGGTTCAGCGTTGCACAAAGTCATTCCAGATAATATCTGTTCCAATTGTTGCAACTGTGCTTTTCATGGTTCTCAAAAATTCAAACTGAAAGTAAATGAGGGGAATAAAATAGAGCAGTTCCATAGCAACGATTGTCCATAGTTCAGAACTTTAACATGTTGCTAAGGTAAAATAATAGACTCCAAATGATAATAGTAGGGGTGCCCTGCTATCCTCCAGAATGTTCAGTTCTACTAGCAGCAAGAAAAAGAACTAAGAACAAAACACAAGGCTCAGACAGGATATAAATACTCCAATGACGCAGCAAACCAGTAGTGTAGAGCATCCAGATCAAGCACACTATCCTTTAGCTCTACGAAAAATGGAGGCTCGTCTTCTTCTCTCATCTCATGGAATAGTGGAAGGGTAATAACACTCTTCTGGAGGTAATGCTTGGTAACCCACAAGCTAATCTCTTGGTCCTCTTCGTTTTTCACATATCCTAAGAACTTGCCATCCATGTCATAACGCAACACATGCTTAGGAGCCAACTGGATCAGCAGCTCACCCTCATTGAGTACAGCCATCCTAGCGCACATCGTCACCTTTGGATCACCAGGTGGTAGAGGATCTACCCCTGACAAATTAATCCGCTGCTTGAAAGACCAGGTTTCAGCATCGTAGTCTTGTATCATCCAAACATCTATGGTATCTTTGTCACTGCTGAAGCTGCACAAAGCAAGAGCGCCATCCATCTCCAAGAACAACAAATTCGGTGGGCACAACTGGGCAGGATAACACATCAGCCGAAATGTTTCAGCTGCTGTGTTGAACACCATTATGTAGTTGTCATCAACGCCGATGTATTTTCCAAGTCTCCAGTGAAGGTTGCCACGGTGGTGGACTGGTGGATAATCGGACGAACCGGGTAGCCCATGCCGTAATGCCAAATCCAACGAAGGTGAGGACACTACTGGTCGTGGAACGAATCCGCGTCGGATAAACCTTGCATTATCGGATCCCACGGCTATGGCGTAGTAAAAGGTTTGGTAATTTGTGTCGTAAGCATTCCAGTATGTCGGGCTAGAGCCCCAAAGCACTCGGTATTCTCCGGATGGTTGGTGCCAATAGAAGCCATAAATGTAGTGGTGAAAACCCTGTCGGCTTTGAGGCTTCCCCAGGGGAGCACACTTGCGCGTGACCGGGTTGCAGACGAAGAACTCCGTGGTCTGGTCTCCGTGCGAGACAATGAGGAGGCCATCAAGGGCAGCCTGGAGTTTACCCCAGTCGTAGGTCTTGATTACGGCTTGCTGGCCCACACCGGCCTCACTGCAGACGAGGAGGCGGCGATACTGACGGTCGACGGAGTTGCTGAGGATCGGGAGCAAGGGCTGGCTGCGGTTGTGATCCATGATAAACTTGTCGGTGGAGGTGGCACTGCGCCAGCACTTGCGAACGGCGCGGCAGCGGCCGAGGTCCTTGGGCGGCAAACGGACGAGGATCTCTTCGACGACGATCGACTCTGGAAGGTCGTCGAGGATGGTCGCGCCCCCTCTGCCCGGCATGGTGACTTGTTGCCTGTGCTCTGTCAGATCCGATTCCGATGAACTACAGAGAATAAACAGAGGAGAACGTAAGGCTAGAGCATGACGGAGTCCTGGCGGTGGCGAAAGGGTTTACCTGTGGGCGGACGGAGGAGGGCGGTCGATACGATGGCGAGCTATGGCAGCATTGCGAACACACCTGCGGCGGCGGTACCGTGTTCCGGCGTCTCTGGACACACGAAAAAAATTGAGGGCAAACAATAGATGGAGAAAAATTCATTAGAACTTGGTGAACCTTGCACGGCCAATTTGGGACACGAATCTGTTTACCGGCGTCAAGGAAGAGGGGACTCCGGCGAGCAACTCGCTGTGTTCCGGCGAGGAAGAGGATGGGGATTGAGGGGTCGGCCGGGGAAGGGTTCTAGCGTCTTGTGTTCCTCCGCGGCTCCGCCTCTCTTCATGAAACGGAAAAGCGAGCATTTCCCTTATATCTCGGTCAAAATCTGGAAAGAAATCTTGCCTCCCAAAACGAAATTACGCATTTCCAAACAAAACTTGCCTTATAATTTATTAAACGGTTATTCTAATAAGGGAAAACTCTTCCATACGGCGCATCAAGATCCGCGTGCACAAGAATCGGATGCTCATGGTCGTCCCGCGCACTACGGGGCCCACCCACCTGGTTATCTGCAGTTGCTTCTCCCACCGCCCCCCATTTCTCGCCTTGCCGCAACAGTTTCTGCCCCGCGATTTCGGCGTACACTCCTCCTCCTATGTCGATTCGAGCGGAGGGAGGGCATCACCAGCGTGGGTCGCGGCACCGGCAAGCCGCGGGGGGACGGGCGCGGTGAGTTGAGCTCATTCCTGGCTCGGAGGCGCTCATTTTCTCGGTGATTTTTGTTGATCTGGAGTTCATTGGTATAGGGTTTGAGTTGATTCTGCCTGGCTATTTTGGCTCGCGCTGCGATTTTCCATGAAGATTCGGGCAGAGGTGGGGCATCTCCGGCGTGGTTGTGGGCCTTGTGGCACCGGCGAGCAGTTGTTGGGGCCGTGGGGGCATTCGGTGAGTTCTGCTTGTTCATGGCTCAGATGCGCTCATTTTCTCGACAATTTATTGTTGATTGAGAGTTAGCCGGTAGAGTTTGAGTGGTTTCGCCTGGCTATTTCGGCGTGCGCAGCGCTTTCCTATGCTGATTCGACCGGAGGAGGGGCATCGCCGGCGTGGGTTGCCGAACCGGCGAGCAGGGAACTGGTTTAGAGGCGCTTGTTTCTAGGCGATTTGTTTGATTGTCAGTTCGTCGGAAGGGTTTGAGAGATTTTTGGGTTGTGAGCTCGTGTGTTTGCCCAGGTGAGGCCATCTGTTACTAGAGTGGAGCAAATCGGTGGTGCGTTTTGTGCTGGCCGTTGGGTTGGAGAAGGACGAAACTGATGGATTGATTCGGTGAGATGCTCGGGGTGTTATTCATGCGGATGTGTGTGTTATAGTGGTGGCCTAGATAGCCTGGGCAGAAGCCTTGGCTAGTCCTTGAATACTCCATTGCAAAGGAATCACGTACTGAGAAATCAGCTGAGAATTTTCATGGGTAAGCTGCCATTCACAAGGAGTTTTACATCTCTGTCTAGGCTGTCAGACCAAGCAGTTGGTGTGTTAATAGCACTCTGAGCTCAGAGAATAAATTGGTGGTGGTCACCAGGGGCGTGCTGATTTTGTTTCGTTTATCAGTGTGGATTGTGTATAGGTGAACGAGTAAATTCAGTCGAGCTCATTTTTTGCTCCTGTGATGTTCACGTGAAGACATTTCCCCATTTCTAATGTTTGTTTCTATATATGTTGGTTCATGTGACATACAGTAAGCATTTTTGCAGGGAGTTTTGTGGGACGACTTTTTATTGGTTGAAGGTGTCATTTGTCGATGTGTGAATTTTAGCTATCTGAAGTTTAATGACAAACACTTTTATTTGGTCCACGGTTTTTCTTCCTTCTCAATACTATTGTAATGTTTGATGTGCAGTAGGTGATTTGTTTTCACAATGGCTACACGGAAAAAAGGTGTGAGCAATGATGATGGTGAGGGGCGAGTTCGAGGTCCAGTAGAGAAGAAGGTTTGGCAACAATCCCTAACTTTATTTCACCACTTAGATGTTGTTGGTTTTTCATTGCTTGCGTACTGTAAGTATCAGACATTTTGCCTCGACCAATGAATACGAAGCTTTTGGAAATTATAATTTTCTAGATAATTAGCTCTTGTGTAAATGATTTCTATGAACACATGTAGCCACACTAATTTGTGCAGTATTAGTTACCAGATAATTTATTTTTGTATATCAGCTTTTATGATCTATCGTAGCCATGCTACTGTTTTTTGTGCATGGTTAATTACTGGATGTTTACATTTCTTTTTCTTAACGCACATGATCCAAGTCAGGATGTTTACATTTCTTTTTCTTAACGCACATGATCCAAGTCACCAAGTTATTTATACTTAGTCATCCAGATCATTGTTACTAGTTACCAGAAACAGTTGTTCATCTTATATCACAATTTCTTAAGCTATAATTTGATAGAAAACTATAATTCTACATGGTATGCATAGTCAACAACTCACTTTGCTCGTATCCTAGAGATGGCTTCACCAAGCTATATTTTTTACCAGGCAAAAAGATTCGAGGTTTTGGGAGTGACTCCGAGGCCAGAATAAACAAGGTCTCATTGAGTATGTTGTAGAGTATACAAGCAACTCCGTGAGTAATCTACATGTGTGACACCAACAAGCGTTGAAGGTAATGTCCATTCTTGATGCACTTCTTTTTTAGTCATGTGTTAGTAGTAAGTCTGGCAGTGAGTTGCTTGGTTCTGGTCAGCAATACCAAAAAATCTGGTAATTATTTGCATCCATTCTGGTAACTACATGAGAAAATCCTGGCAACTACATGTTAGTAACCTGGTATCTACATTTTATAACATGCCAACTACTTCGGTATATATCTGGCAACTACATGTACTAAATCTGACAACTACATGTTAGTAACCTGGTATCTACATCTTTATAACATGTCAACTACTTCGGTATTTATGTGGCAACTACATGTACTAAATCTGGCAACGACATCTTTATAATCTGGCAACTACTTAGGTATAAATCTGGCAGTGCACATACCTTCAAAATGTGGTAGCATACCTTCGATCCCTGTGCATTTTAGAGCATTCACATTCTGGTGTTCCTCAGCAACATTTGCAAGTACATTATATGATCTGTTTCCATAGTGTGGAACATATTTTTGCAATACAGTCTGTTAAGTAGTTGTTACCCGCCAGATGTAGCTGCTTCTATAATCAGTGTGTTAGCCTCTTCCTTGGCCTTGGTACCCATATACTTTTTCTGAATGGCCGTGAACTGGTGTACATTGTCTGAGATAGAGTTATTAGGGTTGATGTACTTCTATTAGCACTGCATTAAATCCCTCGCTTCGCCCTGCCGATTGGAAGAAAGGGTAGAAGTTGTGCATAAATTATGCTGGCACCGAGCAACTTATAATAACCATTATGGCAACTTATAGTAAAAAACTTGGCAACTTATTGTAAACAATCTAGCAATTGCTGAACATATTTTGTTCCGTTACTGACTTGAAGTACCCGTCGCTCTGAAATATTATTGCTACTGGCCTACCTTAGCGGTGCTTCATTTTCATCATGACAAGTTATCTAAACAGGGTTTCTCAAAAATTTCAGAGTGCTAGGAGTTTTATGACGACACGCTGACAAGAAAAACCATGTGCTGATGGATAGGAAGCTCAAAATTTTAGGTGTAGTGTATGGATGGAGGAGCTTATGCGCAGCAAGAAGCGACTGGCGACATGATCAAAACTTTAGTTCACTGGTTTTTTGACTCTTGACTATGCAAATAAACTGGGTTCCTTTCGCTGTTCTGCTAAGGTTCCAGAGTTAGTTGCCATGTTTCCAGTGTTTAGTTGCCAGGTTTACAAAGTTTAGTTGCCAGGTTTCATTGTTTAGTTGCCAGGTTTTCAGTGTTTAGTTGTCAGGTTCACGTTCTTTTTCTAGTGTGGCTTTTTGGACAGAGATGTTTCTTGTTCCTTGTTTAAAATTTCCGCCATAATAGTATCTAATTGCCTAGTTTATGAATCTAAAGCACCTGATTATCTCTATGGTTTGAGTTGTGGCATAATTCTGTGTACATCATTTATGTATATTTTTCCATGGAATTACCGGATTCCCTATTTGCCATTTATTGAGCTAGGAACTATGCATGTTGTGTTATATGCTCTTTCAAGAAGAAGATCCATCTCTGTCATAGATGGCTACCTCTTGGCTTTTGATTTGGCTTGAGGGTAACCTTGTAAGTAGGTGGCATGGGATGTGGCAGTGGTTTTTAAGCACCTGTAGTTGACCTTTTTTAAGACGGATACATGCCATGGCGAGGTGATGCTACTCGTGAGGTCCATGGCGTGAGGAAGAAAATGTGTCCATTCCTAGATCGGGGGTAGTTGGATCAGTTGGGTTATGGGGTGATGTTAGCAATTGGGGTTGTTTTTTGGGCCAGATATCACCTGGGAGCCCAGTTGGGTTGTGCCATCTGTAAAGAGCTTGTCCGACATTTCTCACGAGGGAAAAGTTGTGGGTTATTAGGCGCCGTACGAAAGAGATTCGGTAGGGCACGGTCGCTATGTAGCACGGTCTTTTATTAAATTGATTATACCATTACATTACGTTTCAGGTACTCAGTTGCAATACGAGTGTACAAAATGAAATTATGCTTTTGAACTGAGTCACAGACATTATAAATAACGGATTTGCTAATTCTGAGTCAGCTGAGCATTATCGTGCCCTAAAAAAAACTGAGCATTATCTTCTTAATCAATTTTGTAACCGTTAAATTGTTTGCATGCACTGGGTTTTTTTGTTGTTGTTTTTCTTATGGGGAAAAAATCATATGAACCACACATAATCCTCGGAGAGGAACTGTGTCCCCTTGGAACAGGACTACCCCCGCGCCGCCGCCAGCCCCCCGCCTCCTGCGACTCCTCGTCGCTGCTGTCGCCGGCCGCCGCAGCAGTGGCGGCCTCCCAGCCGCCTCACAACTGGTGGGCGGGGGTGGGTTCTCTCCTTCTCGCGCGACGTTCGTCGGGCCCGGCTGGGACGGAAACGGTGAGCCGCCGACGCGGATAAAGCCGGAGCGGCAGCTCCGGGGACGCCGAGCTTCGACCTGGTGGCGGATCCCGGGCTCTCACGCCCGGATCTGGTGGGGACGGGCCCTGCCTGGCCCTGAGGGAGGCAGGCTGGGGTCGTCGACGGCGCGGCGACGCGGGCATCGGTGCCCAGTCGGGCGTGACACTGGCTGCGGCGGCGGCGTGGCTCCCAGCTGCGGCGGCGGCCCCAGAACGTGGGTTCGTCATGGTTGGTGCGGCCAGGGGCGTCGTGGCCGTCATGGCCGGTGCGGAGTGAGGCTGTAGCAGCGGGACGACTACGTCTGGGCGAGGTCGGGGGAGGTTGGGAGGCTCTGTGCGATGGTTGCGTCGTCGTCACGCATGATGTGTTTGGATCAGTGGGTGTGCAGGTCGGCGGTGCCGCGGGTCTCCCCGCCTTGGTCCGGCTGTGTGGGGTTGGAGAGTCTCGATTGCTCTAGGCGAAAGCCCGACAACGCGACGTCTGTGGACGCCGTTCTCCCTCTTGAGGGGTCGTCTTGGAGCTCCTTGATTCTCCTCAGTCCTGGACCTTCTCTTCGGGTGAAGACCTGGACCCTGTTTGTGCAGGGTCGGACGGCGGCGTCGATCTTCGTCGCCTCCCCTCTTGAGGACGTCGTCTTGAAGATGGTGGTTCCTGTTTGCTCGCCCATGGGCTGGACTCACACAACATTGTGGTTGGCAGCGGCTGACAATGTCTTGGGTTCTATGGTGGCGTTGCGAGCTGTGTGGCAACGATGACGGTGGTGAGCGGAGCCGAGTCGCGACATGTCCTTCGTCACAGACAGTCCGAGCTGTGTCCCGTTGTGAAGTTGTGAAGTCGGAGCTGCGTGTCGCTGGGCGGGCGGGCTGGCAACGATGCCCTACAGTGGCCTCACGAATTCCGTGGGTGCAAGGTGTGCAACTTTCTCGGTGAAGCTCTTCATCAAAGTCGGAGCTGCCACTTTCTCGACGCTTTGGGTGGTCGTCGAAGATGGTTTTTTGCGTCCGCTGCGGCGAGGGCTTCGTCGGTGGTCATCGAAGGTGAAGTCAGAATCGCTTGCTCGGGGAGGAGTGACGACGATGACGCTCGGTGACGACCTTGATGATGTTTTTCTCCAAGGCGGCGTGTGTGTTTCATGTGGGTAGCCAGGTCGGGCGGGTCTGCTGGGGGTGACGAGGATGCTGTTGAGCTGGTTCCTTTATGCTAGTCTGTGATCTGTAATAAGAAAAAGACGGGATTTCTTTTGTATCTTGTATAAGTTCAGATGAAAACTTACTGTAGTGTGAAGTTCTGGTAGAACTGGGTCTGTCGAGACTTTATTTGCTTTGTAAAGCTTGTAGCCTGTGTGAGACCTTAGAGAAATCTTGGGCACGGTGACATGGAAAAAACTGGTTGTATGAACCTCAGCTGCTAGCCTCGGAGAGACTAAGGGAAAGTTTCTGTAGTATAATTTTTTTGTTCAATTCCTGGGAACACATGCTGTGAGGTTTTTCCTGGAAATTTCAGTGCTTGGAAGATTGTTTTGCAAGCTGGCAAAGTTTGTACCTTTTCTCGTTTCTTTGGTATGTGCAAGTCATGCTATGCGTAATGAAACTCTATAATAGTCTTGTGCCGTTTGTGTAACATACTCTCTCCGTTCCAAATTAGATGACTTCCATTTGCCCACATGTGGATGTATCTAGACATGTTACAAGTATAGATACATCCACGTTTGGACAAATGGAAGTCATCTAATTTAGAACGGAGGGAGTATGTTTCTGCCGTATGGCAGAGTGTTTTGTCTTAGGAGGCGTTGAGGATGACTAGCTCGAGATAGGGTTTCCATTTCGCGAACTGGGGAATTCTTTACCACAGGGAGCCGAACGGGGTTGCCATCCACCATTTAGGGCCAAAATGCGAATTTTATCTCCGGCCGGCACCCATGACCCATCTAGCGTCTTGGGCCAGGGCCCATCTGCGGGAGATCACGAATTAGCCACTAGTATGACTTGTACTACTCCAGTTTTTAGCACTAGTATGATTTTATCTGGGCCCTTGGATGGACAAAAATAAAGGGCTGTTATTGATTTAAGGGTACCACAAAACATCTCAATGTTAGAATGAATCATCCTTCAAGCAGAAGTATTCACTAAAAGAACATGACCGCTTGTTAAAAAAAAAGAACATGACCGAGACTGGATATCTCATCTTTTCTTGATGGCATGTGTACCGATACCATTTTCCCAGAAAGAAAGCAAGATGGCAAGTCCGGACTCCGGAGTCACACAAAGTCACTCTAAAAATATTTGAGGGAGTAATTACCCGTTTGGTTCTTAAAAATGCAAAGTGAAAGTATATGAGGGGAATAAAATAGAGTATTTCTATAGCAAAGAGCCAAAGAGTCTCATGTTCAATTCTAGTGGCAGCACTAAGAACAAAAGACAAGGCTCAATACTCCAATGGCGCGGCAAACCAGCAGTGTAGAGCATCCAGATCAAGCACGCATCCTATATCCCTATGAAAAATGGAGGCTCACATTCTTCTCTCGTCTCATGGAATAGTAGTGGAAGGGGAATAACACTCTCCTGGAGGTATTGTCTGGCAATCTGCAAGTAGTTTCTTCGGTCCTCTTCGTTTTTGACATATCCTAAGAACTCGCCATCAATATCATAACGTAGCACGGGACTAAGAAAGAGCTGGATGAGCAGCTCACCCTCATTGAGAAGAGCCATCTTAGGGATCATTGCGATCGAATCGAAACGTGATGCAGGATCCACCAGTGGCAAATTGATCCGATGTTTGAAAGACCAAATTTCAGCGTCATAGTCTTGCATCGCCCAAACATCTATGGTGTCCCCGTCACTGCTGACGCTGCAGAAAGCAAGGGTGCCATCCATCTCCAACAGCACCCTCTCCAACAACAGCTCGTGTGAGCTCAACTGGACGGGAGCAGGAGTAGACATCAACCGAAATGTCTCATCTGCTGTGTTGAACACCACTATGCCACATATTCCAAATAACCAGTGCAGGCTGCCACTGTGATTGACGGGTGGATCATTGGCCGATCTGGGCAGCCCAATCCGCAGCACCATTTCCAAAGAAGGCGACGACGACGCTGTTCGACGTGCCTGTTTGACGCATCTTGGATCATCGGATCCCAGAGCTAGGACGTAGTAAGACGTTGGGTAATTTGGGTCGTCTGCTGGGTCGCAGTAAATCGGGTAGTGACCCAAAGCAGTCGGTATTCTCCGAACGGCTGGTGCCGAAAGAAGCCAGCAATATGGTGATGAAAATCTCCCTGAATTTGAGGCTTCCGCAGCCGGGCGCACTTGCGGGTCACCGGGTTGCAGATGTAGTAGTTGGGCCCGTCGGAGACGACGAGGAAACCATCGAGGGCGGCATGGAATCCAGCATAGCGGGAGGACCTGGTCATGATGGGCTGGCCGACGCCGGCGTCACGGGTGACGAAGCGTCCTCCTCGTCGATGGTATGGTTGAAGCCGTCGCTGAGGATTGGGAGCAAGGGCTGGCGGCGGTGGTGGTCGAGCATGAACTTGTCGGTGGAGGTGGCGGTGTGCCAGAACTTGCGGACGGCGCGGCAGCGGAGGAGGTCCTTGGGCGGCAAACGTGCGAGGATCTCTTCCACGACGATTGACTCGGGAAGGTCGTCGAGGACGGTCGTGCCGCCGCTGCCTGGCATGGTGGCTGACTGACTGTGCTCCGTCGGATCCGATCTTTTCATGTCCGTGCCTGATGATAGGCTAGAGTCAGCGGACATGGGCCGTGGGCTGGCTGCAATGGGCTTGCGTGTTCTTATTTAAGTAAGCTTATTATATTTCATAGCTGCTCAAAGCAAAAAAAATATTTGATAGGTTAAATTATCTAGGGCACATGTAACTACAAATTCTTAGGTTTAAGCCAATGTTGTGGCCTCCACTAACGTGCAACTGCCCAAAAAATGTCATTTCCACAAATACAAATACGCTGCTCAAACTTTAACATAAGCTAAAGCAAACATAAGCTAAATAAATACAATTTTTTTTAAAAACGTTACTTCATAAAGTGACCGAAGCTACAAAAGATTCAGGTGCATCTGTAAGGGCTACTCTGATATATAGAAGAACCTAGAATAGATATACGTACAAAAAACCCAGGAACTAAGCCCCTGAAACTGATTAAGATGGATGCACAAACGCTAGCAGTAAAACCTTGGCATCTTGTTCTGATTGGCCCTTGTTTTTCTCCCGCTATTCTTCCAACCCTGCCAAGAACATCGGTGGCCATGTTTGAGTCCCACCCATATCCATGACCACCAAGAACCGTACTCTGAATTGTTGGATCCATCCAAATATCGGCTTGCCTCTTTAATCTGGCCAGAGATTGGTAAATACACAACAGTACAGGTCACGGGATTCCTGAATTGTTCTCACCTACCCATTCTTGTTGCTTCACTGCTAATAAGGTTCTCGCCTCTTAATCATCAAACAGGATGAATTGATCTGAGATTGTTAGAGAAACCAGAAAACCGGTGCCAGAAGTCAAACAAATCTGCATGCTCTTAGAAAGCAAAAAAAAATCTAGCACAGATTACGGAGCCCCACAGGATTCAGCATCAGCTGATAAAGCAATGTTATGTCCACGTTGCCTCGTGATATGATCGCCGTCATGGCAAGACCACAGCGGCAAAGAAAAGGGGAAGGGAAAACAGAAAGGAATAAGCATTTGGAGAGAATAACCGCACTTTTCGGTACTTGAGAAAGAAGAGGAACAGCGTAGCTTACATCAGTCCTATTCAGCCATTATCTGTGCCCACTTGTCATTCTCATTACTACATAACGGAATGCAATCCACACCGACCCAGTCTCTCGGCCCACCCATCAGCTAGCCGCCAACTGCGCCGCCGATTTACTCTGTTCCTGGCCCATTGCTGCCACTGTATCCAGTCATCCCTGCACTGTAGTCCGTCATGACAAATAGCTAGGAGTATATATGCTGTCAGCTACATCTGGCATTTGAAGATGCAGATTGCCAAATGATAAGATCGCACTCCATTAGAATAGATTCAGCTCTGACCTGGATTAGATGAACTTTAGCGCTGTTAACAGCTGGTCCGCGAACAATCTAGAGGGACCATAGGGAGCAGAGAAGGTTAGCAATGGCATGCATGGCAAGAGTTCGTCCACGGAAAGCCAGGTGTAGGTAGTTTGCAGTGGAGGGGAATTCTTGTTGCCTTTTCGCCTGCGATTGTCATGCAAGAACTTTCAGCAATTCAAAGTTGATCTCCTGCCTTTCTGCTAGCTAGAGATGCCCATCTGATCTGCAAGACTGTACCTTTATTCCAGCAAGATTGTGACATGTTGAGTATATTCCCTATACATAAAAGAAGTGGGTTCTGATCTCACCGTATATTAGCATGTCCCCAACAAAATTTGTATCACTACACGTGCAAAAGTAGTTATCCAAATGTCAAAACCACTTCGTACCACGGGAAGAGCTTCCTTGATGCCAAAGGTGGCCGTGGCCCCCGTTGTTTGTTGACAAGTTTCTTCGGAAAACACTAATTTGCGCCACTTAATTGTTGACAAAAACATTAGGTTGAGTGTCCTTTTCTTAGCCTGCTTCCCTCGATCTTTTTTCCTCAAGCAATTGGTAGTTGGTACTACATGCAATTATGTTTCCTGAAAGACTGATGGTATCCTCCACCACATACTTTCTTGAAGGCCCCATCTGCATGAAGGGATTGGGTAGGAGTTTTAGAGACTTAACATGTTTTCAGAGTTTCTGTTAGATGCTGCATACAAATAGGCATAATATTGTCTTGCATGCATGATGACCAGAAAAGGTGAAAGAAATGGCTAGGCGCAGTACGGAGCACTTATTCCGAAATTGATGCAAAGTAAAGGGTACAAAATGTAGCAGACAGTGGTCCTCAGTTCATCACCTTTTATTACCAGCTGAAAATATAAAATCTGAAAGGATTCTTCATGGTGCTCCATATTAGCTGATAATGATGTTTATGTCGAGAGCCGAGGCAGCTGCATGTGGTATTTTTACAGGTACTGGCACAGATCCTTCGTAGAGTGATAGCACCTATCTCAACTTGAACCAGGAGATGCTCATCTGGTTCCTGTTCGGGTATGAATGATCCAACTACAGCTGTGCATTCTGTGCTCATGGAAAGTAGCTAAACATGAGTACATGATGATGGTATAACACACATTAACAGTTACCTCTTACATGGACATTTTTTTAACAATGTAGGAATATCACAGATTAACATCACCATGGTAAGAAGAAAATATACCGCTGGAAAAATATCAAACTGTGTAAATCCTGTGCGATTGCCAACAATACATCGTACAAGAACTAACCAGTCAAGCAGGCTACTCATGTTATCCCAATATGGGAACATTTAGCTTTCCTAATCTGGTTATAAGATATCAAAGTCAAGTCCAAGTTTACTGAAAATGAATCACAACAAGACAACCTGCCCTTCTCAAGAACACAAGGACGGCCACAACTTGTTAATTTAATTGCAAATGTTTGAAGTTTTGAACATTACCCTGTCTCTCATTTTTTTGCGAAAATGCAAGAAGCATCAGTGTTTCACATTGATAGAAAGAAAATTTATGTACAGGCCCATAAGAGGACTACACCACACCATACAACTCAACCCAAACAAGCTAGGCTAGGAGAGCATCTGGTGAAGGCCACGGACCCCATGCTTGCCCACGAACAAGCCTCAACCTTGATCGTGTCAACCAAGGAGCCGATGGAGAGTTGAGTGTCGTCGAATACGACTGCGTTTCGATGCTTCCAAATCCACCAGGTCATGAGCATGATCACCGACAGGGTGCCCTTGTGCAGCGGGCGAGGAGTGGAGTGAAGAGTCGTCGATGAGGTACCCTGTCTCTCATGAAGCCTCTCTGATTGTTTTGTCCATAAGAAGCCCCAGTAGGTGACTACACTCAGCTAGCATATAAGGGATATAAACACATAAACAAGGGTCTGGTAAGATAGGTCCCCCAAATAGTATTCCCCTCCAGGGTGAAGGCTGAAGTACTAGATACTCTAATTGCCGTCAAGGGAAAGCATGAAAGAAGATTGCCAATGACCTGTTTCTACCTCCCCGAGTTTCATCCTCCTGCATCCTGATGTTGATCGAAATATTCTTTCTACAGCTGAGTGCTCACCACTCAGAAGTATCGTTGAACATGAAATGACTCGGAGCAAACCTTTGTCCTAGCTCAGGCAAGGCGCCATGCAGGGGAGGCCAATTCTTGGAGCTTTAAGCATACCTCCAGATCTTTGGAGAATATATGCAGGAACAACTGACCATACACACCATTCACAAAGATCATACAGCCACAACTACAACTAGGCCATCTGGATATGCGCTCAACATTTCCATGCAATAGAGAACAACTATAAGTGAAAAATAATATGATATGAAAAGTTAGATTCCATTTGCTCATAGTGCACAACGGAATGTTGGAACATAAAGGTGGATGCCTCACTCCTAATATAAATTTACGTCGAACTACTCTGTTCTTCCACACAGAAACTTTCTGGCTAGCCCTTCCACCATATTGAATATTTTCCACCCTTAGTAGACGACGACCAAGGCGTCAGTAAAATCCTCTCATATAGCCATCAGTTCAGTAATAATACTGAATGATGTCGAGGGGTAGGGATCCTTTGGCACTGAGCCAGGTAATTGGTGATGTGTTGGATCCTTTCGTAAAGTCAGCTGCGATGAGGATTAATTATGGTGAGAAGGAGATTACAAATGGCACTGGGCTACGATCATCTGCCGTGCTCAATGCACCACAAGTTGAGGTTGAAGGTCATGACCGGACAAAGCTCTACACACTTGTAAGTGACACAATATATTGTAGGATCATGATCTGTATAGTCTACAAGGTTTTGGGGCATTGAGTTAGGTGTCAAACATAACCTTTCATTGGAAAATAGCTTTAACTAAAAGATATCTCTCATGTGAGAAGAGATAATGCGATGAATATAATCAGATAAGCTCTCAGTGATTCATGTATAACGCATACTGATTTATACAATTTCCTTGCTCAAAGGAACCTGCATTTTTAAGAAACTTTAAGCACAAATATAGGTTATTAGGTGATACTCTTTGCGTAATGGTCAAGTACATCGACAGTACATGCTTTTTAGCATATGCACCTGCACCCTATCTTGTTTGTACAGTACGGTATAAGAATGTTGGCTGGAATGAGACCCTGAGCTGTCTGCTTTGCTTAAAGTTAGAGTCTGAAGCTCTCTTGTATTAAAGTTGTAGTTGCTGCTATGAACATCCTCTACTTAACCGAATAGACACAGCTAGACAGATACATTATCAGAATGTCTGTGGAATATTCAACATCCAAATCACCAGCCTGAACTGATGTGGAAAAGTAAATAAATGACCCCCTCCCCTCTCTTGCTCTCTTTTTTGTCTTCCCATTTTCTTTTGCTTTGTAGAGTTGTCCTAGTCTTCTACTCCGTATTAGGCATGCACTACCCCTTTATATAAATTAAATGCTAAGATACATAACTTCCCTCTTATAAGGTCATGGTGGATCCTGATGCGCCAAGTCCAAGCAAACCAGAATACCGAGAATATTTGCATTGGTGAGCTTATTGTATTTATTACACAAGTATTGTATACGTACTCTCATAAACTCTCAGTAATGAAAATTACTTTAAAAAACTATGAGCGCTACTTGCCACATTGTTTTTATGTTTATAGTTCAAGAACCCCTTACTTAGATAACCTGCAGGATTGGAATGCAGCCCTCTCGAAAAAGGAGGGGGGTGTTTCTTTTCCATACATCAACAGCTGAAGAACTCTTGTTCTATATGCTATTGGGTAAGAAAGTACAGTTTCTACGGTAACCTAATTCCTTTCTAGCACCATAATTCCCTTAAGCTGAGTCTCATTATTCAGATTTTCATTCTTATCAACTTCCATTAGTTCTCAAATTGATAATATTCAGTAGTAGCTTGGAAATTAGATAACAAATAGTGTGGCCATTATCTTAATAGTTCTACAGTCTCTAAGAAAATATTTTAGCCCTTTATAACTTCAAGGACTTCGACAGTTAGGAACAAAATACATGTGACGTTAACTGAAAATGGCATTTAATATGCATGTGATCTAAATAATACAGTTAGGGAAAATATAAGCAATATAAGGCTGTCATGCGATGCTTACAATTCAAATGGACTTTTTCACAGACCAAAGTGGTGCACTATGCCGCTAATGCTTATTGGTAGAAGATATATTGCTTAAACAACATTTATTCATGGGTGGACCCAGCGTCCCTAACACCATAACATTGAGTGGTTTTACGCGGTCTAAACCAAAAAAAATAGCATCCCAGGCACTATGACTTGTAGTTTGCCCAGGCTTCGACAAGTTTCTCGGTCTGCCATTGCATTTAATCATATTAAACTGATAACTATGGCTCCTTTTCTGTTTATAAACCAGAATAAACATCAATTTTACTTTATAAACGTCAATATTCTGTGGTGAAGAATATCTAGAAGTTAAAAGCTAGCAGACAATTTAGGAAACTAGCTTATTACAAAATAATACAGAAATTTGGCACCAATCAGCATTCCATAGGTTGGTCTCATAAAACATGCTCGACTATTTGCAACACCAAGTTGTTAGTTTGGCTGATTCGTAAAGTTCTCTTTAGCTACTTAGTATTAAAAAGTTGGTACCAAAATATATGTAAAAATACTATATAATTTATAGTTTACTCTGATCCATGTTTGCGCAACTCAACTCTCCTTACAGAAACTTACAATTTCACCATACATGAACATTATTGTTAATTTAACATGATTTACCATTCATGTAGCTTATTTTGCATCATGCATGAGCAGTTCTGTTGCAGATCAAAGATCTAAAGTTGTTGTCTTGCTTATTTTTCTTCTTGATTGTTTTGTACAGGTTGGTGACAGACATCCCAGAGGCAACAGATGCACGTTTTGGTGGGTAACGCCTTACATAACCTCTAATTATTGAACAACTATACATGACATGCAGATCGCTGAACTTATTTATTGTCAACAGTGCCAATGTAAGTAGTTAGAAAAATTTATCTCAAACGGCAAAACAAATGATGATAGAGATGGGAGCAAGTAATTATGGCAACACAGCTATTGCCAATGTAACGTGTTCCATAAAATCATTGTTGTGAACTAAGCATATGCCTGTAATTCTTTGATGGAATAATCAATTAAACGTTTTTGCAGAAAAAAAAATGATATTTGCATATATTTTGAAGATGATAGGTAACATGTTCACAGTGCAAGCTTGGTGACTTAATTTGTGTACCAGGTAGAATCTGCAAATTCCGTTTACCTATGCAACAACTCGTAGTTACGTGAGACCAATGTTAAGGAATCAGTTATTTCAAAGCAAATGCTAAGGAATCAGCACATTTAAGAGGGTGTGTTACTTCTTATAGTTCTAAATTTCTAATCCTGCATCCATGCTTAGTATTCCCAGAAGAATAATATTTTGCAACAGAAGATCTCCATAAGGATTTTAGAAAATTGGAAATAAAAAGTACGATTAAGTCAATAGTTGTTCAAGTCATCACAAACTGACTGCAATGGGTGCTGCATATACTATCAGTCACTGACATCTGCATATCAGGTTCATTTTTAACAAGTTATCGTACCATATACTGAGATTATTTGTCTTTAATTAGGCGTTTTGGCTATATATATCCATATAATTCTCGTATTCCCGGATTTAAGGTGCCACTGAAACAACTGAAGAATAAATACTAGGTAGTTGAAGTAAAATTTTATGATTGATGTGCTGAAGCTAAACCAAGAATTACGAGTCGACGAGTCGATCTGGAGTAGCGACTGGTAGACTAGTCGTGACTAGTCATGACTCATGTTGACTAGTCGACATGAGTATACAGTAATATTTGCTATAAAATATCATATTATATTACTTATACTAGTATAATACAAGCACTAATATGTGCAAATAAAGTGCTGGGGACAGGGGAGTGGGTGAAAACCTGGGCAATTCCAGGGAAATATGACATGTGGGGCATGAGTCAAAGCAATATTGGAAAAATATATGACATGTGAGGCCTTTTTTTTAGTCGATCGACTGAACAGGTGCGACTAGTCAAGATAAGTCATGACTAGTCGATCGAGTCGAGCGACTCGCCCAACTAGTCGAGTCGACAGTCCGAGTCGACCTCCAGGTAGCGACTCGTCGACTAGTCGTCGACTAGTCGTGACTAGTCGAACGACTCGTAATCCATGAGCTAAACTAGACAGAAATATTTCAAATGCACATATCTTTGAATCAAATGAAAAGCACGTTAGAGAGGGGGTGAACCCCGCCATAATACGTGAATCCACCTGTTTTGGATGCAGGTTAAGCAGTTGGACTGTTGTTGTCTGCCCAACAGCGCCTCCAGTTGAGTATCTGAACCCATGTAACTTTCCATGGGCCCCACTTGTTGATATTTACCTCAACTGTAAATCAAGTTGATGGAGAAGTGTTACCTGCTTCACTGCTAGACAGCATACAATGTTTGACCACCGGTATCTTCTGTGTGGGGCCACAGAAATATAGGATACACCTATAGTCCAAATTTGTGAGACACACTTCAGATTTTTCAAACATGCTAACTTCCATTTCCAACTGAAAACAGAACAGTGGAAAAAATATGTCACTTAAAGTGCCAAGTTGTACAGTTATAGTAGTGTATTATACATTTAGAGCAGACAAAACACAGTTTTGGCTATCACAAAACAATACTGCCAATGTCCCCAGCGAAAATACCAGCACTACGATTAGCTACATTACTACATTACCACTAAGGAAATAGCATGACATCCCTTCCTTGGAGACAAACAGCATCACTGGAGTTATAAATATATATCTTCAGTAGTGCATGCACCACATATTAGATCAACCTATTTATCTAGCTAGAGCTAGTAGATAAACACATGTTTCTACTATTCAATCACGAGATAATCTTAAAATTTTAAGAACTTAAACGTTTTGACCAGATTAAACAGAAGTACCATAACATGCCACATCTAATGCATTTACTAATTTGAGGGAATAATCAGAATTAGTGGTACGCAATCAAATTTTCTATCTCCCTTTTTCATAAGCTCATCAATGGAAAAATTTCACCTACATAGAATCTATCTTCAACTTCGACATATTTAAATTGTGTCCAGATATAATGGTGGATATGCAACACATGATATTTGCCACCATACTTCTGTATGCAGAGACCCATAGTAGATATACATTACGTATACAATTTTGCGAAAAGGTAAATAAGGCAGCACAGGTCTGAGCAGTAATGCCACTGAACTACAGGAAATATCTATGTCAAAATGCCAAGGAGCATATACTCCAAATTAGTTAGAACAGTGACAGTCTGTAATGTGAAATGGTCAAACCTATTCTCCGCCTTTACAAAAATCGAGTCATTGCAACGCAAGTCTAATATAGAATACACAATGTTTCAGGCAATGAAATAGTTCCCTATGAAGCTCCACGGCCACCAGCCGGAATTCATCGGCTTGTTTTTGTGCTATTCAAACAGGAAGCACGGCAGACAGTTTATGCACCAGGATGGCGGCCAAATTTTAACATCAGAGACTTCTCAGCATTCTACAATCTTGGGCCACCAGTTGCTGCACTATTCTTCAACTGCCAAAAGGAGAGTGGTGTTGGTGGCAGAAGGTAGGCACAGAAGAAAGGTCATATTTTACTTGAGAAAATAATTAAAGATAGATTTGACTATTAGAAAGGAACATAATCACACTGGGATTATTACTTAATCTGAACCAACCATGGGGTTCACAGACATGATCTGGGAACAGTTTCTGTGAATTGCTGAAGAGTCGACATCAACCCATATATTCAGAAAGGGAAGATTTTAGATCTAACAAATGCACATTTCTTTCCATAATAGTCCATTTGAGGTTCATTTTCTTCCATTTAATTAGGGCATAACCTCTTTATTAAAAAATAGTATATTTTTTATCCTTCTACCGATGAACAGTTTATTCTTACTAATTACATTACACTAATTCAATTCCAAGAAAGAAGCAACACATAGAACAGCCCAAAGAAGGTTAGGATGTTCGCCCAGTCTTGATATATGCAAGAATGAGCCACGAATTCAGTGACAATCCCAACGAAAGAGCACATTCACTATACTAGTATACGAAACCAGGCATGCTATTTCTAGGATAATAGCAATTCATTACCAGTTCTGAACAGATTCCTTTTCTGGATTAATAGGTTCCAAGGATCAAGCTGAAAGGACGGGTGCGGAAGATCTCTGGAACAAGGCAGTACCATTCACAATTTAGAAACTATATAGTCCATAAAAAGCTTCTGACAGCCCATATAACTCAGTTAGCTATCAATTAGCCCAGAAATCTGATTCAGCTGATATGAAACAAGGTAGCATTGGTGTTCTCGTTCACATGTGTCTAAATAAATCAAGAAATAATATGATTTATGATGTTCATAACAGCAGTTCTGAGCTTAAGTGCGATCGAATCACTCAGTTGCTAACACAATGGAATTGTTTTTCCTTTTCTGTTTAATGAGTGTGGATGTAAACCAGATACCGGCAACAGTCCAGCCTGAAGTACAAACTAAAAATTATGTAGATAGTACAGAGATCAAACTAAACTGCTTGAGCTCACTAACACCATCTGAGTGCAAATGGTAAATATAGCACCATTTGGCAACCAACAAATCAGACTGCTGCAGTTCCCAGGCAGTTGACCTCATTTCAGCATCTAAACCACATTTAGCGACGACCTACGACGCTCCGCACAATGCGTCTATGGGATTTAAGCGTGAACCAACGAAATTACGAATTCGAGGTGCTCAAGCCAGTCCTCAACCACGCGCGCATCATCCGACATTGCAGCGAGAATACCGAATTGCCAAATACAGATACGAACATATCAGTGAAAGCTAGACAAGCAGACAATATCACGGAATCACGAGGAACACGGGAGGGGGCATCGGGACATAGGAATTACCAGCTAGCATTTCGAATTTTCAGTTGCTCTTCGGGCTCGCTGGGGAGGATGAGGGGCGAGAGAAGTGCGTGTGCCAGGAGAGGTCACTCTCCTCGCTCCGGCGCTGCCTCCGCCGCGTGTGGGGTTTGGTGGAGAGGGGGGAGGAGGCGGCGGGAAGGACGGCATAGGCGGCGGATGCCGGCGCCGACTACGAGATGGGAGAGACTGCGGGAGGAGTGGTGGAGGTAAGTGTGGATCGGGCCGAACCTCCAGGCCAGGCCAGGTCGGGCCGGGCTGGGCTGAAATCGTTTGGTGTGGTTTCTCCGGTTTTCGATAATTTGTGCTCCCGTTTTTAATTTTCTTGCCCCGATAGTACGATCTCGAAAAGCAGTGTTTATCCATGTGACCATGTGTAACTGTCAAGAAACATTCGTGCATAAGATAAATGCTAGTCTGCATGCAGTATGATTTTGAGATTGGGAAGAGCATAATCACGAGTGACGTCGTGTGAGAGCGCCCAACTTGCAGTTATATCCCAAGAAACAATGAACAAGTAGCACAATGTTGACTTCTCTTTTTTTTTGCGAAAACCCCAGATACAATAACCCGACTCAGAAACGCACCCAACAAAGTAAGAAATTACAACCAGGTCCTTGGGCACCCACACCTCTGCCTCCACTGACGCAGACCGAAGACGCGCCGCCGAAGCTCCTCCGCCGCTCCCTCCTGGAAGCAGCGTTGACCTTGAAATCTTGAGGAAGCATGAACACGAACGGGAAGTTTCCAAGCCTGCACGCCGACGGACGAGAAGAGCAGACCGCCGCTGAGTCGAAGAAGTCTCCCTCACTGGAGAGGGAGGAGAATCTGGAGCTCCTCCACACCGACCACCTCACATAGCTCTTGCCGCTGCCGGAGGAAGCAGCGGCACGCCGACGAGCCGGAGGGCGAAGAACCCCACACGAGGAAGCCAGCAGCGCCGATCTGCTAACCACCCGGGGGGAGAACCTCCCCAGATTAGATCTGGGAGGGACAAAAACTCCCAAGGCCTCACCGCTGCCACCGGCGAAGAAGGGAGTCCCGCAACCGCAAGATCCGTAGATCCGCGGGACAGAAACGCCGTCCTCAAGCCAGCGCCACCAGCACCGGCTCGGGAGAGGAAGGACGGCGGCTTTATTCTTCCAAGACAGCGGTCGAAATCTCTCCAGATCGACGCTATCTGGACCTAGAGCTACCCTATCTACACACCGGAGGCAGAGGAACGGAATCCCGACCACCACCCGCCGCCGAAGCGAGCGGAGGAGGCCGGGATCCACGCCCTCGCCGCCGGAGAGGAGGGGATGAAGACGGGTCTCCCTTTTCGCCTCTTTCAACTGTAGCAGAGGTGGGAGGGATGAAGACGTCGCAGATACTCAGATCTAGTTCTTTTTACAATGTTGACTTCTCAACAACAAACAATACACAAGTAGCACAATGTCAACTTATGACAGATTTTATGGGGTAAAATATTGTACTTCTAGAAGTGGAATGTATGGCACACCATCATAACCACAAGATAATAAACAAAGCACTTAAAATAGTATTCCATGACACATTGGTGGATAGCAATAGCTCAATCATGTATGTTGGCCTAGGATATTCAAATGGGCGTCCAAGAGCATATACTCCCGACGGAAAATAAATTATGTTCTTAATATCAAAAAGTTTGACAAAAAAGATACACATGTATGTAAATGTTCGATATGTACATTCAAAATTTATGAAATGATGTGTGTCAAAACAATTGGCACTTGCAAAATTGCTTTCGAGAGCACTCGTTTTTTTCTCACAAAGGGCACATCACATATTCTTACTTCATGAAACTTTGCATACAGATGAAAGACACAGACATATTTGTATTATTAAAAATCTGAACTTTTGAGTTAAAAAAAACATTTCACTGTTCGCCGGGAGCATGTGCTCCCGGAAGCCGAAACGCATCTCTGTTTTCTGTATATTCAATATGATTTGCAAGATTGCAGATTTGGAGAACTTTTCCAAAGATTTCGTTGCTTAGAAAATTAGTTGTTGACTTCAACTCTTGATAAAATTACTAGAATGTATCTGCTACAAGCAATAAAACATTTTCTTAATCATTTAGAAGTCAAGAGATGACATGCCACTGTAATCATACCCTTTTTTTATTATCGTAAATCCTGGGAATCAAGAGCGGCGCCTAAGAGGGAAACACCGGCTATGCGCCACAGGCATCGCCTGCAGGGCCCACAAGGCAGTGAACGCTGAGCAAGTCGTCAGTACATACATATACAACAACCGATAGAGAAGCTTTGTTGTTTACGCCATCAGTTTGTGGTTGGCTGCACTTGCTATACGACAACATTTGCAAAGGGGGTGCAGAGAAGAGAAGAGGAGAGTGGCTAACTGGCAATGGTGCTGCCGGCGGCGAGGTGGCTCCGGCGGGAGGTGCTGGTGGGGCTCGCGCTCGGGCAGCTTGTGTCACTGCTCATCACCTCCACCGGCTTCTCCTCCTCGGAGCTCGCCCGCCGAGGTATGGCGCCGTCGCCCGTCTGCTGTGATCGATGCGTGTTGTGAAATGCTATTTTTGCCCTCCTTCCGTCTGAGTTCGTGGTATTTAGGAGTACTACTCTGAAGTCTGAACCGCAGAAAAAGAAATGTGTCAACTCTGAAGTCTCAACCCAACCGAACGAACGTGACTAGGATAATCTACCGCAATGCCAAACGAAGTCTTAGACATCGGCATTTCAATTATTCTCATTTCCTTGTCTTCTTTCTTGAGAGGAGGAAGAAGATTCTATGTTGTAATATGACAAATGAGTTACACGTACGATGACAGGATTGAATTCTAATGTTTCATTCAGGCGTCAATGCGCCGACGTCGCAGTCTCTGCTGAACTACGTCCTTCTCGCGCTTGTCTATGGAGGAGTGCTGATCTACAAACGGCAGCGTGTGAAGGTATGTTTGAGTGCCGCCTTTTGCTGCCGAAAAGAGATTTTATATATGCAAAAAATTGGTCTCGAATTTAGAGATTAGGAGATGTCAATCATTCGTAAGTCATAACCTCAAAGAAGTATCTATAGCAGAGCAAGGAATTGATTGTGGATTTCCTGATATTTTTAGACCAAAAGGCATTTATTGCCCTGCTTTATAAAGAAAGCAGCAAAATGTTTTTACAGCGGGGCGAAGCCCGTGGCAACACCCAAAACCGTAAAACATACAGGAAAAGAAAACGCAAACTAAGTTTGGCAAGTCTAGAGTTTGATGGCCGCAGCCGGGCTCCCAGCCTTACAAAGGATCAGCATTGTTTTAACAAGAACACCAACACCGCAGCAAAACAGGCCTAGATCAACCAACGCCACTTTCAGTTCTTCCACCATTTTCTCCCATATTTCCAGATATTTGCGTGTATGATGCGTGTTTAGTGCATCTTATCCCGTGGACCGGTGTATTATCCAGTGCTTTCATGTTAGCAAGGATATTTGTGCTTATTCTGATTCTGTTATTCACAAGTTGCTCATGATGTTTCTTCATCACCAGTGGTCCAACAAGGTGTCTATGTGGTGGCAGGACGAACCAAAACCGCGAATGTTTATCTACAAGCAGGAACCCTGAAAATGCTCTTTTAATTTCCCCATCAGTGAATGTTTATCTGTTTATGCAGATTAAATGGTACTACTACTTGATCCTCGCCATCATCGACGTAGAAGCTAACTACATCGGTACGAAATTAGCTACAATCACTGAAAATAATGGGGTGTTATCGGATTTTCCGTTCCTGTTTCATCACCTGGGTAAGATGCTGATTTGGCTTGTTTTTTTGTTAATAAAGTTGTCAAGGCTTATCAGTACACATCCTTGACAAGTGTGATGCTCCTGGATTGCTGGGCCATTCCATGCGTCCTTCTCTTCACCTGGATCTTCTTGAAGACAAAGTATGGGTTGAGGAAGCTGTTTGGCGTTGGAGTTTGTGTTGCTGGCCTCGTATTGGTGGTGTTCTCCGATGTGCACTCATCTGATCGTAAATCAAGTAAGAACCTTACATAGGAGTCATATATGTACCCTATATGTACTTTATTTAGCATTCCATTATCTGCTGAACTTCTAAGCTTTGTTTGTTATGTTAAACTCCTCCTTAAAACGAGGCAAATCTTTTGCTTCCGTTACCAAAAAAATATTCTAAGCTTCAAAATTTGTGCCGCTCTAGCGCTATTCAAGTTTTTGTAGTCTTAAGTATATGTGTACACTTGATTTGCTACACACCAAGCTCTCCTAGAACATGACAGATACTACATGGTATCTGCTAAACATGTCTGAAGCACAAACAAAAAATATTTGTATCTCACCTTACATTCTGGAGTATCTTGCAGAAGGACCCAACCCGCTGAAAGGTGATCTGCTTGTATTTGGTGGGGCCACGCTTTATGCTGTCAGTAATACTACTGAGGTATCAACTGATCCTCAATTGTCAACACTTCACTGCCTTAATCATATAATAGAAGTTCATATATGTGCTCTATGCATTTATTGTCTACAACATTTTAGGAGTATATTGTCAAGAAAGGTAGCAGAGTTGAGCTGATGGCGATGCTAGGTGTTTTTGGAGCAATTATAAGTGCTATACAGATGTATCCTTTGGCTACTGCAATCATGAATTAGTCCATTCCTGTTTCTCTGAGTACTTTATTATATGCTGCTTCAACTTTGACAAATCAAAGAATTCATATTTTGTTAGCAAATCGACGGACTGGACTGCATCACTCCATAATGTTTGATGATAGGATATCTCCTTGTTTGGCAGACATTTAAATTTATTTTGAGAAAGAAGACATTTAAATTTAGTTACTTGTATTTATGCTAGTATAATCAAGTAATAACATGTCTCATCCCGTATGACATGGAAGTGGTTAATATTCTCTTAAGACTGTACCTCCAAGTAGCGCGCAATTTAAAATCATCCACGGTTACTTATTCAGTGATTAGATAAAAAGGTTGAATAAGTAGTTTTACCTCGTATGTGGGTATGCATTTGCAAATTGGAATACTAGCTCCTTGACATTGCAACAGAAGCATACTTGAGCGGGAAGAACTTAGATCAACCGAATGGAATGCTGGCGCGGTGAGTCTCCCTCCATCCCTGCGCTTCAGTCATTCTGATACTGTTGTGACACTGACCTTCTGTATCCTTTCAGCTACTCCCTTTTATTGGATTTGCTCTAGCTTTGTTCTTGTTCTACTCCACAGTACCTATTATCCTGAAGGTAGACCATTGTCCTCCTGTGGTCAGATTCATGCTTGTCCTCAATTTCCTTCTGCGGAATTTTGTTGATATTTGATTGTTTCAGATATGTGGCGCAACTATGCTCAACCTCTCACTTCTGACCTCGGACATGTGGGCTGTTCTAATCCGTATCTTCGCTTACCATGAGAAGGTTTGTGTGCATCAATCCCTTTCACGTCTCATAGATGGGAACACCGAAAGTTCTTCAGATTGAAATTCCCACATTTTAAACCCTGCTCTATACTGAACTGATGATGAGGGCAAACTTTGGGCATCTGCAGGTCGATTGGATGTACTTCGTTGCTTTCGCCGCCACGGCAGTTGGGCTCGTCATCTACTCATACAAGTACTGCATTTGCTGCCTCTGAGCATTCATAAGAGTAGCTAGAAATATCTGCTCTCATAGCATCATAATCTCACAACTCACCACTGAGAATTACTACAAGCAGGGGCTCCAGGGAGGCAACCGAGGACATGGCCCAGGTTGCTGGCACAGTGGATGAGGAGGCGGCGACAGAGAACCGTACGGCGGGGCAAGTTCCGGGTGTGGGAGAAGACGATGAACCAGCATCCAACAAGCCTCCATCAAGGGTTACCAACTGAAGGTAAAATAAAAAATTCTGCTGCGAAATTGGCATGTGACAACATGTGTACAGTAGGATTATGTGTGTGTATAGTAGGTTCAGTATTGTTTTGTAAACATGTAGAAACAATAAGGTATATTGGGAAATGAACATCAAAGGAACTTGCGATTTCAAGCATCGCCATGAGGTAATACTTTGCAGCACAATTGATACATCGAGTGATGGGAAATCAACAAAGTTACAGAGCAAACATCCCTTGAAGACTGGTGCACTTGTTAACAAACTATTCATTTCATTGTACAGTAGGGTTATGTGTGTGTATAGTAGATTCATTATTGTGTTGTAAACATGGAAAAGTAATGGTATTGGTCAAGCTAAATGAGTTGCATAAAAAAAGGAGCTGAAAATGCCAATAAATCAGCGCTTGACAGAATCTCAATTCCTTCATAAATCATCCGGGGTTATCAAAAGAACAAGTCTGCACTGGACAGAACAATGGGATATTGGTAATGAACCATCAAAGAAACTTGCAATTTCAAGCATCACCATGAGGTGATACTTTGCAGCGCAATTGATACACATCCCCTGAAGGCTGATGCACTTGTTAACAAACTATTCATTTCATTGTTCACTCCCCATTTATCTCATACAATAGTATAACTGTAACAAGTCATTCACCAAAACTAACAAAAGTAGAATTGTGACACATCTTCCGACAAAACTACGTTAATGGCAGTATCTAGCAGTGTCATCACAAACCTACCCTACAGTTCCAAGGAAGCAGCAGCTTCATACGAATCGTAAAACCAGTCATAAAACATAGATCATTCAAATTGACCTCACTCAGAGCCTACGTCAACCCCCTTATTAGCTAAGAAGTCCTTAGCTTCCGCAATATCCTGCATGTCAAGTCGAGCTCAGCCAAGTTAGGAATGGAAATAAAACAAGTATATACAGTCTACAGCAAAATAAGAGCTTCGGTATCAGTTGGCTGGTAGTATTTCTTTGTGGTGGCCAGCATATGGATTCGTACAATAATACATAAAGAGGACTTTTAAAGAGTTTCCGAAGTTCCACTCCTTCATCCATCGCATCACACTTTGAACAACCACTCTCTATCTCTCTAATGCCAACAGAAAACAAAACTAATGAAAGGATAACAGAATATGCAAAATCGTATGAGCAAAACAAGAAAGAACCTAGGCCATCACAAAAAATATATCAAAACGGCGACAAGATTGCACAGCATAGAGAAAAATTTAGGCTGCTAGGGCAACATCAGCTACCTGCTGTAGTAGTACAGCTTCTTGCGGACACGTCGGGAAGAACATGAGCCCGTATCCAACCATAAAAAGGCCGTAGCACCCAAGCACCACTACCAAGTAGATGGGAAGCTACAACAAAAGAAGTCACAAGCAAACATCTAAAAATCGAAAATGCAGTGTCTTAACTTCAAGAAATTGGCAAGCAAAATCAGTGGCACTCACCAACCAAGTATAACTGCGAGGAACGGTCGAGGTTTCAACGAGCGCAACCCATATGGCAGAGATCACCATGAGCACTGTGATGATCTTGTATATGTGCTTCATTTAGGAAATATGGTGTTATTCTGCCATACAAAAAACAGATCAGAACTGACGCGGCCAGACAAAGCATCCAAACTGAACTCAAACATGACATTGGGGAATTAAGCGATCTGCGAAGCTGACTCAAGTATCAGATTAAACAATAAACACGCACAAACCCACGGCATCAGTTCATGTTCTGATCTATTAAGAAGATCACAGAGATCCCCATAAGAAACACAGGTTCACAGGCAATTCATTAGTTCAACTGAACCACAGACATTGCAATGGAGGATCACCACCCTAGAAAGTAAACCCACAGGCTGTTGCTAGGTTCACAGACAGTTCATCAGTTCATGGCAATGCATTCCTTTTAACCAGGGGGGCGAAGCTAACACAGGGGCATGAGGATTCAGCGAACCCACAAATTTTCTAGAAAGTGAACTTGTGCTGACACCAAAAACACGTTGGTGTGGGTGTAAAAGTAAAACCGAGATCGATCAATCGATCCTCAAGAGCCAGGATCCGGTTGGGCCTGGATCGTTCACATCAAATCAAGCACACAGCAACCGAGATCCTAGTCAAAGAAGGCTTCCTTACCGGCGAAGGGGGCCGCGTCCGGACGGATCTTACCCGCCACGCCAGGCGAGCAGAGGGCCAGGGGCGGAGGGAGGAAGAGGAGGAGGCCTGCGATGGTGCGAGAGAACCGCGCTCCTTGGCTTCGACGAGCGGGCGAGTTCTGGTTTGGCGAGAAAGGAGGGTACGGCGGCGGGTCGATGAAGAAGGAGGGCCGGCAGACGGGCTACGGTCATAAGATTTCTACGGAAAGCCCAATCCAGCCCCTGCAGCGCGGGGCCAGGGCCTGGGTGGCCTCGTGGGGTTTCCGATGAACTCACTGCTGCGCTGCGCTCCCAACGGGATGGGGCCGATCGGTCGAGATCTAGTTGGGTTCGAACTCTCGAAGCAAAACGAACAACGGCAATGGGGGCGAGCTAGGGGTACCATACTTACGGGAGAGGAGGAATCGCTGCCGGATGGATCTTCACCCCCGAACAGCACCGGGCGGAGCCGATGGGAGAGGACGGCTGCGAGAGAGAGGCCCGCCCTTTGCACCTCGATGGCGGGCGGAAGGAGGGACCAGAGATTGTTGTCTGGCGATGCTGCGACGGCGGCAGCGAAAGGGAAGGCACCGTCGTCGGGTGGGAGGACCGAACAGCCAGCAGTCAGGCTTGTACGGTAGATCCAACTCTATTCGGCTGGGACTGGCCGTGAACGACAACGAAACCAAACGGACTCGCTGGTTCAGAAAATGTGAAGTTCAGGAAACGCATTCTTTCAGCAAACAAGCTCTCTTTTTTTCAATAAAATTAAATAGAGAATGACTATTTTCTTCATCGCTATCTCGACTTTGCTGAAGGAAAGCTGGCATTGCAACTCTCACATGCAACATACATAACATGCGCAAAAGTTTCGATCGACGACGACGAGGCTTGTTTCGGATACGGCGATAGATGGTTTGATTACACCGTGTAACAACTACTACACGCGTGGACAAAGGTCTCTTCAAATGAAAGGACCAAAATAACAATAACCTGATGAAGAAGTTGATGCCACTTGCCACATCTATCACGGACGAACTAGGCTCCACCGAGAGTGACCTGACCAGAGCCCATTTCTGGGAGCACGTCCATCACTTGCGATTTCGACACCCGCCGTCGCGTTTTCTCGCTTGCGCCAAGCCATTTCTTCAGAAGCTCGAGCACATTCTCGTCGCACAGCAGCCCTCGGTGGTCTGCCCTGACGCCGACTCTTTCTTTTGCCACGAAACCATCAGCCTGTCAACGAAATATAGCTCCATAAGTCTGTGAAAAGATGTAAAATCCAAAACTGCAAATCACGAAGTCAGGCATAATAAGACATGAATAGTGTAACCACCATTGCCAGGAGACATGGTAGAGAATTATTAGTTGGCTAGTAAAGCCATTTCAGTGCACCAAAGCTTCTGCTTCAGATAGTAGATACTAAACTGTTAACATGCTTCAGTATGAGGGAAAGAATGGTTACCATGGCTGATTCGACTGGAACTGTGCAATCTCCATCTACATAGGTGTATGCAGGCTGACAATTGGATAACAACGTGTCATTACCGTAAGCAAAATATACATTGCAAGTTTACAACAAGAACATTTCAGATTTCAAGTGACAGTACAGTACCACTGTGCGGCATACTTCTGACAGATCCCCGATTGGGGAGCTTTCAGAGCCATAGCTGTGCCAAAAAGAGAGCCAGGAGGAATTAAACCATGTACATTCCAAATCAGATTCATCAGCTTCTGAGTTTACCTAAAACGAAACGACTACATGTTATGCTTACGAAAGAAAAATAAACTGACTATAAGCTGATAACTCCTGCTTTGGAACTTGGAAGACTACGCAGACTACAGCGAGACAAACATCGATAGGAAATTGCTTAATTTATATTCAATCATATCAGATTTTTGTATATAAAAAGCCCAAGTATACCTTAACGCTGTACAGTGATAAGATTTCTTACCAAAATAATAATAGATGAATTTCACACATTTTTTAGAACAGTATAAAAAGATTAATGATGCTAGTATTAGTTGTCAAAATCATAGTACTTACCAGACATCATATGGTGTTTCATAAGATGTTCCATATATGCTATAAAAACTCACGGTATCTGGCAGTTTAGCATTTTCGAGAATACGGTGAGTCTCGGTAGCCCATTTGAAGATGGCCATATTGAATGGTAGTGCAATTGTCTTCCCTTTATACTTAAGCTACATACAGATAAAAGAATAGAATGAAGTATGAAGCAAGTAGCAACCGAAGAGTCAACAAAGTCACTAAACCATTATACGAAGCTTTGTTTAAGAGTCAGGTCAACTTCAACAACAACAACAACAACAACAACAACAACAAAGCCTTTTTTCCCAAACAAGTTGGGGTAGGCTAGAGTTGAAACCCATAAGATCTCGAAACCAGGTCATGGTTCTGGCACATGGATAGCTAACTTCCACGCAGCCCTATCCATGGCTAGTTCTTTGGTGATATTCCAATCCTTCAGATCTCTCTTAACAGACTCCTCCCATGTCAAGTTTGGCCTACCACGACCCCTCTTAACATTCTCATCCCGCTTTATCCGTCCGGTATGCAATGGCGCTTCCGGAGGCCTACGTTCTATATGACCAAACCATCTTAGACGGTGTTGGACAACCTTCTCTTCAATTGGTGCTACCCCAACTCTCTCACGTATATCATCATTCCTAACCCGGTCCTTTCTTGTGTGGCCACATATCCATCTCAACATGCGCATCTCCGCTACACCTAACTGTTGGATATGTCGTCTCTTGGTCGGCCAACATTCTGCGCCATACAACATCGCAGGTCGAATCGCCGTCCTATAGAACTTGCCTTTTAGCTTTTGTGGCACTTTCCTATCACAGAGGACGCCAGAAGCTTGGCGCCACTTCATCCAACCAGCTTTGATTCGATGACTCACATCTTCATCGATATCACCATCCTTCTGGAGCATAGACCCCAAATATCGGAAGGTGTCTTTCTCAGGTACCACCTGTCCATCAAGCCTAACCTCTTCCTCCTCGTGCCTAGTAGTACTGAAACTGCACCTCATGTACTCAGTTTTGGTTCTACTAAGCCTAAAACCTTTCGATTCTAGAGTCCGCCTCCACAGCTCTAACTTTCTATTAACCCCCGCCCGACTATCGTCAATTAGCACCACATCATCCGCAAAGAGCATACACCATGGGATATCTCCTTGTATATCCCCTGTGACCTCATCCATCACCAAAGTAAAGAGATAAGGGCTCAAAGCTGACCCCTGGTGCAGTCCTATTTTAATTGGAAAGTCATCGGTGTCGCCATCACTTGTTCGAACACTTGTCACAACATTATCATACATATCCTTAATGAGGGTAATGTACTTTGTTGGGACTTTGTGTTTCTCCAAGGCCCACCACATGACATTCCGTGGTATCTTATCATACGCCTTCTCCAAGTCAATGAACACCATATGAAGATCCTTCTTCTTCTCCCTGTATCTCTCCATAAGTTGTCGTACCAAGAAGATGGCTTCCATGGTAGACCTCCCAGGCATGAAACCAAATTGATTTTTGGTCACGCTTGTCAATCTTCTTAAACGGTGCTCAATGACTCTCTCCCATAGCTTCATTGTATGGCTCATCAACTTGATTCCACGGTAATTAGTGCAACTTTGAACATCCCCCTTGTTCTTGAAGATTGGCACTAATGTACTCCGCCTCCATTCTTCGGGCATCTTGTTTGACCGAAAAATGAGGTTGAAAAGTTTAGTTAGCCATACTATCGCTATGTCTCCAAGGCCTCTCCACACCTCGATGGGGATACCATCAGGGCCCATTGCCTTGCCTCCTTTCATCCTCTTCAAAGTCTCCCTAACCTCAGCCTCCTGGATACGCCGCACAAAGCGTCGGCTGGTATCATCGGAGGAATCGTCTAGCTCAATGGTAGAGCTCTCATTCTCTCCATTGAACAGGTCGTCGAAGTACTCTCGCCATCTACGCTTGATCTCTTCGTCCTTCACGAGGAGTTGATCCGCTCCGTCCTTTATGCATTTGACTTGGTTGACATCCCTCGTCTTCCTTTCTCTCGTCTTCGCCATCTTATAGATGTCTCTTTCGCCTTCCTTCGTGTTTAGACGCTGGTAGAGGTCCTCATACGCCCGACCCCTTGCCTCGCTCACCGCTCGCTTTGCGGCCTTCTTTGCCCCCTTGTATATCTCCATGTTGGTTGCGCTCCTGTCCAGGTATAGGCGTCTGAAACAGTCCTTCTTCTCCTTAATAGCCTTCTGGACCTCAACGTTCCACCACCAGGTATCCTTAGCATCCCTTCTACTTCCCCTGGTCACCCCAAACTCCTCTGATGCAATCTTCCGAATGCAAGTCGCCATCCTCATCCACATACTGTTTGCATCGCCTCCTTCCTCCCAAGGGCCCTCCTTAAAAACCCTCTCCTTAAAAGCTTGAGCTGCCTCTCCCTTTAACTTCCACCACTTTGTTCTAGCAACTTTTGGGCGCTTATCCCGCTGGACACTCCAAAAACGGAAGTCAGCCACCACCAGCTTATGTTGATGGACAACACTCTCTCCAGGTATCGCCTTACAATCAAGGCAAGCGCGTCTATCTTCTCTTCGAGAGAGGACAAAATCAATCTGGCTAGAGTGTTGGCCACTACTGAAAGTCACTAGGTGGGATTCTCTCTTTCTAAAGAGGGTGTTAGCTACGACCATGTCGTAGGCTAGGGCGAAGCTTAAGACATCCTCCCCTTCTTGGTTCCTGATGCCATAGCCAAAGCCCCCATGCACCCCTTCAAAACCTGTGTTAGATGTACCCACATGGCCATTGAGGTCTCCTCCTATGAAGAGCTTCTCACCAGTAGGTACTCTCCTAACCAAGTCCTCGAGACCTTCCCAGAACTCTCTCTTGGTGCTCTCGTTGTGGCCTACTTGCGGGGCATACGCGCTGATAACATTGAGAACTAAGTCCCCAACAACCAGCTTGACTAGGATAATCCGGTCTCCTTGCCTCTTGACGTCCACTACTCCATCCTTGAGGCTCTTGTTGATCAAGATGCCTACCCCATTTTTGTTTGAGGTTGTCCCCGTGTACCACAGCTTAAAGCCGGTATCCTCCACCTCCTTCGCCTTCTGTCCCTTCCATTTGGTCTCTTGGACGCATAGGACATCAACACGCCTCCTTATCGCCGTATCAACTAACTCCCGTAACTTGCCCGTCAGGGACCCTACGTTCCAGCTACCTAAGCGGATCCTCCTAGGCTCGGCTAACTTCCTTACCCTCCGCACTCGTCGAGTCAAATGCGAAGACCCTTGCTCATTTTTCACTACACCCGGGCGTCGATGCAGCGCGCCACTAAGGATGCGACGACCCGATCCTTGCTCACTTATCACCGTATCGAGATCAAGATACGGCGCGCCACCAAATACTTGCAAGGAAAAGGTTTTTTGAGAATAATACAAGGAAAATTGACAATGTATAAATAGTTATTTACATGTTTTAGGTTAAACGCATCATAACAATCAAGAGGCAATATGCATAGCAGTTAGGACTTGGTATGAAGCTCTTAGTCTCAGCTGATGCACTGCCCCTACCCACAAACAATAAACTTCTTTGTAATGGACATTACCTTAATTGTCAAAGTAAGAAGTTCTGAAATTCACAAATAATGCGTACACTGTGATATGAATGTACTGGACAATTTTCATGTGGTTTTCATGGGCAATACAACAAGGCTTTCTGTTTCTGTATGCTCTATCTACATGTTTTCTGTATCCAGTAGATGGATGAGCTTGTGAGTCCCTTATGCACCACGAACGAATACAGAGGACATTATTACATCAAAAACATGCACAGGGTGAGTATCGATACCTCATTATTCTGTAAAGCTTCTTCAAATAGAGAAACACACTCGGTTGCTTCATAGACAACTAGCTCTGCTGTTCCATCCTTGTCAGGATTCTTTCGCCAAACTTGAACGCTTGGTTTTTTCTTCCACTTGAAGTTTGGATTTGGTAGCATTTCATAGATTGATGGGCACTCAACAAGCTACACATAGAGAAGAGATGAAGATTATTTTTAGATAGCCTGGAATAGCAAGTGTACAGTAGCAAACATTGACGAGTTTACGAAGCTTAGTTGCACTATGGTCAAGAATTTACCAATTGGTGCATCACCCATCGAGAAACAAAAAAGAAACTTTCAAAACCATAAACAAACTGCAGTCCAGTAAGAAGAGAATCATTTATGCATCCAGGGGCACCTGCCAAGATATGAGAACTAATATAAGAAGTGTATTCTATCATAGGTCAGCAGTGGAAGACTTCATCAATTGATTGAAAGTGCTACCTTGAAATGGACAAGCAATGCAAATCCATTTATTGACATACTTTGAAAATATCTATAAAAACGAAAAGGGAAGGTTTAAGAAACGAATTTTGGTTGCACAGGAAACATGGCATACCAAACAAGACAACTCACATCATAATTCAAAGACATGAAATGAAACAGCGCACTAGCAATCCTCCCATAGAATGTGAGATTATGTTAACTTTTTTCCCACCAGAGGCCTTATAAGCTGTCTCAAGTTTTGCTCTCAGACCAACCATTGCTTTGTCTATCCTGCCAGATAAAACCATTGTTGTAACACCTTGTGCTTGCGCAACATTAAAATGCATCTACATTAACCCATTAATTCATGATGATGCTGATTAGAGCATGCAAACAAACCCACCTAATAGTTAAGTTGGAGCATTGTACCTGTTACTCTGACGAAAATCATAGCCATATCCAAATAGTGTTTTTCCTTTCTCGTATCCACAGTCAATGAGCATATCAATCATATCATGGAAGTGATACACCATAGTCATATGAAGTAGCTCTACAAACTGAAGTTACAACACCGAGAGCACAAATCAGAACACATAAATTATATCTTTGGGGCAACTGGTTGCATCAGAAAGATGATTCGCCTATTCAATATTGCATTGGACTACAGGATAAAATACCAACCATTAGAGTCCCATGAATACTGGAACGTAATATCATTTGGTATCAACATATAAAATGCCATATTTTTTGGAAGTAGAGATTCTCTATCAATTTCGGTGCAACACAAAACTAATATTCCCTCTTACTTTTTACTCAATAATGAGGGAATTCCACCTGAAAATTGGAAAAACGTGAAAAAGGTACCAAGAGCGATTGAGCAGCATCAGCATCACTTTCACCGATTGCTTAATTGTTTTAAAACAAATCTTGGAAACATGGAATGCACGCATGTTAGCAACTTAGCGTCTATTATCATTGTTTCAAAGATCAATTCCCAGCTACCATTACACGAGCATCCAATTGTAGCCGCCTAATTCCTCATATAATACATAGGTTATGTGTTATCTTTGGGAAATTTGCTTGAACACTTCATGAGCCAAAGAATGGCTTCATGCCTTAAATGTAAGAAAATTAAAACATAATTTGATGGACTATATTGGGCTCAGGCTCGGTATTTTGGTCCTGTCAGCCGTAAGCAACCAGTGTCCACATAAATCCAGTCTTTTGATTCTTGCCTGTCTGCAACCTAAATGCAATTTACAGTGCATATGAACCAAAGGCCTGTCCCTATGCAGTTACCCATTATCCAAGAGCACTAGCAAGTCAAGGACAAAAAAGTTTCTCGTACAGCACCAATAACCATCACTTGTTCCTCCATCTCTATGTGTCCATTTCCTGTTATCCCATTTTCCCCAAATAACAGACACCCACTTTCAGAACAAAACCACCCCCCAAAAAATGCTCCCACGGGCCATGTTCAAGGGGAAATGGGAAAAACTTACCCCCATCACCAATGCACCATTCGCAGAACCCACACGAAAGAGAAGATATGTTTTTCAGCTCCATTCAGTGAACTGACACCGAGAAGACCACTCACCCAGGAAGGATCGAGAATGTCGATGGCGAACAGGCCATGGTCGTCCTCCGGCGCCACGATCTCCACGTCGTCGTCCAGCGACTCCACGTACCCTGCGCCAGAAACCACCCGATCGAACACGCGTCAAACAACCGCCCAAAACGTTGCATCGAGCACCCGAAGAGCACGCACAAGCCGACCCACCGGTGCCGGCGTTGTAGAGCGACCAGAGGTACTTTTTGAAGTCGCGGTCGGCGAGGAGGATGCGCACCCAGGCGCGGTGTTCGAACTTGGGGTCGGACCGCCGCCGCGCGTGCAGCACCGACCCGCCCATCCCGGACACGAGCAGCACCGGTTCGCGCGTCACCTCCGACGCGCCGCTGCCCCGCCGGGACCGCGCGCGGCGCCGGAGTCCGAGGTGGCGTCGGAGAACGCGGAGCCGCGTCCGGATGACGGCGCCGAGCATGGTGGTGGTGGTGGTGGTGCCGCCGGGCTCGCGCTCGCGGTGCGGCAGCGGCAGCCATGGGGAGTATTAAATGCTGCCGTGAGTGGTTTCACACTTTCACTCCACCGCCCGGTCGTGCTGGAAGGCGGGTGGGAGAAGCAACGGGTTCGATCGGCACCGTCAGTTTTCCATCGGACGGGTCACGGCTCTAGTGGCTTGTCAGCTTTGCCTCCGCGGCCAGTACCGTTGCGAGCGAGACCGTAGCGGTATCTGGTGGGCCCCTCGGATCGCCCGCGGCATATTCCGCGCTGCCACAGGGCCCGTTGGGAAAAAGAGATGGTGGAGTGTGGCGTGGGCCCATGGTCACGTTGGGTCGTTCATTCCGTCACGGAAAGGATCGAGCAGTCAGTCCGTACGTCTCCTCCTCCGGCCGTCGTTGTCGTCGCCGGGGAGAGGCGACCCGTGCTCGTTTGGCTCGGTGGGCGTCGGACCGTCGGTGGCCATCATTTAGCTAGCTACAGTACTACTCACTCACCTGATGACCTGAATTCATTTTTCCGTGAATTATACTGGAAGCCTTCACAAAACTTAGAAAATGTCTCAGCTATCGTATCATGAAAAACACGGAGAAAATATTCACGACACATCATAAGCCCTGACAGTCCCCACGGCAACTAGCAAGAACAGGATCACCACTGCCCACAGGTTCCGGAGATGGCACTTCTTCAACTTACACAGCAAGATCAAATCAACGTCCAAGACGAGAGCATGCGTGTCAAGAAGCAACCGAACAGCGACACAGGTCTACAGGCAAGAGCTACTACCAAGTAAAACCAAGGGGAAGCAGCAACCAACACGCCAGGAGATGACACCACCAAGAGTCCCGAACCAAAGGAAGTTCATGGCTGCTTGCTTCATAGGAACACATCCTGCTCGAGCAGCTTGACCACCTCGTGCTGGCTGTTGAGCTTGGCGACCTCGATGGGGGTCTTCCCGTCCAGATTTTGGAGCGTGCTGTAACAACCATTTAGAAAGTTTTAAACCAAGTGATCCATGACTTGACCAAGTTCAGAGAAAACCTGGGGATTAACTTACACAGCGGCACCGTGCTTCAAGAGAAGATCAACGCATTCCTTCCGGCCGTATCCAGCGGCGTAATGCAGTGGGGTGTTCTTGTTCTTGTCCAAAGCGTCCACTGCAGCACCTGCCTCTAGAAGGATTTCTGCACACTTCAACTGAAAAATACAAAAGTTCATCCAATTAGTTGCTGATAATCAACTTCTTTTTCTAGATTATGCAGGACTCCCCCCTAAAGGGCATCTATAACAGATACAAATAACCATACAGCACAGTTGTCCTTTGAATTCAGAACTTGTATTAGTATACACAGTATGTAATTCCGCAGCAACGAACAACTAAGGACTAATGGTTGTTAAGAAACATCTTGTAAATAAAGTATCTCCAAACATTAGCAATTTACCATAACATAAAATATGATACTCAAACTGGCTGCAACGAGATACACCATGCCTAGAAATAAGTCAACCAAGCCAGGTCCGTTTACCAACTGATGGAATTTAAAATTTACAAGTGACAGAAAGAGAAAAGACAAAATGTGGAAACAAAGTAGGGTATAAGGGGATGTTCAGATATAGTCCGAACGGTGCATCATCATTGGTTTAAGTTAACATAAGTTCAGCACATTACGCACCTCGCCATATCCACATGCAAAATGTAAGGCCCTCCTTCCCTCTGCATCTTCATCATCCTTGTTTGCTCCACCATCTAAAGCTTTCTTCAGACCCTGTTATCGTATTCAACTTGTCAATGGAGCACTTAATAGTAAATAGGTACAACAATTTCATAGAGATTTCGCCAGACGCGAGTAGAATATCGAAGATGGCAGAAACTATATCTAATGCAAAGTCCAGGGAAATTTCCTTTTTAGAAAGGAAAAAAATAAAGGTCGTATCCAGTTAGAAATGTGCACAAAGTTCAACCCCTGATGGTAATCATCTAAGAATGGGCTTATTTTCAGGATCCTCACCAATTGTAAGCTAGTTTGTGAGCTGCCTTTAAACAAATATATTACATGGCTCATTGAATAAGCACACTGCCCGTAAGCTATAAGAAGGAAGCCTGATTATGATGCAAAACCATCAAGGGAGGGAGCATTCCTTAGTCATATAAATCAAAGTTTGTGTGCTTAGTTGGATAATGATAGATCTGGTAAAAACTACTAAGTAGCACACTTGAGCATTCTTGTTAACATGGATAGAATACCGATCAAATGAGCAAATCAACTAGCAGCGCAGCGGAAACCAATCAGAAGTGAAAGCCTATAGCCATTATGTAACAGCAATTACCTCTGCATCACCAACACTTGCGGTATGATGGACAATGGACTCATCATCATACTCGCCTTCCTCCTCGGTTTCTTGAGGTCCAGATAGTACAGTAGAAGTAGCATCATCTCCTGGGAAGTTCAATGACATAGCCTGGCCAATCTTTTGAAGAATCTCTGGGTCATTCCAGTACCTAGATTAAGTACAGAAAACAATCTCAGCAACTTAAAGCCGTAATCAGGCATCAATCCATGCACACGGTACCTACTTCACCATTGCAGATGGACCACCACTCTCAATCTCATCAAGAATAGGCTTCAAAGATGGATCATCCTTGAGACGGGCCATTCGCTCTTCAAGCTGATCTTGGTGAGCTGGACTAGTAAGGTTCTCGAGCATACTGGACATTGTAGGATCCTGTCATACATACAAAAACACCTTAACCTTAACAAAGCCTTTTGTCCCAAACAAGTTGGGGTAGGCTAGATATGAAACCCTGTAACGAGGACTTCTCAGGAGGTCACCCATCCTGGTACTACTCTCGCCCAAATGGGTTTCATATCCATGGGACTGGCTAGTTTTTACGTTGGTTCGCCAAGCCTATCACAACCCTTAGATATGAAACCTTTCATGAGGACTTTCCAGGAGGTCACCCACCCTAGTACTACTCTCGTGGGTTTCATATCCATGGGACTGGCTAGTTTTTACGTTGGCTCGCCAAGCCTATCACAACCCTCGTCCTTTATCCGGGCTTGGGACCGGCTATGCCTAGAAGACATAGGCGGAGTTATACATACAAAAACACTTTAGGAAAAATAACATGCGGCATAAGACTAGGGTGACAAGTGAGAAAATATAATGTGATACCTGCATAAGAGTATTCCCAAGACGCTCTGCCATTGACATAAACTGAGGATTCTGCATAACTTGCGTCATGGTTTCCATGTACGCTTGAGGATCCAAATTGGGAACACCCTCTTCCCCGGTAGCCTGAGCACTTTTCTGAAGCTGTTCAGCCATCTTGTTGAAAACAGGGTCGCTCGCAATTTGTTCAGCCATCTCTCTGATAGATGGATCCTGTACGTGACAAGAAAGTTAGACATAGACAAGAAAAAAGTAGAACATCTGTGATGCACAAAAGAGAATATTTTCATGCTTCCAGCACAGCAGGGCAAAAAAACATTTCAAGCCCTCACTTAACAAAACTATCAAATGCATAAGGAGAAAACATACGTTGAGCAAGGTGCTCATATTGGAGAAATCAAATGGACTGGGAAGGCCTGTCTCAGCCATCGGTGAAGACCCTTTGCGAGCGTCAGACGACCCATCCAATTTTGGACTTTTGTTCTGGTCTGAAATATAATGGCACAAAGATGAAAGAGCAAGTCAGAGCCTACAGAATTATGCATTCGAAATAAAGGCCAAACTACCATTGCTTGCCTTCTGTCTTATAATCACATAAATGAGGTAATGAGCGTTATTCAAATACCCGTAGCGAATGCCGATTTTCATGCTTAACACAATTATAATCATAATGATTCTCTTAAAACAGCAAACCACAAGGCTCCACCCTATACCAACAGGAATAGCACCAAGGTGGAAGCTCACATCTAACTAGGCATTATAAGCACACTGCACTTTCCGTTCACAATTAGCAAACGATGCGTCTTGAAGCAATCAGATTACACCAACAAAACAACGGTGTCACTATGTTCTAACACTAATCGACCGGAAACCTACAAAAGTCACTGTCACTTCCATGTAACACGAGGAGCTCCGAAACCACCGCTCCACACTAGTTCCCCTCAGCCACATCCCCAAAATCGATCTAGCCAGCGCGCACCAAACGCTCCAATTCCCACGCCGCGACCACCAGAAATCCCCAAATCACGGCCCCTACCGCGGATCTAGCGGCAGGCCGGCGGCCGCTAGCCGGTGAAGGGATCCTGGAACACCGCGGGAAGAGCACGGAAAAAAACAGCGAAACCCCCGTGACGCGGCGGGGAACCGACGAGGAGGAAAGTTTGGAGGTAGTTACCGGAAGCCATGGCGGATCGGGCGGGCTGGCGGACGGCGGCGACGCGGAGGCGGAGGGAGGTAAGGAAGCAGCGGCGAAGGCTTTCAGAGAGGAAAAAACCCTGGAGGGCTTGGGGACAAAGAAGAAGAGGAGGTTTGCTGATCAGGACAGATCCGAGCAAGTAGACGATTTTTGATACTTTTCCCCTCTAACAAGAAAGTATTTTGTGACATGGTCCCGTATTTTGTATTTTTGGTGGCGAATTCCACTTTCTCTGCATCGTCAGGTGCACGTATGTGAAACTTATCGCAAAATATGCCAGACGTATAGCCGAACAAATCAGCTCATTTTGAAGAAGAAAAAAATGACATGTTATTCGCAACAAAAAACGGTTTTGCTAATTCTCAGTCGACTGAGAATTAGCTTAGGGCTTAGTCGAATCATCTGCCATCAAAAATTGCATCGCGATTCGTGCAAACCTGAATCTTCTTCTTCCTCACGGCTTCTTCTTCCTAGCGTCCATGGCGGCAAGCCGAGCCGGAGCCGCCGCAGCCGCGGCTGACCGCGGCGGAGGCGGCGGAGGCGAGGAGGAAACTTAACTTGGGGGGTGTGGGGGTTCGCCGGCGCCGGAGAAGAAGGGGGCGGGGGGTTTAGAGGGATGGCCGGGGCGGCGGCGGACCGGCGGAGGAGGAGCTCGGGGCAGGGCGGGGCGGCGAGGCGTCGCGGCAGCGCGCCGGCCGCGGGCGGGGTGGACGGCGGTTAGGCCGGCGGTGGCTGCGGGGGAGGTGGTCGCCGGAGTTCGAAGGTGGCTGCCGGAGATGGGGAAGAAAGGATGACGTCAGTCGACTGAGAATTAACTTAATTCTCAGTCGAATGAGCCCTAGAGAGACCCCAAAAAAATGACATGTTGAGTCCATCATCTTTCGAAACCCGTCGCCATCCTCCTCCAGTCCTCCCCAATCATGTACGGATGTACCGCAGTCTTATTGTCGGCACAAGCACAACGGAGTAGAGAGCATCTTAGACGCATTTAGAACAACAAAGACATATATCATGTGGCACAAAAACAACGAAATACACAATTGTTCGAGATCAAACTACACTAAATATTCATAGTGGCAAACACCAGAAAAGACTGGGAACACACATGCCCATCCGCACTACATAGATCATCGAAAACACATCCACCCGACAATCGCAAAAACATTGGTATGCGTTATCAGCGGGGCTATGGTAGTTTCTCCTCCTCGGCGTTCGTCGTGTTTTTCATTGGAGTTTAATGGGCTCATGCATCCTGGTAGAGTTTTCCTCAACTTGTAGATTTTTTTTTTCTGAACTTGCCATAAAACAGAGTACTGGCCATAAGCTAGGGTGACAATAAACAAGAAATGTGGTTTCACGTATTTTGCCCTCTTAGTGGACCAAAGTGAGCTGGCATTAGTTCGAGAACAAAGTCGAGATAAATTTACTCCAACTTCAGACAAGTCTCAAGGAAACCTCCGCCAGCAACTACTAGATCACATACACAAAGGGGAAGCAATTCAACAATAGTTGAGGCAAATCATATTACATTATCTACATTATTACTGACATTTGGATTGTATCTGACAACGAAATAGACAATTGTACCACTACAAAATACATTCAACATAGTCGAGGCAGATCACAAGATGAACATAGCTGATGAAGCCTATAAGTGATTACAGCGTCGAAAGAACTCTTCATCTAACTTGGGTGCACAGGATGACATGCAAATTGCACAAAAATTCCCCATACTTCGTTCCCAAAACCCAACCCACACGAGCCTTTCCACTTTCCCGATCCTGACACGGTATATAAGCAAAATTTAGTTGAACAAACGGATTAATTGTTACATATTGTGCAAGGTAGATCTAGATTGGTCGATGTTGCTCCGATTTTTGTTATGAACTGCACCGAAGCGTGTATAAAGGCCATCACACTCACTACCAGGCTTTTGGTTACTGGATGGTAAATCTGGTTACCGACCGGTAAACGAGTTTCCCGAGCACTCCCCGGTAAATGGGGTTTCCAGTCAAATAATATTGATATTTTAAATTTTTGAATTTTAAAGGACAATCTCGGTAAATATTAATACCAAGAAATATAAATTCAAATTTTGGTTTTGAACTTTGTCCGGTAACCGGCCGGGATTTCTAGTTAATTTTGCGAATAGGAAACCCTGACCCCGTATGAAAAATACCAAATCGGTAAATCCAAACATTGGTCAGTAGTACTCCTGGACCTGCCGTCCACGATTCCGATCCTCAAAACCCTTGTCTTTCCTTTCCTCGTCCGATCAGATTAATCGCCGCCTTCGCCTCCTCCCTTCTCCGTCGATGGGAAAATCCGGCGGCGTGAACGCGAGGAAGGTGGCCAGGGAGGTGCTGCTGCAGGACCACGAGGGCCACCACGCCGCCGCGCTGCAGCGGGCCGACGCGCTCGCCCTCGCCCACCCGGGATCGGCCCTCGCGCACTTCCTCGCGGGCCACCTCCACCTCTTTGCCGCCATTCGCGCCCGCAGAGACGCCGCCGCCAGCGCGGAGCAGGCCGACGCGCACCTCACCTCCGCCCGCACCGCGCTCTCGGCCGCCAAGCTGCTCGTCCCGCACTGCATCGACATCGCCACCGCGCTCGGCGACGCCCTCGCCGAGTCCTCCCTGCACCGCGAGGCGGAGGCCGAGTACCGCCGCGCCATCGGCATCTCCGCCCCCGTCGACCCGGCCAAGCACAACGCGGCGTACGGCATGCACAGCGGCGGCCCCGAGACCTCATCCACCACCGCCAACGACAGGGTGTTGGTGGCCAGGGCCAGGGCGAGGAGGGCGTTCGACCGCCTGAAGAACAAGCCGGTCGCCGCCGAGGTCGGCCGGGTGCTCGACGTCGCCAGCCGCGACGGGGCGCACGCGGCGCGGCCGCACGCCAAGCGCGTCGCCGAGCGCTTCCCGGGCTCGGCGCGCGCGCAGCTCCTCGAGGCGTACGTGGATCTCCGGTTCGTCCGTGGCCTCGACGCCGCCCCCGACAAGAGGGCCTGCCTGCGACGTCCTCTCGCCTCCATAGACCGCGCGGCGCAGAGCTTCCCCAACTCCGTCGCGATCGCCGCCTTCCGCGCCAAGCTGCTGTTCCTCCTGGGAGAGCACGACGCCGCCGAGAGCGAGTGCGGCCGGGCGCTCGTCTTGGAGACCCCCCATGACCCCGATCTAGACTGCGTCCCTCTTGGATCCGTCAGAGGCGCCGATCCTGTCGCGAGGCTGGTCTCGCTCTCCAGGCAGCTTCGTGAACTGGTTGTCAAGATCATTGGGCTGGCCGAAGATTACTGGAACAATTCCATGACCGCCGAGAGCCGGAGCGACTTCATGTGTGTGAGGCTTGACACTCTCCAGGAGGAATACGACAAGGTTGATCCGCCGCCGTCTGCCGCATTCGCCGTGTCGGCTGCGCTAAGCTTTTTGAAGGAACACAAGTCCTGGAGGTTCTGGGTTTGCCCCTTGTGTGATGATGCTTCTTCCATGAAGCACACGGACACTGCTTCGTTTCTGGATCACCTGTGCAGCCAGCACCCAAAGAAAGTCCTCCCGAGGCTTAAGTCGATTCTGGACCCAAAAACCGTGCTAGAGGGCGATGGTTCTTTTGGTGGTGTGACCTTTTGTAAGGATTCTGACCAGCACGACGTCATGCGGTTCAAACCGAGGAACGATATATTCAGATGGATGTTCTGTGGACCTAACAGAAGGATTGTGGCACCCAGGCCGTTTGGTGAAGTGAGACGAGAGAAATGCAGGGCGGGGATTTTGCTTCTGGAGATCATCAGGAAAAAGTTGGCTGCTTTGCCTACAGATACATCTAGCGCAAAGGTTAATTTCGATTTATTAGTTTTTCTTCCTTGAGTTCTTGTGTACTTTTAGTAAATTTCTCCAAGAGTCTTGTCTAACGATTTGGTTGTGCATTGCAGTATGCGATGACAGTTTTTGAAATCCAGGAGGACTGGCTTAACTTCGTCGAGCGTTCTGTCTTGGATTATCGACAAGTCATCCTGACGCTTGCGAGAACATTCTTATGGGTTTGTTTTTGTTTGCATTTGCCTGTTCTTGTCCATTTTGTCATGTTAGTTATGTGCTTATTACTCATAACCATCTTTCCTCAGAGAGAGTTAAAGAAACACATGGCTGAAGATCCAAAAGTTGCTGCTCGGAGAATCAGTGCTGCGGATATTGATGCAGTATTTGACAATGCTACTGCTGAGGACCATGTCACCACGCCTATCGAGGAACATACAAAGGAAAAGATTATAAAAGTGCAGACGAAAAGAAACTGAACTCCACAAGGTACTGTTTTGTCTTCACTTTGTTCCAAATATTGTACTGAATTCTTTCGTTTTCAGACCTTCAATAGTGTTGCTGTTTCAGTATAGTAGTTAACATGATTGACTAAAAACAAAAGTACTTTGCATCACGATATCTTTTGCGGTCTAAATTGATCTGACTACATATGGAATTATTAACAGGTACAATCCTTTCAGTCTTCACACTCTGATCAGGCTCTAAATATCCATGGGGATCATCAATAAAGGTAACAATATACTCTGTTGTACTTCTCTTATTTAATTCCGGGAATACAAGATTGGAGCCCGAATTTAGTTCTTATAAGTCTCTTTCAGTCAATCGTGTGCTTCGTTTCTATCTGTTCTTGTCCCAAGTTTCAGCAAACTGTTTCTCTTTTCATTTACATGACTCCATTTATATTGTCATAGATATTTTTGCAAAATCTCCCCACGAGATGGAAAATGTTAGTTAAACATCGCAATGTACGTCGTTATTATTCTGATCCAACAAAGACTAAATTGCCTCCACCGGTAAAACTTGTGTGATCACAGGCAATTCACTTTCCTTGTAGTTCTTGTTAATTTCGTTTTGGTGTCTTATAATTGCAGTTTTTCACTCTTTCAGGAATGCTACCGTTGACACCTGAATCAAAACCCTGGCACCGCTACAAAACAATTCGTCGGCGGCAACAAGACTATTTGAGGGCACCCAAGATACCTCTATCTCTTCTGGAACCGATAGCCTTAGGGATACTAATGTCTAATGGAAGAGGCGAGGCCTACTCTTAATTTATCTTAGATCTTTACTTATTTGTTTTATTGTGTCCTTTTTTATTGCTTACCACGTATGTAACGTGGTTGGTTTATCGTGTCTTCAATTTATGTTTAAGGTAGGCGTATACTTCGAAAATGGGGGAAAATCCTTGTCCGCCTTTTTTGTAACTAAAGTCTTGTCAAATTAGGTTCTTGTTTTGAAGTCTATAAAAGAAACAATAGTTAGGTTCTTGTTTTGAAGTCTATAAAAGAAACAATAGTAAAGGATGTGGATAAGACAACAACCAGGACAACCATAACTAAAGTCTTGTCAAATTAGGTTCTTGTTTTGAAGTCTATATAAAAGAAACAATAGTAAAGGATGTGGATAAGACAACAACCATCCACCATAGTCATACCGTCAACCAATATCCGGCACAAATGCAGCACAATGTGTGAAGAGCAGAGAGCATCTCACAAAACACCGGCGCAAGACAAATTGCAAGATGAAAACAATCGAGAGACCCTTGTAAATCATGGAATTTCAAGATGTTTAGTGCGAATACGAGCAGAGAGTATGGTAATGCAATACAGTACTTTCAAATAATCTCGTTCACCAACGTTTGCACATTCATCATGTTCTCCATTTTAGCTTATTTTTTTCTGAAATTTGCCAAAAAAAACAGAGAACTGAACAGACATTAGGGCTGGCAGTAAAATAAAAAAGAAATAATCTTTTGTGCCACTCAATGGAGCAAAGTGTGACCAGAACACATACAGAAAGGGGAAGCAACCATATTCAGCAATAGTCGAGCAGATCGCATTATATGTACATTATTACTCAGATTTGGACTGAATCCGACGACGAAATACACAAGTGTCCACAGTTATAGTACTATACTTAGTTGTATTCTTTGGTTGCAATCACCAGAAAGTCAGGAAACACACATGCCATCCATGCTACTATCCTCAGAAACACATTCACTTTGCAATCAGGCCGAAACATTAGTACGCGTTATCGGCAGGGCCATGGTAGTTTCTCCTCCTCAGCTGGGATTCTGCTGCAGGCTGCTGAAGGAAAATCTTGGTAGGATCATTTGGATCAACGTACCTGCAAATGTCAAAGAGGCGTGGGTTTACAACAGGGAAGTAGCAGGAACATGGAGACAAGGAAATATCAAATCGTGCACTCACGCATGGCGCATCATATCGTCGACAGGAGTCTGCGCAGCTTGCAGAGGGTCCACACGGGGCACAGCAGCAGACTGGGCTTCAAACTGGTTGTAGCGCCGCACCGATGTGATCAGGTTCAGGAAGAGAGGGACAAAGGTACCACAGCCGCCATCCTTGAACAAGATCTTGAAGGTGTGGGTCGAGTACAAAGCCCTGTTCTGGCTGTCTGGAACAACCTGCATTAAAAACCCCACGGTTGGTACGTTCTGTTTTGTTAGAATGTAAAAGATGTACAAGCATGCTCCAGTTCTACCATCAACTGTTCTGTGATAACTCACCGGCTCAACGAATCCAGAAATATTGTTGCAGTGAAAGATCGGCTGATTGAATTTCTCTCCATGCACGTACAACTGCAAGAAATTTGCCATGTCAGAGGATTTACATTTTGTTCCTGAACTCATGATGTAACGGAATTCACAGGGGTGTGCAACTACTCACCAGGGGCATATCAAAAGCAAAGAAGTTCCCAACAGGCTTGGTGGCAACAAACACCATCCTTATGTTGGACAGGTAAATGGTGCCCTTTGTTTTTGCGTGACCGCCAGGTGCCCTGAGAACATGGAGAACAAGCATTAGAGACCGATAGTACCTAGTTCAGTTATTTTTGAACAGGGAAGCGCTTAACGTGACAAGAATTTCAAGATGAGCATAATGAAGAGAGCCTTGTAACATACTACAACAATAAAAGCACTCCTCTAACTCGGATGCTTGTATAAAGCAATGCCGCTCAACTGCACATGTATGTAGCATTCGGTTGGTTGTTTTCGTGCAAAAGAAGTGTTTACCAAGACAAAAGCTCAAGACGAACATAACAGATAAAGCCTTCTAAATCACTACAACAATGAAAGCACTCCTCAAGTCTAACTCTGGTGCTCAGCATGATAAACAAGTTGCCAATATATTCACTGTTACGAACTGCGCCACAAAGTTTCCATGCTTTCATTCCCAAAACCCAACCCGTGCAATATTCAGCATCGTTTTCCCTGTGTCATCCGGCAGCTCCCACCAAGTATTCTGAATTCTATTATCAGTGCATCGAAGCCATACAGGGCAATTTAATCTGTGATCTTCTATGTTTTACCAGGATGAACATGCGGCCAGCGCTAGCCCTACTGACAAGGCCAAAAATCCCCCGCTCAATTTCGGCCGCCCGCATCACCCGCCTGGAGGAATTTCAGATGGAACTAATTCGGAAGAACATCACCATCTTCAAAGCCAACCCCCACACGGTTTCTCCCCATCCAAACCTAACACAATCCCTACATAAATAAAATTCCCCATCCAGATAGATAGCGCTAGATCGCGGACCCAATCCTTCCGGCGCGGCAAGAGACAACCAGGGAGGAGGAGGAGGAGGAGGAGGGAAGAGAGAAGGTTACGCACGAGGGGATCTTGTCGACGTGGAACTCGACGCCGTCGCGGGCGAGGACGAACATCTCGCCGTTGAAGGGCACGGGCATCCCGTTCCCGAACAGCTGCGGGTTCTCCGCCATCTCTTCTTCTGGGCTCCTCGAAGACTGCTCCTTCCTCCGCTGCGCGCGTCGCCGGACGGGGATCAGGGGAGAGAATCAGAGAACGGGGAGGCGAGTCTGGAACGCGTTTCCGATTCCGGCCGGGTGAGCGTCTTGACGAGGCTTCTCGAAGCGGTTGGGTTATTCCGTTGCAACTCTCGGGTGCGCGTCGCCGTGTGGGGGTCGTTGGCCGGTCGCGTCTATCGGTCTATGTGTACGTGCGTTGCTTGATTTCTGCGGGAGGCCGGGAGTGTTCCAGATGGGCCGAAACGAGCTTACTGAATACCTGTGCTTAGAGCCATCTCTAGCAGATCAAACTCGTACTGTAAATTTTTAAAAAAAAGTCGCGCGACATTTCAACTAGGATATTCTCTTTTTTTTTTTTTTTTTGAACAAGGAGAAGGACCCCGAAGGGTCCAGACTGCATTACTTAGTGGCGGTACATTTTACATCAAGGACCTCGAAGAAAAAGAAGATTACAAACAAGTCCTTGGACTTTACAAAAAGGACCTTACCAACAGGAATGAAAATACAATCAGGTCCCTCGCCACTGGAGTTGGGCAACTCAACACAGCGGCCGTCGGTGCCATCTCCGGGGACGAAACCACTTGGAGGTGGCTCGACGATGGATGCCGTAGTGGAGTTGATGGAGGGCCTCCGATGGAGGTTGAAGACGCTGTGACAAGGAAATAGCCACAGAACAAAGTAGCACCATTTGCTAGGAATAACAGCGGCGTAGACTCGCCGCCATTGAGGATCTTCATCAAGCGCAGTCGATTCTCCATTTGGAAATCCAAAGTGAAGCCAACAATCTTTCTTCCCGCGACCTTTGCGACATAGAAAGACAGGAGCAACAACTCCAGAATCTCCATCATACCCAGCCATCCGTTGCTCAGCAGGCCAGAGCAATCCACCGTCAAACTCCAGATTCTTGCCACAATCCAGAGGAGGTAGATCAAAGAAATTGCAACAGAGAACTAGGGATTCGACCTTTTGAAAGCTGGTAGATCTCCTCTTCACCGTGTACTTCGACCAGAGCAGCACATCAGGAAGAAGAAGAAGAACCCGAAACCAGAGTTGGCCGGAAAACTCCAGATCGATGCTTCCTTTGCGTACCTTATTCAGAGAGATGCGTGTCTTCATCATCTTCACGTGCAGCTCCGCCTGCCACCGACGATCTGCAGCTTGGAGGAAGAAGAACACGACGCGGCGGATCTGGCCGCCTAGATCCGTCGGCCGACTCTCAAACACTAACGCCAAACAGGCAAAACGAGCACAGAGGCCCAAACTAGTCCTACAGCTACTATATACAAGCCACGCGACGCATCCATGCTCACACCAAGCGGCGACGCCGCCGGAGAGAGACAGGGAGCACGCCGACGAGGCGGCGGAAGAAAAGAGGAAAACGACTCTCAAAACACTGTTTGGGAGCCCCTCTCGTGCGAAGTCAAAACCTCGTTCCGGTAGAGAGAAGTGTTACTAGGATATTCTCAAGTTCATCACACCGCTTAACATAGTTCGAGCGCAAACACACGCAAACAAGTTTTACGTACATATAACTAACCCTATGGCGACCAGTAAGCGATCTATGCTCCCCTCGGCCACTGGCACAGTCGCCGCTGGTTCCCCCTACCCTCCGTCGGCCTCTACGGCGGCAGGAGGGTGGGGAACCTCGGATTGGTGTGTCCGGTCCCGTAGGGTATTCGAGTTCTTCGTCTCCGCTGAAGGGGCATTGGCCATGATGAGAGTAAAGCTCCTTCAGTCCATCCCTGATCGACGTTCAGCACAGGAGGAGCGTTGACAGGTTGCAGTTTGGAGTCGATCGTCGGACATTAGGTCTGGTGTGATAAGTGTCTGTCTACAGCGGCGACGTTCTGTAGAGGGGATGATGTCGCAGCGTATTTGTGTACGCAAGTTTCGCCTCCGCCAGCCAGGTACGGCTTCGTTGGGGAACTTGCGAGTTTTGTGTCTCCCATCTTTGTTTGGCAAGAGGTGGGATTATCTACCGGCCCTCCTCGGTACTAGCTTCTCCGGGACAGCGATCTCTCGAGATCGTGTTCGCCGGCATCGACGAACTTCCCGGCCGCTACTTATACAAGTGCCTGGGTTTTTTCAAGCTTTCCCCGATACGAACTTTGCTACGCGAAGGCCCAGAGGCGGCATCGAGATTTGCTCACGGCGCGCCGTCGAGGGATGCAGAAGGAAGATGGTGCTAAACTTTTCATTAACTTATGTGTTATTTCTTTTTCTTCTAAGGATGTTATTGTAAATGTTGTTTCGGATAATATATGGCCTTCGGCCTTATTCGCAAAAAAAAAAACTAACCCTATACTAGACGACGCGGTATTGCTTTACTAGACGACGGCAATCCTGCTCTTCACCGGCGTAATGCTTGACACAGACTTGCGCAGCGCCCACGCAAACTCGTGCTCCTCCATCGCAGGGCGGCCCTGAGCACCTTCTTCGCCATTCGCCACGACTTTCTCGGTCAATTGAGACCTAGTAAAACCGTAACTTATATTCGTCTTCTTCTTAGTTTCTAAAAGATATCAAATGGTTCGTGTGTCATGCTATAGCGGGTGTATCTGCAAAAAAAATAGCCGCGAAATATATAACAAGCGAACTATTTGTTCATGTCAGATCCTTTTGTTGTCTAGATCACATGACTTGCACAAAATTGGCTGTCACAGAACAAAACTCCTAGTCAACGGTCACATATACTTGGCAATTTTCACCACTTTGTTTATAAGTTATATATTCCTTCCGGTCTTTGGAGTACAATTATACCAGCACGAGGCAGGAAATACAAAAGCAAAGTAATGAACCACATCTCTCACGTTCCTTTTGTTTTATCTCTCTAATAACTGGATGAATTCTGCCAGACGAAGCCGACAACACCAGAGACGTTGCGGAAGAACAATTTACAGACTTCTTGCGTAAGCACCAGGGAAGCACACTGCATGGTCTGAAAATTTTGTCCGAGACACGAAGTATGCCAAACTCTCGGCGGAGTTTCCACAAACGTGGCTGAAAGCTGCCGTCCTCTCTATGGGATCTCGTCCTGGTGGTACAGGTACAGGCCAAAACCAAACCGTGCGCAGGCCTTGCTGAAAGCTATTTCCTCCGCAGCCGCGACGGCATCGTCGCTACGTCCCTCGTGCACCTTTGCTGTGCCCGTGGCGTCTCTGAAAGCCTATACCATACAGATATGAGTGTCAAGTTGTATGGTAAGAAAATTGGACAAGAAGAAAGAAAACAAAGGCTGTTCTCGTGTATGCTATGATGCTTAACTAAACCGGTTTGGTACAGTTTTTCACTCTATATTGTTGACATTCAAAAATGATTAATGCAGACTATATAGTGGACAATGTTGTTCGGAAAAGGGAGAACAGATACCTCTCCATCAGTTCCTTTCAGAATCACTCGATAGACCACAGTCACAGTTCCATTGTTAGAATAAATAACATCGCGAACTTCACCACACCAACCTGAAAAAATAGGAATCATTGATCACTTTTCCTTACTCCACATGGTGTTTTCTGTGTTTGGTGTTTCACAAAATTGTTTCTTCTATTTTTCTATGTGGGTATCTTCAAGTGTTTATGTGTGATCCAAATAGTTCACAATCCAACATAACAAGATTAAAAAAAATAGTGGCTGAAACATGGCACCTTTGGCAAGCACTATTTATGCAGAGTATAATGAGCCATCATTCTGGTTCTGCATAGCAAACTACAGGTATGGCATGGTATAAGCTTTGTCATGGGTACTTGATAAGTTGATATTGGTCAATATAACAATTGTGAGGGCACAAATACACGAGGCATCAAAATACAGACTAGGAACTAAAGTTGTATTCAAACAAGTGGAAGCACCACGGTAAGTGGACTTGGGAATCCACCAGAAGAGAAAAATTTAATCACAGAGGGAAGTTCTTAAGTTTAATGGGGATTCACCTGGTGCATAAAAGCTCAGCATTCTATTGGCATGGTACCTGCGCAATCAGAGATGAAAAAGATTTTGTAAGGGAAAAAGTTCACAGACATGATTCTCTATCAATTCAAATCTTGTTATAAGAGCAGTCACAGTAGAAACCCAATTTATGCCAGTAAAAATTATAGCCAAATGACAGATATTGTATGTTAAAGTTTCTCAGGCTCACTTTCATTGTATCTAATAGAATAAAGGTTTCCCCGAATCCAAGTAATTTGTGGCCAGCTTAGCACAGGATATGTAGCTACGGCCTTAATTATTCCACTATTCATCTAAAAGACCACCCATGGCACAAAAAAATGCTATAAAGTAATATTGTTAATGAGTGGACAGGACAAGCTTGAAGATTAAGGGATCTAAATAGCAACAAACTTTTACATATGTGTTATCAAATGGAAAAGAAAGCCTGATTGTACTTTTACCTTAAGAGACCTGCAGATAGGCTAGACTGTCACTCTCTTCTGACAAGAGGTAGATGCCATGACTACTCTACTTTCCTATTATTTAACCTCGCAATAGTTTCTCCACTGGTGGGGATAGCTAATATATCATGGTGATCTATCATTCTATTTTTATTTTATTTTTGCCAATTTCCATAACTAAGAGCATGCACCCCCATATACTATTTCCTTGTCCGAAAAAGTAGATAGAAATGAAGTGATTCAGGTCACAGCTATGGTCAAATTTAACAGTCAAGAAATCATTTAAACTAACTGTGTACTATAACGTACCAGCTAAAAAGACTGTACATGCAAATTTAATCATTTTATCATGCAAGTATATATGATATTTGTAGATATAAAACCAGTTCCACGCGCTTTATTTTGAAGCAACATAGGCACGACGGGTTTTAAGAAGTATGATATGACAGCATACACAGACCTGTAGCTGCTATCAGTTTACAAAGTCAAGAGTACCAGGAACTCATGAGTACGGTGATTTGGAGGACGAGCTCCATGGAGCTCGTTTTTTTGAAAAAAATCAAAAACGATATTTTTAAGTTTCCAAAAAATCTGAAAAAAATCCTAGAAGTAGATCATGATTATGTCTATCATCGTGCAAAATACCAATGCGAAATATTGTGTACTGTGATCTGTGCAAAAATAACAAAATTCTGAATCTGAGATGTGATTTGAAAAAGTTCAGATTTGTTAGGATTTGTCTTTTTTTTGTCTAGGATGGAATACAAACTATTACGGGTTGCAAATTTACAGACTCGTAGAATAGGTCATTGTGAACATCTAGAATTTTTTGCAGCATTTTTGGAAACTTAAAAATATCGATTTTAGTTTTTTTTTTTTAAACGGGCTCCATGGAGCTCGTCCTACAAATGAACTTTCCGAGGACTCATCCTCTTTTTAAAACGGGCTCCATGGAGAATTGTCCACCAACCTGTCCTTGTCTAAAATGCATAACTTAATCAACAACACCAAATGATTGACCATTGACTTTACATATCTTATCAACCAAATCAAAAAATTGAAAGAAAAGACAAGTTGCTCAAGTAACTTTTGCATCTACCGAGTGTTCCGGATCTACCAACAAGGTAGCAACAACCTAGGTTGCGAAGCATTAAACAATTGAGCCATAAAGTCTGGTCAAATTAGTGCACAGGCTAGTGCCAAAGCTTATTTTATTTTATTTAGGCCAGCAAAAAGTTATCGACACAGAGAGGCGAAATCACGCAGACCACGTCGCACGTCAACTTTGATGAACATATTGAATTATTGTCAGTGGTACTTTGATGAAGCTATCATGGTATCGATCTAGGAGCAAATGCGTTTGTCAGGGCCATTTCATTCGTCCAGCCCAACCAATTCCATTCAGAGGCTAAACAAGTACGGAAGCGAGAGACAGCTGCCAGAAATTACCACCTTGAACTCGCAAACTGCAACCATTAATCTAGCAGCAAAGCTCCGCGCACGAATCTCTGGAGGACATTTTGCAACAAAAGAGAGAGAGAGAGAGTATCTAATCTAAGTAGTAGAGCGATTCCTTGATAATTAGACGGCGATTATCCAACCGTGGCCAAGGGTCGTGCGTTCGTGTCTAAAGCCACAGCATGTGCTGACCATGACGTACGATGAACTGGTGGCTGACGGGCAAGAGCAGTATCGCGACGACGCGGAGCGGATCGAACCGGGCAGGGCTGAGAATACTAATAGCGTTAGCACCGGTGTGAGGGGTCGGGGAAGGGTGGCTCACCATGGTACTGTGTTAGTTTCGGGGTCGATGATCTTGTCGGGGACGCGCTTGTTGAGGTCCCTGAGGATCTCGACGAGCGGGCGGGTCATCCCGGTGGCCTTGTCGAGCGGCACGACGTAGTTGGTGGTGGGCACCCCCTTGCCCAGGCCCCCGTCCAGCCTCGCCGCCACGGACAGCTGCCCCCGCCGCCGCGAGGGCCGCCAGCCCGTCGCCCTGGCGGCGTTGACGTGCGGTCCCAGCGCGGGGAAGGGGCGGAGCGCCGCGGCCGCCTCCATGCCTGCCGCCCGCGGGTTGGTCGACGACGGAAAACGAATGCGCGCGGGAGAGGTGGGTGGGGAGTGGAGGCGTCTTGGGGGAAGGAGGAGGCGGGGGCGGGTTTTGGGGTGTGGGAAATGGGCGGGTTGGTTGCGCGGAGCGGAGAAGGAGCACCCGGCGTCTCTAGTGTGCGTGCGGTGGGGAATGGGCCGGAGCGGGGCGCCGCGGTGGGTACGTAAGACGAGTCTCACCGGTGGTCCTCGGACGGAGGGAGGCCGAGGCCGTGCGTGGGAGGGATGGATCTGTTCATCGGTCCTGATGCCGTGCCACCTGCTCCGCTGACCGATAGACCTAGGCTGCTGCTACACCGAGCAGAAGGTTCTCTTGTTTCTATCTGAATTTGAATTCAATGTTAGCAGTCTCGGTCCCATCTATCGAATTTGAATTCAATGCGTTTACCCACTGCAGTACTCCAGCGCAGCACGATCTCTTTTTTTTTTTTTTTGATAATATACTTGTATTCAAACGGGAAACAGTACAATACAGACACAAGTACATACGTAGAAAGGAGCAAGAGAAAACAGAGGACATCGAAGCTTGCCCTCTCCTTCTTCCACCTCTAGATCGACCGACGCCGGAGCCCAGCAACGCCGGAGACGAAGACGGACACCGTCGCCAAGATTAACCATCCTTGGAGCAGCAGAGCCCCTAGCCAAAGGGCGTTGATGAGCCGCAAGATCCGCCACCTCCGACGAGGTGGAACTGAAGACGCTGAACGAGAATCGGCCGGGGGCGGCCCCCGAGCTCCAGCTGCACCAGATCTGTGGCCAGCACCACATATCCCTCACCTTCTTGCCACGACCCTGCAAAGTCACCGTCTTGATTCCTCTCTCCCCGCCTCCTGCACACCAACCGCGAGACCCGCACCGACGCCGGAGGCAACGTCGGCTCGAAGAAGCAGCAGCCTTCCGCCACCGTCGAGGACGACAACGGAACCAAGGGGAGGCTGCAGCAAAACGACGACGAAGGCCACCCATCTCAGCCCCGCCGCCCGAGATCCGCCGTATCCACACCCTATTCACACCACCGGAGCGCAGATCCGGGGATCCCCCATCCTCCCGCCGCCGGAGCGGCCGACGGAGGGTGAGGAATCCCCCGGATACGCCGGCGCAGCACGATCTCGATCAAAAAGCCAGGTACTAGTACTGTATTTTAATAACACGAGACAAATTAATATGTGTTCCATTTGCAGCGCCTGTATAATAGTACTACCTCCGATCCATATTAGTGGGCACAACTTTGTCTAGATACACATGTATCTAGTCTAGATACTTAACTAGATATATATGAATTTAGACAAAGTTATGCCCACTAATATGGATCGGAGGGAGTACTAATACGTAACTGTATTGCACAACAGGAGATGAGAGGAGAGGAGATCGTGCTCTAGCTAATGCCAAAATTAATACGAAAACCATGCCAGTACAGTCAAGTTGTCTAAACTATCGTTCCACCGAGAACCCTACAGCACTAATAATCACCCTCCGGCTTAAACCAAGTCACTCAACTCAGCACCAGATCTTCCGAACCGCCTCCTCCCTCCTCCCTATTGTGTCCATCCGAGCATCTACAACGCCAAGGTGGCCGTGCCTTGAACCTGCAGGTCGCAAGCAGGAGGAACGCAAGTTAGCCCAGAATCATATAGTTGGCATTCCTGCAACTGATCGGTGAACCCACAGCTGCTGCGCTTGTTTACGTACCTGCTTGAGCTTCTGCTGGAAGAGCGTCTGGACTTCACTCCGGAGAGCGTCGACCTCCCCGGCGTACTCCTTCTGCTCCTCCGACGGCAGCTCCTCGAGCTGCACCCCCAGTCTGTACAGCACGCTGTCGAGGCCGCTGGACTCGAGGTCCATAGCGTCGGTTGAGGGAAGCTTCAGTAGGCTTCTGATGGCCAACAATACCTGCGTAACAAGGCAAAATGATGGGTCAAAACCTGTGGCCGCTCGAATCTCTGGAAAACAAAATATTAGCATAATATGCATTGAATTGGAAAAGATAAAATCATGCTTAAGAATGCGTTACATCACGAGATAAAGATACAGAAGGCATAACTGTCATTAAACGTGCAGATTACAAACCCATAACAAATGGTAACACAAAAAAGGGTTACGGAACAGGGGCAGCTCTCATCGTACCTTTTCTTGAAGGTCGAGGTCAAACTTTGATAACATATCGACCAGTGACTTGAGCAAAACACGTTCACTTAAGAAAGCAAGCCCTGAGTTTCCAGAATTTAGCTGAAAATCTGCTAGGTCTGTTACTAGAAACACTGCCTTCTTCTGAAGCCGAACATCGGTACTACTGCTTGACAACATGTGCTGCAAAAAGGGGTAAATTTTGTCACGACCGAACTAATTTATGTGCTCAGTATTCCTATGACAGGATTTCACTACCTGCAACATTGCACTTCCCTTTCCGAACGGAATGCCTCCTGACCGTTTACGTTATCTCTGATCAGAGCAGATATAGCATACATTGCCTTCGCAGCTTCTTCTGCCGAAGTGGAATAGCCCATCTTCACTAATCTTGCTAAAGCTCCATAACCAAGGATCTGCCCAAGAAAGAAACAGTCAGCTCATATTACATGGCTAGAACAGAAAATGGTGATACAAAAAACTTTAACAAGAGGCACCCATGTGATCCGAGGGGAAACAGATAAGGAAATTGACTCTTAATATAATGGCATCCACTACTGACGATCAATAGAAACACAAAAGGAAAATGGAAAATAAAACACTTTATAGCAATGGTGGAATGCAAGAAATGTACGTCATGTTCAAGAATACATAATTAAGTTGAAATACAGGAAACACACATTTCGTTCACTAGAAAAGAAGTCTCAAAATCTGCAAGACACTATCAATATGAAGCTGATACTCTGCAGAAAGAAGATACAATATTGGAATCAAAATACTCCTTTGTAATTATGTACGATTAATGTCATTACCTGGCTTTGGACAAGGGCATTATTCTGACAGGCTTTACCCAGGATCCATGCAGCGGAGGTCCGTATTTCGTCATTTGCATTAGTAAGATCTTGAATCACAGCAACAAGGCCCCCAATTTTGTCAAGGTCTGATCACATATGCATGAGTAAGATACAATTTCAGAGAATACTCCAAAAACTCACACCAACAACTCTGAGATTTTGTTGCATTCAATTTTGGCTCTGTTTTGTCTAAATCTAGTAAACAACACATTTACTCCCTCCGTTCCATTTTAATTGACTCACATATATCTACATATGGATGCATCTAGACATGTTTTAGTGTTAGGTACATCCATATCTAGATATATGTGAGTCAATTAAAATGGAACGGAGGGAGTACTTGACATATGGAGCAAGTTAGTAAATTGCTACAAATCTATATACGGTGACTATGAAAAAACCATAGAATATCTCATTGGTGTGAACTATAAATGCTAAAGGTTAGATGTTTCAGTTATATGTAGTTGTAAGTGGACATTCTGATTGATCTGCAGAAAAGTGAGATACTAGCATACCGATGGAGGAATAAAAGGAAGTGCAGATGTACCATTGGCATTGTCAATGGGCTCAACAAGAATTAAAAGCTCTTGTAATGCACGTTGGCGATCCTCCAGTGAAATGGAAGAATTGTTCAAGTCAGCGATTGCAATCTTCATTAAGTCAGCATCTGATGGCATCTTTAACTTCTCCATCAACTCCTGTAAGAAGATCAATAAGATTTAGTATAGCATGCAACTGCAATCATGCGTATGCTTTGTCTTTCATCTGCGTAGATGAGACTAGCTGTCTATCTAACTCATGCCCATCTTATCTAGTCAACATAGATTCCACGGGAAAAAAATCAACATAGGAATTGCATTACAATGCTCTGCCTTTTGCTGCACCATGATAGTTACTACAAGGAAGGAATAAAAATTACCCGCAAAAAAAGGAGGGCATGATAAGAAATGCAAAACCTTGTGAAATTCAACAAAAACATATGTTAGTGGCATGGGGTCTTCAGGATTAAGGGTATTATGGAAAATCGACGGCAATAAGCGTTAGAATTCTGCTAACTTGACATCACAATACATGCGGTCAGTGGCGGAGCCAGCGTGTAGCCGTTGGGTACAGATGACACCAACGACATTTTCCCAATCAAGTAGCAGTATACGGTTAAGCTGCTCTCCGAACCCAACAAAATCCTATGGCTGCACCCATTGAGTTCCCTGCTGGGCTAATTAAAAGGCTTTTATCCCGTATATTCAGTCCAAAGTTTAGTACAGCTATTAGCCCATATCGGACAGCCCAAAAGTAAAATAGATCAATCTGAACCTGTACGCTATAGGCGGAAGTAGCCTGATCGCTGCAGTCCATGTTGCCTTATCGCTCGGGATGCTTCGCCTACCGCGGAACCGCCAAATCATATTATTTCGTCTCCCTCTCCGTCCCTGGTCGAACGTCGGTGGCGGCCGGCAGGCGGCAGCGTCAACTCAGCAGTTGCAGCCCATAATTAATAATCGAGGTACAGAACAAATCCCCTCCATCTTGCGCAAGTCCTCCCGAGCCCAAATATTCTAATTGTTTTCTCTCTAAACGTTCCCTGATCTAGGTCATAGAACGGTATTATGCAAAAGGAATCGATATTAGAATCAACTAATGATGAATACACTTCAAGTCCAGCCCTTAGACGCAAGCAATCAGACGTTGTTAATGCTAGTCTACCAAAATCTTCTAATCTCAGAAAGAAATTGATTTAGATGAATCGTCTTATGGTCCCGCTGATGGGAAGAGAATTTCACAATACATGTTTCATATTTTTAAGAAGATGAAGGATTGACATGGGAAATTTTAAAATATGTGTGACTTTACATGTTTTGCTTTTTTTGTACTTGTTTAAAACTCGTGAAGTTAATTTTCCATTTTTGGTTTAATTTTTATCAAGAAGAAGTTGCCAATAAAATTACAAAGTTTTTTTACTATATTATATTACGTAAACAAGTTTAGGATTTTATTTACTCGTTATGTCTTCATTCTTTAGTTTCAATAGAACATATATACATGTTATGATATTTGGTTGCTTAAGATGGTCTAAGCTTGTAAAATTCTATAGCTAGTTTATGCCAAAATACTGAGTGAACCCATTGACAAAAAATCCTGGCTCCGCCCCTGCATGTGGTGGTAATCCAAATCACATAAAAGCACACATATGAAGCTATAAACACACCACTTCAACAACTAGGATAACTGTATGGTGCAGCTGAGCATTCCAGAAAAGCACTACTAAATTCTGATGTGAATAGAAGCAGTCATGCCAAAGTTATGCAAATACACATAGAGCTGGTTAGCAAAATTGCTTTCCACAAATGTTTTATGCGTATGACACAACCAACAGAGCTTTTCACATCAGAAGTCTCAAGATAATGATTTAGTGACAATACAAAAACCCTCGGAATCCAGAGGAAGAATTATGAAGCAGCAATCTCACCTTAATCTCGACACGCCGCTTGAGCAGATCATCCTCGGATAACTTCTGCACATCTGCTGCCTCTTCTTTCAGCTTTCCAGGATCAGAATTCCCTGCATTACCAGTACCAGATAGAACTCAGCCAAATGCAGGCATATCTCCAAAGCCAACCTGACTGTACAAGTTCAGTAGTTCGCAGTGCAGTTACAACCTTAAGCTGCAAGTGCCTACATCTCAAAACCAGCTATTTCCCTCTTGATAATAAAAATCAGAGTAAATTACCAATGGGACAGAATCTTAACTAGTATTTGCCTCTACTTCCACCATCCAAAATTAGCCCAAAGCCAAAAGAGTTGGGCAAAATTCCTAGAAATCCTACTACCGAACGATACATGCCATCTCTGCTAAAATCCTCAACATACGATATCCTAAATTCAGCATTTTCTAAAGCGAATCGAAAGAACTGATGGTAGAATCTGAAAGAGGGGTTGGGTCTTCCGTCCGTACCGATCGCCCACTGCAGCATGCTGTCGAGGGAGCCGAACCCGCCGGCGAAGTCGTCCTCCACGACAGACCCGCCTCCAGCGGCCTCCCGCTCCGCGGCAAGATCCCCCTCGTCCTTCCCCGTCGCCCACTGCGCCGCCGACCTGTTCTCCCCGTCCCTCTCCGCCAACGCCACCGCCACCGCGGCGGAGGCCATCGCCACCGGAAGGAGAAGAACAGCGGAGAGGAGAGCTACTGCGGCGAGGTGGAGGAGGAGGTGGCGGTGACCGGATCGCTCGGAGTGCGCCCTCGCCTTCGCCATGGCCACGGACGACGACAGAGAGCAGCTGCGGCGAAGTGGAGAGAGGGAAGAGGGGCTATTGTTTGGAATTTTCGAGATGTCCAGGTGTTCTGCGCACTTTATACGGTTCGGCCCTTTGTTCGGTGTTCGGGACACTCTGATTGGTTGGGTGACATCACGGCGGACAACGTAGCTGGGGCACTCGCAGACCGTTCGTTTGGAAATGGACGTTGCGATGAGACGTGCGGGGTTCGCCGAGTCCACATTTCGGCCTCCGGCCAAATAATTTTATTTTTGTTTTGGCCACACTTGTTTTTGCCCGTTTGGTTTTCACACTCCAAACTTTGATAAGCAAGATGAAAATGGAGCATTTTATTTTGTTGTTGCTCATTTTGTTGTTGTTTTGCTTTTGTTTTTGCCCTTCATTGAGGCAAAAGCAAGATGTAAAAACTTATAGTGGGGAAAGCAAAATGAGAAATGAATCAATGATATATGTGGCAAAATAAAAAAAAATCTCGCCAAATATCTCTTTGAAGAAAAGAGAGAAAAAAGGCAACTCCCCGGTCTTATAGTTGTGTGAAATGTTGTGGCCTTGTTCTAAGTTGGTTTGACACCTCTTATGGTTTATGCAATGGCATGAGATGGGTATTTATCTCTATTGTCATTGAGAAACTCTTTATGTTTGATCCCATTGCCACACACTCTATCTCTATAAATGCATCATCGACATTTTTTTCCGACATTGCCATCCCTTATAATTCGTCGAGGACGAGTTGGAGAAGATCATGCTCTCCGTGGAAAGAAGGCGGTGTCCGGTGTGCCACTAGAGACCGACATTTAGAGATTAATCTAGCAACGACATGGAGTACTGTTTTGGTTTTTTTAAACCTGCAAGATGCACTTACCTCTAAAAATGAGGTCCTAAAATTGTTGAAGAGAAGTTTCAACAACGCCGCCCTACAAGGCATTCTAGTGAAAACAGTTCTTCGTGGCCAGCTCGTTCCATTTCGTACATCATGCATACACCTTGTATCTAAGAGTTTTTTTTAAGAATGTGAATATCTTTCTTTGGGCTTCTACCAGCCCATGAGGTGGCCCACTTGGATCAGCGCGATCCTTCTTCTCCACCGGCATTTCCAACTCTCTTTTGTTCCGACGAGCAATGTGGCAGCAAGCTTACCGCTGGCAAAGAAGAGAGGGCAGATAACTAACTCATAGCCCTCGAGCTCTCCTGGAACCTAGCCGTGCCGCCGCCACCACCTCCGTCTCCACCATAGATCGGTTCCCCCTCCTCCGGCCGGCCTCGCCGGTGTCGTGAGGGGTGGGAAACCCAATCTATGGTTGGAGTACTTAATAAAAGTTGTGTTTTCAATAGATTTGATTAGGTTTTTGGTGCCGTCTTCTTCATCAATGGAGTTTTCATCATCTACAATAAGCAATATTCGGTTCTTTCTTCGACGACGAGATCTTCTTCCCGACGCCAATGGTAGTGCTGTAAGATTAAATTTGTCTAGATTTGGTCCTTCAGATCTTGCTTCGCCGGATCAATTTTGGATCTTTTCTTATGGTTGTCGCGAGGATTGTCCTCGTAATATTTGTCCCGGCTGCTACGTCCTCGACAATGGTGATTCGTATTCTCGGCTCCCAGCGACGTAGACCAAGCTGTCCGGTTGTTATTCCCTGAAATATTGGTGTTGGTACTCTTACCGATGTTGGTTGATTAACTTAATGGTTGCGTGCGTGCACGTAACCTTGCATTGCGGCTCAAAATTATGGGAGAACTCTCGTTGGTATTCGTAGGTCTGTGGATTGATATCTTTATCGTTCTACGGACGGTTGCCTTCAGAAATGTTAAAGATTGTATCACGGAAGAAGAAAAAGTTTGAAGATTTGTTCTTTTATTTTAGACTTTATTTTATAATCGCTGTAGTCAACTCATGTATCTCTGTCATGTACTATTTGCTACTATAATATAATATATGGTACTCCGCTGGCAAATCAACTCACGGCGGCGCCCGGCAGAAGCGATTCTCGCTATCAGCAACAAGAAGCCAAATGGAGCCCATACATGCTCAGTTTTATCTTCCAAACCCCGAATCCTCCGGTCCTCCTCCCAGATCAACAAGCCGGCGCCAAAATCCGGCAGAATGGCTATCGCCATGACCGCGCCTTCTGCCCGTCAGCGCAAGGGCATATCGGCGCCTCCTCTCCCCAGCGAGCTTGCGACTCCGACGAGGATCCCGCGACGCCGCCTTCCGACAGCCGCCGCAGCCTCTGCCTCTGTCACGACCGAGGTCAACGCTCTTCGCTGCCGACCCCCTCGAGCTCCGGCACGTGGCCACGCATACGGCATTGCAAGTGTCATAGTTGGTACTTGGTACAGCTTAAAACAAAGCCCTAGTTAGCCACGCAGCAACGCCCATCCTTCTTCTCTCTGTCTCGGCCGCTTTAAGTGCAGCTCCAGCTCCATGTGGTGATCGATCATGGCGCTGCTGATGCCGCTCTTCCTCCTCCTCCTGGCCGTCTTGCCGAAAGACGCTTCCGCGATCACCCGCCGCGATTTCCCCGAAGGTTTCATCTTCGGTGCAGGCACCTCGGCATACCAGGTACATACATCTCTCTTCCTATGTGCAAGTGAACAATGCTAATCGCTCGTTGGTGCTTTAATCTGGGTCACCATGACACGCTATACCGCTTGGGAAGTAATCCTCTTGGAATCTTGGATGTCTTAGGTGGAAGGGGCAGCTGCAGAGGATGGAATTAAGGAAGCCCAGCATCTGGGACACCTACACTCATCAAGGTCCATTCAGATAAGGATTTACTCCGTATATGATATGCTCATCTGTCGTCACAATTCAACACATGCATGATGTATCTTGTGGTGCGCTAATTTCTGGAATGTGCTGATGCTCACAGGTTATTCCCCTGACAAATCTACAGGGGATGTTGCAGCAGATCAGTATCATCATTACAAGGTTTGTTATGCCTTCATCTGCAACGATTACTTGCAAAGAAAAACTCGATGGTAAGAACAGATGTTAACCAATTGAACAAATGGGGTTAATCCTGCATATGTCTTGCCCTTTCTGTTTAAAATTCTTGCCCCTTCATGCTAATTTTTTTTTTTTTGACGAACCAGGGTGGGGAGCTCCCGCATTGCATTTAAGAAGAAGAGTTGATCCAGTTAATAGGGGAAACCGGACCCGAAAACCACACAACACACGGTTAATTAAGGAAAACCGGTGAAAACCATCTCATGCTCATTTGTATCCTTACATAAATTTGGACACACTTGCTTCAGTGTGCAGTAATTGATACGGTACTATGTTTTTTTCTATTTTCCAAAATCTAGTACAACGGCCTTGTGTGTTTATTAAATCAATTTCAAACTAGGAGTCCACTGAAGAATCAAACGACCTGCCTACAAGCTCTAGTTGTACTGTGAATTGCTTTGTTAGTCTTCTGTGGTCAGCTAAATATAACATATTCTTGTTCATGGGCTCGGATCTCACACAGCCATCTAATGCATAACAAGGTGGTCCAGCACATTATTATCCAATGACAGATGCTAACTAATTAAACGAGCTTATTTTTTTTATTTTCACATTAGGATGATGTAAAGCTTATGCGTGAGATGGGTTTAGATGCCTACAGATTCTCCATTGCATGGCCCCGGCTTATTCCAGGTACCCAATCAGTAAGTAGTAAATCTCTCAAATCTTGTGATAAGTGCCACTTTATGTAGATGGAAGAGGAAAGATTAATCCAAAGGGTTTGGAGTACTACAACCTCTGTTTTAAATAGCCCGCTATAGCTCCGCTATAGCCTCGCTATAGATTTTCGAGAGCCCTCCCGCTAAAGTTACGCACTTTTAACGCTAAATTGAAAACGACGCTAATAGCCCGCTAAATCCCGCTATAGCGTTAAATTTTGAGTCATTTAGCCCGCTAAACCGCTACAACCATAGAAGGGACACAAGTTAGTATCATAAAGTTATCCATCTGTCTTATTATGTCTTCCTGTTTTTACTGTATATATGGCGCATTGATGCAAAGCTTAGTTATTGAGCTGAGATTTCTAACAAATACTTGGTTTTAAGATATATGTGAGTGTGTATGTCAATTATATGTGATATATAATATATGATGCTTGATTATAGACTTATAGTTTACAATTTTTTATTACTAAAAAAAACGCTAAATAGGCTTAGCTTCGCTATAGCTCCGATATAGCCTTTCATAACTTTTCTCGGAGCCGCCGCTAAATGGAATAGCCCGCTATTTAAAACTTTGACTACAACAACTTAATAGATGAATTGATACTTCACGGTAAAGGTTTTTTTTTTCTATCTGACTTGGCATAAACATGCTGCAGTAGTGCCGAAACTTTCCCCCCTTGTTGTTAGTTGGAAAGTTCGCAGACATGGACATGTCCTTCACTCTGATTTCGATTACTCACATGTGTTGTAGGCATACAACCTCATGTCACAATCTACCATTTTGATCTCCCTCAGTCTCTTCAAGACGAGTACAGTGGACTGCTCAGCCCTAAATTCATGTAAGTTGTGCGGTACCTGCCAAACAAGACTGAGTTATGATGAAGATCAAGAATTTTCAGATGCTCTTCATTAATTTGATTGTGCTATGGTGTAGAGATGATTACACTGCATATGCCGACAACTGCTTCGAGAGCTTTGGGGACAGGGTGAAGCATTGGGTCACCGTCAACGAGCCCAACATCGAGACTATAAGTGGCTTTGACTACGGCGTGCTGCCACCGCGGCGCTGCTCCTATCCCTTCGGCGAAAACTGCACCGGAGGGAACTCCACAACGGAACCATACATAGCCGCTCACCATCTCCTGCTTGCACATACCTCGGCAGTTTCCCTGTATAGAGACAAGTACCAGGTTCGTCACAAACTCACAATAGATATTGTAGTTGATACCAGTAATTAACATGACCATGCATTGTTATGCTCACATCACAGGAAACGCAGAAAGGACATATAGGACTTACTATCTTGGGCTTGTGGTCTGAGGCTGCTACCAATACATCCCAGGATGCAGCTGCTGCAAGGAGGATGAATGACTTCCACATTGGATGGTTAGTACTTAGTACTAGTAGTTGTAATCTCCCAGGTTACTGAAAAGCTGTCATTGATTTGGTCTCCAAAGCACACTTTAGCAATAATTTGTTCAGACAAGCAGTAAGAGCTAATGCCCTCTCTGGACAGGTTCATGTATCCTTTGGTGTACGGGGATTATCCTCCGGTTATGAGGAGCAGAGTCGGCTCACGGTTGCCAGATTTGTTAGCGGAGCAGTCGAAGAAAGTGTGTGGATCATTCGATTTCGTCGGATTCAACCACTACCCTGATACTTCCACACGAGCCGACGAGAGCGCTTTCGATCTGAAGCAGAGGGACTATTACGCTGACGCAACCGTAATTGCAGGTAATTAAATTAAGAAGCTGCTCTTCTTGGCAATCCAGATAAGCATTGTTTACATCGTGTAACACTTTCGTGCCTGGATTCAGAACCACCTCCAGACATTCAAGAGGTATATTTGTTGCAGTGAACCAAACTATTTCAGCAAACGCGGCACATCAGCCGCATTGCGGTTACGGTGATGATATCGTCCTTATCTTCTGATTTGTAAGTTTTGTAAATTCTATTGATGTAACATGTGCACTTGTGCAGGACGACATTGAGTCTCCTTGGGCTTTAGGGAAGGTACTGAAGCACCTGAAACTCAAGTACGGAAATCCTCGAGTGATGATCTATGAAAACGGTAGGTTGACTCTCTTTGATTATCTTTGGCATTGAAAAATAAGTAGGTGTGGAAAGAGAAGAAAAGGAACCTAAATTCTCAAGTACTGCTGACACTTGAACATGTTTAACTGAAAAGCTAAACCTATTGACCTCTGTAAAACAAAATCAAAGACACGGAAAATCTCTTGTTTGATGGTTCAGGATATGGAGACGTCCCCAAAACCCTTAGCAAGATCGAGGACGACGACGGCTACAGATCAGAGTTCCTGCAAAATTACCTGGAAGTTGCATACCTGTCCATACAGTGAGTTCATTCTCCTCCAATATATCGTGTTTATTTATCCTGATCGAAGTGTCTCTATCATGAATGTCTTTTATCCTAGAAAAGGGAACAAGGTGCAAATTCAACAGGAACTCTTGTTTAAGAAATAAAAACCGAATTCGATCGAGATCAAGCTAGTTTCTTTGTTCTGGTTGCAGGAACGGATCGAACGCACGGGGATACTTCGTGTGGTCGTTCCTCACGTGTTCGAGTTCTTGTTCGGCAATCGCAGGCGCTTCAGCCTGTGTGGCGTCGACATGAACTCCAAAGGGAGGACAAGGTATGTGAGGAACTCTGGCCGCTTGTACTCCAGTTTCCTCAACGGCGCCGAGCTGCGGCCAGTATCACCATCCCAGGAAGCCTACAGCGTCTCTTGATCCCAGAGGATTTAGGTTTCTTTCAGTTCAATCATAAGATGAATAAAATACCACATCAGACCGCGTCCAAGAGAAACGAATCCCAGATGTTGCAAGATGCACATATTAACTCGAAATGTCATCGAATGCACCAACATGTCTCTCTGTTTCTCAGTGTGCACACATATGTTTAGGGTTCTGTAAATCTTGAGAATCAAGTTCAGACTTCAGAGTTTGGCTTGTCCTGCTTTGGGTTGCAGATGAATTTACGAAGCACCAGTTCACGAATTTTTTACATGTAAAACTCATACGACTGAAGGAGACATGAAAAATTCTTGCTGAGAACTGGAATGTCAGGCCATGCCATCGACAGCAGAGACAAACACAGCAAAATAACCTGAAACTAACACATCACAAGCAATTTCTCTCCCGCAACCATGAAACAGCGAAGCTCCCATCACACAGATCATAAAGTAATTCTTCTTCTGGATCCATCACATAGATCATACAGAGGGAGTAGATGTCTAACTAGTTCAACCAATACATAGGTAGATCAGGTCAACACACGAGACACAGCAAAATAACTCGAAAATCCCAAGCAATTCCTCTTGCAAAACCATGAAACAGCAAAGCTCCCATCACACAGATCATAAAGTAGACTTATTTCTTTGGAGTTTTGACACCACCAAACCAGATGTCGATTACCAGTTCAACCAATACATAGATAGATAGATCAGGTTCAACGCAAAATAACTCGAAACAGACATAAGACAAGCGATTCTTCTTCTGGAACCCATCACGGAGATTTCCTCTTCTTGCTAGGAGCGACGCAGGAAACTACTACTGACTGCTAGGTATGTGACTTTATGCAGAGTAAAGGAAGGTAGGAGAAGGAGCGAACGGGAAAACGGCAGTCAGATCTGACGGGTGGAAGGCAGCGCCTAGTACTTCTTGTTGGGGCACTCGCGGGAGATGTGGCCGTCCTCGCCGCAGTTGTAGCAGCCACGGCCACCGCCGCCACCTCCGCCGTAGCCGCCGCCGCCACCGCCTCCGCGGGAACCGCCGCCGCCCTGAGGGCAGTCCCTGGAGATGTGGCCCTCCTCGCCGCAGTTGTAGCACCCACGGCCGCCGCCGCCACCACCTCCGTAGCCGCCACCACCTCCTCCACCGTAGCCGCCGCCACCTCCATAGCCGCCTCCACCGCCGCCCTGAGTGCAGTCCCTGGAGATGTGACCCTCCTCGCCGCACTTGTAGCACGCACGGCCACCGCCGCCACCACCACCACCTCCGTAGCCACCGCCACCACCTCCATAGCCGCCACCGCCACCTCCGTAGCGGTCACCACCGCCGTAGCCGCCACCGCCGTATCCGCCGCCACCACCACCGTAGCCGCCGCCGCCGCGGCCTCCGCCGTCGCTGGGGCGGGAGCCGCCGGTGAGGTTGGCTCCTCCTGGCGCGGTGACGTCGGAGGCCTTGGTGCGGCCGTCATCGCCGGTGACGACGACGAACTCGACGACGTCGTTCTCGTTGAGGCTGCGGTAGCCGTCGGACTGGATGACGGACTGGTGGACGAACAGGTCCTCGCTCCCGTCCTCCGGGGTGATGAAGCCGAAGCCCTTGGTGGTGTTGAACCACTTCACGGTGCCCTTGATCCTCTCCGACATCTTGCGCCGCCGCCGGGAGCAAAACCCTAGCAGCAAGGAAACCCTAGATCGGGGTGGAGGCGGAGGGAGGTCTGGTAGGTGAGACTTCTCTTTTGGATCCGGAGGCCAGATGGATGGGTCTATTTATTAGGACTTGGACCCCAGCCCGAGGAGTCCAAAGGGCTACCACAACCGTAGGATGCTCCAGATGCCTACCACAGCATTGGATGCTCGCGTGCACCTAACGCGACAATATATCCCCACACACAAAAAATCCTAACGCGGCAATAAAAATCCACAGAGAAAAATTAAAAAGGTCGAGAAAATTTAAACAATATGTAATTGACACTACATAAAATTCTATCTTCAAAATTGACTCACAATAAGAAATACAAATGATTAATCTCAAAAATAGTACTCCCTCCGTCCAAAAATAAGTGTCTCAAGTTTGGCAAAAAGTGGATGTATCTATACATGAAACATGTCTACATATCTTCACTTTTGAGCAAACTTGAGACACTTATTTTTGGACGGAGGGAGTAGCTGAAATCATCGTTTGCAAAAGAGCGTGGATTTGGTTCTATATATTAACAGAGATTTTTTCTCTTTTGTTTCTCGGTGTGTAAATCGGAAGATTTGTGGTATTTTATTGAAACCAATATGATTGAAGACATCAAAATTCGTGATGAAAAATGGAGAACCTAGAAATGAAGAGTTTGAGAAATTCCTTCTTAACCATAACTCATGTCGGGGGGCTACCCCCGGGTAGGGTAAGTTGTGGTATAAAGAGCTCTAAAGAGTGGACCGGGTCAAGGTCAAACCGGGTCAACCAAGTCCCGGAGGGACCGAGACATGGTGTAGTTACAAAACGGCTTATGACAGCCGGATCACTTAGGCCAGGTCATGTTAGCTGAGTCATCTTAACCGACATACCAACGTCGGTCTACTCTTGTTTATTCCCATGTGCAGGAAAGAGACGAAGAGGATCCGGCATAGCCTTACCGGGTCAAAGAAGGGAATACGGCATATCCATGCCGGGTTAAGGAAGAGAAGGAACCTTACCTCGGATAGGAAGTCAAGGGCCTTTGTCTTTTGGCCTGGCAGAGGAGCACGCCTGGCTGGAGAACCCGGAGCCTGGCAGACCGACATCCCGGGATGGGACAGCCCGGATAAGCTGGGACAAGACAGAAAGGGTCCTGTCATGGCAGAGATGACCCGAGATCCCGGAGGCGTGAGTCTCCTGCAGGAATCCCGGAGATCTCTGCAGGAGCACGTGATGCCGCCGTGGAGGAGAGAGCCGTTGTCTTCTGGACAGCTATAAATACCCCTGTACCTCCTCCTGCGTGAGGGACGGAAGAGGAGAGAGCTCATTTGCCCCCTTTGTGCTTAGCTTCATCTTCTACCTCGTACCATAACACCATAGTCAAGCAATACAGCTCAAGGAGCAGATCTTGTACTTGTGCTAGTACTTCACCCATATACATCGAGAGATAGGCAGGAGTAGGGGTGTTACCTCCTCACGAGGGCCCCGAACCTGGGTAAATCGTGTGTGTGCTTGTGTGTTCTTGGTTCGATGTTCGTCCGTGCGCGCTTCTCAGCGTGCAAGCCCTCCCCGGATACCTCCAGCGTCATATCGGCCCCACACTTAGCCATACCTATGGCATCTGCCGTGACACCACCACGACAGTTGGCGCCCACCGTGGGGCCAGCAGTGGCGCTGGCTGGAGTCTTCATCCGGACGGGTTCCATCACCACCTCCGGCGAGCGTGTGCTCAGCGGGTTGGTGTGCAAGCTCGGCGACATGCATTTCATCAGCGACAACGCTGGTTGCTTCGGCGGCAGACCTCTCCCGGCTAACGGCTGCCTCATCGTCTTCGGCTCCCTCCACACCTACGTCGTCACCGAGCTCGTCTGCAAGTATCCCGCGCGGGTGCTGGAGGCAAAAGATCCTCCTGCTCTCTGTGCGGATCGCGGTCGGCGCATCACTCGCCCCGAGAGCTGCGCAGAGGTCATGATGACCGGGATTGCGGCTGGAGCCGGTCTGGAGGATGATGCCTCGACTCCGGAGAAGTCGGCTAGGACGGCCAGGCCACCCCTGGAGAGGGTGACTCGGGAGTAGGGCGGCACGTCCGAGGTCAGGCCTCTTCCTCTGGATAAGGTAATCGAAAGACTCGTTGTTCCCATAGTTCCTGGTACGGGTGTAGCCCTGACCGAGGAAGAGTTAGAGCAGCAGCGCAAGGACCTGCATGCTGAGGCCTTGGAAATGGCCAAGACTAGAGAAGAGTATGATAGATCCATGCGTGAGTACAACAAGGCTCATGGCCTTGATGCTGTTCGCATGGCTGATGTGCGTAAGAGAGGCAAGGGCCTCAATGTAGAGATTGCTAGGGATGGTAGATCCGGGTCAAGTGCGACTCGGGTAACGGCTGCAAAGCCGAATTATAGCTCTCCTGCCAAAACCCTTAGAGCTGCAGAGGCAGCAAGAGCTGAGCTAGCCGGTTTAACCGGCGAAGCTTACCGCAAGCAGCAAGCAAGAGTGAATGAGTTGGTGGCAATAGCCAACCGACAGAATGAGGCATGTTTGAAGGGCAACACCATGGCTGGGGGTTCCCAGATTGTACACTCGGCTAAGGCCGGCAGTCAGAAGTCCAAAGGTCAAGCTTCTTCGCCGCATCCGAGTAGAGATCGTAACCCGAGTGTAAACTCGGGAAAGAACAAGCAGATCCAGATCTACAACCCAGACTATGCTGAGAAGCAGATGGCCGGGCAGAACGGTGCAGCCGGGCTAGGAGTAACCCGGCTCAGGGAAATCCGGGTCAGGGGAATCTCAATCCAGCTGGCCGAGGTCAACCACCTCGGTATCTGACTCAAAACCATGGTTAGCAACACCAGAATGTTGCGCATGTTCAGGAACCGCAAGGTGTTGACCAGAGGAACAACCGATATGATGATGGCAATTCGGCTCTGGAGAGAGCCGGATATCAGAGATATGATAATGCACTGGGAGCCCGGTTAGGACCGCGCATGTTGGCGCCGGGTGATGCACGCATCAAGTTGGACAGGCTCCATTGGTCTGAGATACTGGAAGAGCAGGGCCCACCTGGACCTAGATGCTTCGGGCCCCGAATCATGGAGGAGCCATCAGTGCCGCACTTTCAGTTGCCCGAGGTGCGAAGACCTATGATGGTAACTCCAAGCCGGAGGACTGGCTGTCGGATTATCTCTCGGCAGTAAATGTGGCCGGAGGAAACCGCCGGTGGGCTGTGAGGTACATACCTCAGATGCTGGAAGGACCAGCCCGAATTTGGTTGAACAATCTGAGTGAGGGCAGTGTCAACTGCTGGCTGGATTTTGAAGAAGCCTTTGTGAGTAACTTCTCTAGCACATACAAGAGGCCGAATCGGCCACAGCAGTTGGCTATGTGTGTACAGAGGCAGAATGAGACTGACCGAGACTACTTGACTCGGTGGAGTACAGTGCGCAATTCCTGCGAAGGAGTTGTGGAGGTGTGATACGTCTCCAACGTATCCATAATTTCTGCTATTCCATGCTTATATTATACCATTTGCTACATATTTTATATACACTTCATATCACTTTTATGCATTTTCTGGGACTAACCTATTAACAAGATGCCACAGTGCCAGTTCCCTATTTTCTGTTGTTTTTGGTTTCAGAAAGTTACTTCTGGAAATATTCTCGGAATTGCACGAAACAAAAGGCCAAGTCCCTATTTTTTCCAACACGTACACGGAGTCCGAAGGAGACACGAAGGGGAGCCACGAGGTGGCCAAACCACCTGGCGGCGCGGCCCCACCTTCTGACGCGCCAGCCTGTGGTTTGGGCCCCTCGGGGGTCCGCCGACATCGCCCTACGCCTATTTATTCCCCGAGACGTGAAAACCCTAAGGCACCGAGCCTTTCATCCAGAACATATTCGCTGCCGCCGCCATCGTCAACCCTAACTCGGGGGGTTCTGAAGCTCTTCCGGCACCCTGCCGGAGAGGGGAATCATCACCGGAGGGCTCTACATCGCCATGCCCGCCTCCGGAGTGATGCGTGAGTAGTTCATCCTTGGACTATGGGTCCATAGCAGTAGCTAGATGGTTGTCTTCTCCACTTGTGCCATCATGTTTAGATCTTGTGAGCTGCCTATCATGATCAAGATCATCTTATTGTAATGCTACATGTTGTGTTTGCTGGGATCTGACATATATTGATACATATGTGGAGCTGAATATTATATTATCATGTCTATGTCATTTGTGATCTTGCATGCTCTCCGTTACTTGTTGAAGCCTTGGCCAAGTGAATACTTGTGACTCCAAGATGGGGTATTTATGCATGATAGTTGGGTTCAACCTCTATTTAACCTGGGATAGTGACAGCAAGTTCTAAGGTTGTAGATGTGTTGTTGCCACTAGGGGTAAAACAACAATGATTTATTCAAGGATGAATGTATTGTTTACATTACGCACATTACTTAATGCAATTGTCTGTTGCTTGCAACTTAATACTGGAAGGGGTACGGATGTTAACCGGAAAGTGGACTATTTAGGCATAGAAGCATGCTGGATAGCGGTCTATGTACTTTGTCGTAATGCCCAAATGAATCTCATAGTAGACACCACAACTCACACATGCATGCTATATGCACTTATCAATTGTCAATTGCCCAGCTGTAATTTGTTTACCCAGCATGTTAGTTATCTTATTGGAGAGACACCACTAGTGAACTGTGGACCCGGTCCATTCTTTTACATCTGAAATACAATCTACTGCAATCATTGTTCTCTACTATTTTATGCAAACAAACATCATCTTCCATACGATACGTTTAACCCTTTGTTTTCAGCAAGCCGGTGAGATTGACAACCTCACTGTAAGTTGGGGCAAAGTAATTTGATTGTGTTGTGCAGGTTCCACATTGGCACCGGAATCCCTGGTGTTGCGCCGCACTACACTCCTTCACGAACACCTTCGAAGCAACCTCGTTTTCCTACTGGTTCGATAAAACCTTGGTTTCATACTGAGGGAAAACTTGCTGCTGCACTCATCATACCTTCCTCTTGGGGTTCCCAACTGACGTGTGACGTACAAGCATTGTTTCTGGTGCTGTTGCCGGGGAGATATTCCCTCGTCAACTTAGCGCTAGCAAGGTGCAGGCCATTTCTTGGTTTGCCCAGGGATGCCGACATGGCTCCATGTTGTGGCAAAGGTTACAAAGGGAGATGCTGGCCACTTTGGCCGAGACAATTCGGATTGCAAAGTTATGCACTTGGAGATCCAATGCAGCCTCTGCTCACGCGGCTGAGCCGAGTCGACGAAACCCGGGTAACAGCAGATCCGGACAGTTCGGGCCTAATGATAGCCAGAACTTTGGACACAAGAGAAGGGAAGATCGGCCGGATCATCGGTACGGGTCAAACATGGTTGCTGCGGTAGACAAGAGCAACCGAATGCTGGTTGCAGCCAGAGGCCGAAGAACAATGGCCCACCTTGGGGCCAGAACCAAGATGGAAAGAAACCCTGGAACCAAGATGCACAACTGCCTGCCACTTATGAGGCAATGCTGGATGGACCATGCAGATACCACACCAATGATAAGCGTGGGCCGGCACATCACTCGACTCGGCAATGCAGTTGGTACCATAGGACCTTAAGGGAAGGAGCTGGATCCGGAGGAAACCAGAGGGGTGGTCCTCCGAGGCAGCCACTGCCGAAACCTCAGCAGCGTGTTGCGCTAACCGGGGCAAACAACACTCCGGTGAACCGGCCGAATCAGCAGCAACAGAGGCCGAATGATACAGGAGGGAACCGAATGATGTGAATCAGGTGAACCACGGAGGCAACTATGGCAATGCCGGCCCTAATCGCCAGAATGAGTATCATGAAGCTCATCATAGTTATGTGGTGTTCGTGACCGAGGCAACTGACAAAAAGAGTCGGGCGCGGCGCCAGATGGAGGTCAATGCTGTTATGCCGGCTGTGCCAAAATATATGCACTGGTCGGATCAGGAGATTACCTGGGGGATAAAAGATCACCCCCGAATCATGCCAACCCCAGGAGGTTATGCTCTGGTGGTGGACCCAACATTTATTGGGCCCAACCAGAATGTCAGATTCAGCAAGGTTCTGATTGACAATGGCAGCAGCATCAACATCATGTACCGAGATACAATGGTGAAGTTGGGTATTACTGCCAACATGTTGTTACCAACCGACACAACTTTTCATGGTATAGTGCCTGGTGTCTCATGTGCACCTATGGGTAAAATGTGGATTGATGTATGTCTCGGCACCAAGGAGAACTCCAGGACCGAGACTGTCCTGTTCGAGATAGTGACCTCGAAAGTCCATACCATGCTCTACTCGGCAGGCCAACTCTGGCCAAGTTCATGATATCCACCCACATGGCTTACCTGAAGATGAAGCTGCCAGGACCGAATGGTATCATTACCATTGCGGGTAACTACAAGAGCTCCATCGAGTGTGCCTCGGCTGGCTCTAACTTGGCCGAGTCTCTGATCATAGCTGCTGAGAAGAAAAAGATGAAGCAGGTGGTGGCCATGGCTCAAGCTGCGCAACTCGGCATGCCGGGAATGGCCCCATGGAGCAAAATGCGGCGTTCGAGGCGCCCAAGGAGACCAAGAAGATCACTATTGACCCGGAGCACCCCGAGCGCAAGGCTATCATAGGGACGGGTTAACGGAGAAATAGGAAGGCGAGCTCATCCAATTCCTCCGTGAGAACCGAGACATCTTTGCATGGTCGAATCATGACCTGGAAGGTGTTCCGAGGGAGTTGGCTGAGCACTCATTATTTGTGAGGCCCGAGATGAAGCCCGTGAAGCAGCCGATGCGGCGACTTTCGGACGAGAGAAGGCAAGTGATACAAGATGAGCTGACCCGGCTACTGGGCCGGATTCATCATGGAGGTACTGCACCCGGACTGGTTGTCTAACCCGTCCTGGTAGAGAAGAAAAAGATGACCCAAATGTAGCCAAAGTGTGGCGTATGTGTATTGATTACACGAACCTGAACAAAGCATGTCCTAAGGATCCATTCCCGCTGCCTCGGATAGATCAAGTGATCGATTCCACAGCCGGGTGTGAGCTGTTATCCTTTGTAGATGCTTACTCTGGTTTTCACCAGATACCGTTAAATCCGGATGATCAAATGAAAACTGCATTTATCACCCCGTATGGGGCTTATTGCTATCGTGTCATGACATTCGGTTTGAGAAATGCCGGTGCTACTTATCAAAGGTGTATGCAAAAATGTTTGCAGAATCAAATAGGAAAAAATGTGCAGGTGTATGTCGATGACATAGTCATTAAAACTAAAGAGAATCAACCTTGATCGATGATCTAAGAGAAACATTCGCAAACTTGAGAAAATACCGGATGAAACTTAACCCGGATAAATGTACATTTGGTGTACCAGCAGGAAAGTTACTCGGTTTCCTTGTATCTAGCCGAGGTATCGAAGCTAATCCGGTAAAGATTCGGGCTATTGAGAATATGAGGTTGCCTCAAAATCTTAAAGATGTGCAAAAGTTTACTGGTTGTCTTGCATCCCTAAGCCGGTTTGTAAGCCGGTTAGGAGAAAATTGCCCTTGTATCAATTGATGAAAAGAACCAATAACTTTGTGTGGACTCCACAGGCAAATGCGGCTTTTGCCGAGTTAAAAAAGATGTTGGTCACTGCTCCGATACTTGCTTCCCCACTGCCCAAAGAGCCGATGTTGCTCTATATTGCAGCCACAAACCGAGTTGTGAGTGCTGTAGTAGTGGTGGAGCGGGAAGAAGATGGCAAAACCGTGCAGAGGCCGGTGTATTATCTGAGTGAGGTGATATCGACATCCAAGCAGAATTACCCTCATTACCAGAAGATGGTGTATGGTGTCTATATGGCAGCCAAGAATTGAAGCACTACTTTCAAGAGCATCCAATAAGGGTGGTGTGTGAAGCTCCTATCTCGGAGATCATCGGATGCAAAGATGCAAATGGCCGAGTTGCCAAATGGGCAATCGAGTTATCCCCTTACACTCCACAGTATGAGAGAAGAGATGCAATCAAATCTCAGGCACTGCCGGATTTCCTTGTGGATTGGGCCGAGATGCAGTATGAGCCACCAGCCCATGACCCGAATTACTGGACAATGCATTTTGATGGATCCAAGACAAAGATTGGTTTGGGTGCCGGAGTAGTTCTTACCTCACCGAAGAAGGATCAACTGAGATATGTGCTGCAAATTCATTTCACCGCATCCAATAATGTAGCCGAGTATGAGGCACTCATCCATGGGCTTAATGTGGCCAAGGAAGTGGGATTCGCCGAATTGAGTGCTTCGGTGATTCGGCTCTGGTTTACATCAAACCTCGGGAAATTGGGATGCAGTGGATGCCAACATGGCATCATATCGATTTCATGTCCAGAAAATTTCGGGATTTTTTGAAGGATGCGAGTACACACATATACCTCGGGCAGAGAATGAAGCTGCCGATGTACTATCCAAACTCGGTTCATCCAGAGATCCAATTCCACCCGGAATAGCTTTGGAGCATTTGAGAAAGCCGTCCATTAAGCCATCGCCAGAATCCGAATCAATTTATATCCCGCCGATGCCAAAGTCGGATGCAGTTCCAATGGATGTTGATGTCGGTTATGTCGGGGATAACTCGGGGACTGCCAAGCAGAACCCGGGGACTGACGAGGAAATGTCGGACGAGCCGTAGATGCTGAGCCAATGGATGTAGATATGCCAGTGTTTCCTGTAAGACCTGTCCCGGAGTGGGCACAACCTATAATGACATATCTTGTTGATGGGAGCCTGCCGGATGATAGAACCGAGTCTAGGCAAGTGTTGAGAAGAGCAAAAGCATACACCATCATCAATAAGGAGTTATACAAGAGAAGCACAACCACAGTGCTGCAGAGGTGTGTTGACCCGGCAGAAGGAGAAGAAATGCTCCTAGAGATTCATCAAGGGGAGTGTGGACATCATGCCTGCTCAAGAGCCTTGGTGGCCAAAGTATTTCGGCATGGGTTCTACTGGCCCACTGCTTTGCAACAAGCCGAAGACATAGTCAGAAAGTGTGAAGGATGTCAGAGATTTGCAAAAAAGATTCACATGCCAGCCTCGGCACTCAAGACAATTCCAATCACTTGGCCTTTTGCTGTTTGGTGCCTTGACATGGTGGGAGAATTCAAGCCAGCCCGAGGTAACATGACTCATATACTGGTGATGGTGGACAAATTCACCAAGTGGATAGAGGTAAAGCCAATCCGGAAATGTGATGGACATACAGCAGTGACTTTCTTGAAGGACATAATTCTGAGATATGGTTATCCACACAGTATCATCACAGATAATGGAACCAACTTTGCTGTGGGAGAATTTGCTCGGTTTTGTGCCGAGAAGAGAATTAAGCTGGATATAGCTGCAGTTGCACACCCACAGGCCAATGGGATGGTAGAAAGATCAAATGCCTTGGTACTAGATGGCATCAAGGCTCGGTTAATTGCACCATTGTTACGCACTCCGGGTTGTTGGATAGATGAGCTCCCAGCAGTATTATGGGGTCTCAGGACCACACCGAATCGATCGACTGGCTACACACCATTCTTCTGGTTTATGGAGCAGAAGCTGTTCTGCCAACCGACATACAATATGATGCACCGAGAGTGACAATGTACACTGAAACCGAGGCAAAAGAAGCCCGGGAAGATGGTGTTGACCTACTTGAAGAGGCCCGAGAGCTGGCCTTATCTCGGTCAGCAATATACCAGCAAAATCTCCGACGCTATCATAGCCGGAAGATCAGCCCTCGGGTGTTCCAAGAGGGAGATTTGGTACTGAGGCTGGTGCAACGCACTGCAGGCCGACATAAGTTGACACCTCCATGGGAGGGACCATTCATTGTGAGCAAGGCTCTGCACAATGATTCATACTATCTTATAGATGCACAGGAACCGATGAAGCACAGGATGGACAAATCCGGAGAGGAAACCAAGCGTCCATGGAATATAGCTCTACTCCGACCCTTTTACTCATAAAGGGCGCAGTGTATGTATCTCGGTTTCTATATGAATGAAATGTCGGCACCCCGAATCAAAACTCGGGGACTGCCTCGTCTATATGCATGTGTCGTCTTTTGTTTTTTCATTTATGTTTTTCCTATGCCGAATGATTTGAAGCCTTGCCTCGAAGTTCAAAGTACTGTATGCTATCTTATTGTGATCTTGTGACTCGACTGACAAACGCCAAAAAAGGCAGTCAAGAGCTGAGGTGTGTTCGTAGTGAACATGAAAATGAACTCGGGACTCGGCCCAAAAATGATTCGGCATAGCTTGTTTACTAACCCTGTTTTTCATATTTGTTTATGTCGGATGACTTTAAACCCCAACTCGAATGTTATGAAGTATTGTATGCTATAATTCCTATCTTGTGACTCGACTGTCGAACGCCTAAATGGTAGACAAGAGCAAAGATTGACAAGTATAGTGAACAAGAAAATAAACTCGGGGACTCGGTTTAAATTGATCCAACATAAACCTCGTCTTGTTCGAATTAAGCAAAATAAAGTAGTCTCGGAGGAACTTAAAATGTATATTACATCTGCACCCGGCATTCCGGGGATTTAACAGTTTAAATTCATCTAAGTTAAGCAGCAGCTTCGGAGGAAGGAGCAGCTTCGGTTGCAGGGACAGACCCGGATGACGAGGAACCTCGGTTGAAGGAGGAACCTCGGTTGAAGGAGCAGCTTCGGTTGCAGGGACAGACCCGGATGACGGAGGAACCCGGTTAAGGAGGAACCTCGGTTGCAGGAGTAGCTTTGGTCAGCGGAAGAGCAGACTCGGGGCAGTCGGAGTGATCTTGCTGCTTGCTGAAGCATCGTAAGGTCAGACATAGTCTTCAAGGAAATGTCGGTAGCACTCTGATTGGCCGAGTCAGGCGCTGGCTCATTGGAGATCTCGCAGCAGATTGTTTCGCAGTCTTAGCCGAGGCATCAGGAGTTGACTCGGAGTCATCAGACTCGGAATCAGACTCACCGTATTCTTGCTCGGAGTCATCATCAACGTTGACTTCTTCTTCTTCTTCTTCGTCTTCATCATCCGAGTAAACCACACCAGGTTCAACAGACCGAGTGTTGGCAAACCTGGCCATGAAGGTAGCAGCTTCCCCACGCCTCGCAATTAATGCCGGGTCGGTAGCCCATGGGGAGCCATCGCGCAGAGTACGCAAGCCGTCGAGGTTGATTTCCTCATACCAAGACATCAGAAAGAGCAAGGCTGCGTCGGCCCCGGCACGAGCAGAAGAAGACCTCCATTCCCTTAGCCGAGTCTCGGTTTGATGCAAGCATTTGGATAACTCGGCAATAGTCTTGACACTGGGAGATCCGGGCCACAAACATGGTAGGCTCGGATACTGGCATTAAGAAGCTCGATGCCGATACTCTTCAAGGGAGAAATGCGAGCTTTGAGTGCAGTCAAATGATCGTCAATATCCCAAGCTTCGGGTAGCGGAGCCCCAGATGCCTCGGCTCTACTAGCTCGGGCCTTCATCACAGTGTTGGCTGCTGCAGCTTTGCAGTGCTCAAATTGTTCTGAGGATAAATAGGCTGACGCCGAATCAAATGAGATACCGACACAAAATTTCATGTCAGGAAGGTATAAAGAAAAAGGATATGATTCAGGAAACTTACTATCCATCTCATCATTGAGTTTGGTGAGCTCAGCCAGCCACTTGGCAACATTTGCCTTGAGGGCATCCGACTCTTCTTTAGCTTTGGTAGCTTTAGCCTCGCATTCAGTAATGTGCGCTTGAATCTTCTGGTCACCAGCGCACGCTTCTCCAGAGCTTTCTTCAACGTGTTCTCTCCTTCTTCAGCTCAGTCTTCTCTTTCTCGACCCGGTCAAGATCCCGCTGAGCCGAATCACCTCGGACTTTTCTTCTTTAAGAGCACGCTTGTGCTCAGTTTCCTTCTTCTTCATTTCCTCCTGCTGGTTCTGGAAGGAGAGCTTAAGCGCCCGGTGCTCCAAGGCTAGATTCTTGAAGATCCGGCTCCGAGTGTTGGTGCAATCCTGCCAAAAGGAAAGATGTTAGTGAGGGTAAAAAGAATCTCGGGGACTGGAGCCCGAGATTGATAAGATTACTGACAGAATTAAGCTAAAAAGAATCTCGGGGACTGTGAGCCCGAGATTGATAAGAGATCATACCGAGTAAGCTAGACATGAAACTCGGGGACTGGTCGTCCGAGTTTAATGTAAGCTCATGCCGTAAACTCGACATGAGACTCGGGGACTGGGCATCCCAATGATTTTTATAAGTTAAGATTAATGATCAAGTTTTTGAAGATTCGCGCCGAGTTACCTCTTACTCGGACGAGTATCAGTTACTCAGCCCGAATCTCGGGGACTGTGGATAGTGTGACTATTGATCATTGTAAAGTAAGTGCTAAGTTCCGAGAAATTTACCTCGACAACCCTGCTAGCCTGAAGGGCCGAGACCTGCATAGAGTGCAGGGATTGTGCAACCAGGCCGGGGCCAGCCGGGTGTGGATTCGCCGGATAGAGGAAACTTCGCTGGGGTCCGCGGGTTCCAATCCATCACGTACTGTCCAACCGAGCCAAGGCTGTTATCACTCGGAGTGCGAAGACTCGGAAGAACATGGCTGTTGACCCGGGGGCGGGAAATCATCTCGGAGAGGTCTTGGTACGCCGGTTTGCTGTTGGAGTCACAATAATTTGCCTGCTCTGGTCGGTTGAAGGTTGGCCAGAGGCTTGCTGAGTCGGCACAGTTGGACGCGGTGGTGCCGGAGTATGGACCAGTACTGGGGGCTGCTGCTGCTGCTTCTGATGCTTGTCTTGCTGCAGCTTCTGCTGTTTCTCTTGCTGCAGCTTTTGCTATTTCTCTTGTTGCTGTTTCTGGTCCTTCTCCTTCTGCTGCTGCTTCTGCTGTTGCTGCTGCTGCTTCTGGTGTTGCTGCTGTTGCTTCAACTGTTGTTGTTGCTTGTTGTACTTATGCTGTGCACGAGGTGAGAGTCGGGGATCCGACTTAGACGAGGTCTTAGTCGGAGTCTTGCCCGCTCTGTCTCCAAGTCCTTAAGAGGAGAGAGGGAGATTGGTCTCGGCCCGGAGCCGAGGTTTGCTCGAGGCCTTGGCCCCCTCCCAAATTCGAATCAGGATTCGGCAGCGGAATGTCGGCCGAGGTAGCGCGCACCGGGGAAGGGATTGCCCCTCCGGGGCTGCTAATCCTGTTGTTGGCTGCCCAGGGTGGCGATGAAGGAACATGAGAGAAAATAGAAGTGTGGGTCTGTTTTGCGGCGATGGGATCGCTGCATAAACTGAGGTAAAGTGTTAACTCGGGTGAGGTTAACTTCGGTTAAAGGAAAGAAGGAAAGCAAGAAAGTCATACGAAGTTTATCTTACCCCTTGCTGGTTGGTAGGGCCTTAGCCTTACTCTTGGAAACGACCTGCTTGGGTTTCTTAGCCGGAGGAGCCGCTGACCCGGACGCACCGGAGCGTTTTCGGGATGTGCCTTGGCACCCGAATTGGCTGAAGCAGGAGGTGCAGACCATGAAATAGGAATAGCATCAATGGGATCTAGGATTTGACAATCGCCATCTTCGTCGTCTGACAAGTCTTGAACGAAGAAACGGGCGGATGGCTTACCAGAGGTAGAAGTCCTAGCACGAGGAACCGGCTTATAATCCTCGTTGTCCGGATCTTCAGTCTCCTCGGGTCGCTCACGGCGATATTTTGTCCACCTCCAGGTGTTCAGGTCCCCATCTTCGATGGTTTGTCGAGTAAACAGCTGCAGGAAAAGCGAAGTAGATTCGGATTAGTCAGATGGTGCATCACCGAGATAAAAGTAGCCTCGAAAGGCAGAGTTATGTCGATTCAAAGGCGATAAACTAACCCGAGGCGGAAGCCGGGATCAGTCATACGGCTCTACGCCCCATTGCCAATCATCTTCCATCTCGGTTTGGGCGATGGCCTTGACCCGTCTCCTAACTTGGGGTGGGTGAGATCATGGGTGCTGACCCGGATAGGGTCCAGCAAACCACTCATGTGGCAAATCTTGTGCACACGGTGCTGAAGAGGGTTGACTCGGCGAATGACGAAAGTCCTCAAGAGGACGTCTGCACCCAACTTATTTTCCAGCTGACCCTCAAGGATTTGGTGGATCAGTTGGACCTCAGGAAGGGTGTCCTGCGGGTCATAGTTCCAGTTTAACTCGGCTGTGGGGGGAGTGATGTTGAACTCCGGCAGGTTGAGAACATCCCGCTCTGCTGGGCTCTTCACATAGAAAAAGGACCTTTGCCACTTTCGACAAGATTCCAAGCCGGTAATCTGAGGAAAGATGGAGTGCTTCCTCGGAGTGATGCTAGCCGCTCCGCATGCGGTTATCTCCTTCACGACCTCCTTGTCCTTATTCGGGATAGTTTGCTTCCGGAGGCGGAAGTACTTGGCCCAGGCGCTGACAGTGGGCCAGAGGCTGAGATACCCCTCGGTGAAGGAGGCAAAGGATGAGAGTGATGTGATGGCGTTGGCAGGAAGATGGTGAGGTTGTAAACCGAAGAAGTCGAGAAAGTCCCGGAAGAAGGGGCTAGCTGGGAGTCCAAACCCGCGCTGAAAGTGCGCAAGGAAGACCACTCATTCACCCGACTCTAGAACCGGTTCGAGTTCCGATCCAGGACGCCGGCATATAGCCTCGGCCGTAATGTGCCGGGTCTTGCGCAACCAGTCAAGGTTATCTTGTACTACGTCGGATCCCTCCCATCCGCCTCGGTTGCTGGGTGCCGCTGATGACTCGGCCGGGTCGGGAGTACTACGGCCTGACATCTCAGGACCAAACCTGCAAAAAAGTACAAATACAACCGAGATAAGTAACTCGGAGTTATGAATCTAGAATCGGAACAAGTGACCCGGAGAAACAATGCAAATGACTCGGAAACCGAGATAAATGACCCGGAAGAGCCGTGCAACTGACTCAGGAGTAGAGTACGGAAACCGAGTTAAGTGATTCGGAAACCAAGATAAAGTAACTCGGAAACCGAGATAAGTATCTCGGTTTAGATTATCTATTTATTTCGGAAAGATGAATCGGGTAAAAGTTATAAACATAAGTTTGCATGAATCTGTGAGCAAGTAAGATCTACCGAGCGAGTAAAAAAGGAAATAAAACATGAGTCTAAGGCAAAGAAGGATGAAACTATGAGGAGCCGTGTCAGGATATCAGTGCGAAAAAGATCTAGAAACGGATCTAAGTAGGTTCATCTATGAGCAAACAAAGCTAATCCTAGCAAGTCTAGTATTTGGAGATCTAGAATACCCTAAGGATGAACTATGAAGAACATGCTAGGAAAAACACTTGAGATGATTCATGAAGAAGACGAAGATTGGGAATCCATACCAGAATGCAGATCCCGCGGGAAGGAGTTTGGCGGCGGCGGCGCGGTCGATTCCGGTCGTTGGCGACGGCGAAGCGTTCTCGTGGTCGTGCCAGGGCGGAGTGCTCTTCGCGGCGGCGGCGGCGGCGGAAGTGTTTTTGCAGTGGAGAGGGGAACGAAGGAAGAAGAAGGTGTCCACCGTGCCGCTCCCCTTTTATTTATAGGCGTGGAGGCGTGTGGTTTGCGAAGCGGCGGGGGCAGTTCCCCAAACTGCGCTCGGATCTGAGTGCGCACGATCTGGCCGTGGTAACCGTCCGTTAGTTGGCGTAGTGGTGGGCCCGCCATCATTGGCGCGGTTACCCAGGCGCCGCGCGGGGTGGTCAAATGTGGTTAAAAGCTGTGCTTGAGGTGACCGAACACGACACGTGTGACGCATGCGACGTGCGGTGCGCGGCGCGCGCAGAGGCACGGTCGGCCGAACGCGCAAATCAAGGCAAACCGAGATATGAAAACCATGACTGGAGCTCGATGGAGTTAAGAAGAATCTCGTAGTATCGGTTGGACCAAGTTGAAGATGAAAGTCTGACAATGTTGTTGATTTGACTCGGTGAAACTCGGCCAGACCGAGACATACTTGAGCCGGAAAGGCAGTTAGTCTGATTTGTTTTATTAAACCTGGCGTGGCCCTCCATCCGAGGCTGTAGGACCGCACCAGATTCGGGGACTAATATCGAGGGGCTACCCTCGGGTAGGGTAAGTTGTGGTATAAAGAGTTCTAAAGAGTGGACCGGGTCAAGGTCAAACTGGGTCAACCAAGTCCCGGAGGGACCGAGACATGGTGTAGTTACAAACCGGCTTATGACAGCCGGATCACTTAGGCCGGGTCATGTTAGCTGAGTCATCTTAACCGACATACCAATGTCGGTCAACTCTTATTTATTCCCATGTGCAGGAAAGAGACGAAGAGGATCCGGCATAGCCTTACCGGGTCAAAGAAGGGAATACGGCATATCCATGCCGGGTTAAGGAAGAGAAGGAACCTTACCTCGGATAGGAAGTCAAGGGCCTTGACTTTTGGCCTGGCAGAGGAGCACGCCTGGCCGGAGAACCCGGAGCCTGGCAGACCGACATCCCGGGATGGGACAGCCCGGATAAGCTGGGACAAGACAGAAAGGGTCCTGTCATGGCAGAGATGACCCGAGATCCCGGAGGCGCGAGTCTCCTGCAGGAATCCCGGAGATCTCTGCAGGAGCACGTGATGCCGCCGTGGAGGAGAGAGCCGTTGTCTTCTGGACAGCTATAAATACCCCTGTACCTCCTCCTGCGTGAGGGACGGAAGAGGAGAGAGCTCATTTCCCCCCTTTGTGCTTAGCTTCATCTTCTACCTCGTACCATAACACCATAGTCTAGCAATACAGCTCAAGGAGCAGATCTTGTACTTGTGCTTGTACTTCACCCATATACATCGAGAGATAGGCAGGAGTAGGGGTGTTACCTCCTCACGAGGGCCCCGAACCTATGGCATCTGCCATGACACCACCACGACAACTCAATATATCAATTAAGCGTAAGTAATGTTCACAACTCTGATTCATGACAAGCTTCGAAGGGAAAGTTGCAAAGCCTGCTTGCTTTGCACCAGGGATCGCCGAACACCAAAACCACCTTTGACAAGGCATCTTTGTAGGGATATGCGCGACAGAAAATCAAAAAAATTCTCTCATATGCGGAAGCAACACCCAAAGATCTTATCTAAGGAGATGCAAGTAACGGGGAGGGTAATCAACATACCCTCGAAGAACACGAGCGTTGGACGTTAATCACAACGCAGCTTGGTGTAGACCTTGGTGCGGTTCACTCCGATCAGCACCACAACGAGCGGTGCCTCCAAGATTTACACACGTACGGCTCAGCAACGTCTCCTCTTCTTGATCCAGCAAACTTGAAGGAGAAGTAGATGGGATTCAAACCAGCAGCACGACGGTGTGGTGGTTTGGTGAGCTCTCACGCGGGCAGGGCTTCATCAAGCCAAGACCACAAGAGAAAGGAGCAAGAGGAAGTGTACTGGCTTAGGAATCAAAATCATGATCCTTTCCCCAAATGGTACCCTCCTTATATAGGATGTGGGGAGGGGGTGTGAGGCTATCTTCCCCAGGAAGAAACCAGCCTCCAAGGCTTCCCAGGAAGGAACCTAGCTGCCAAGACTTCTCAAGGAAGGAACTTGGCTGCCAAATATCCTAAGTGGGACGTTCGGGATAGTGGGCCCCACCATGGGACCCACCGGAACATTTCAGGAAAAACCCCGATACAATATCGGTTAATTCCTGAACCTTTCCGGAACCCAAAAACCACATTCCTATATATGAAACTTTATCTCCGGACTCTTCCGGAGCTCCTTGTGATATCCCGGATCCTATCCGGGACTCCGAACAACCTTCGGTCTCACCATTATAATTATCCCAAAGCTACTCTAGCGTTACCGAACTTTAAGTGTGTGACCCTACGGGTTCGAGAACAAGTGGACATGATCGAGACTCCTCTACGATCAATAACCATTAGCGGGACCTGGATGCCCATAATGACTCCCACAAGTTCAACGAAGATCGTTATCGGTGTGAACCACAATGTCAACGTATTCCATTTCCTTTGTCTCACGATATTTTACTTACCCGAGATCTGATCGGCGGTATCACCATACCTAGCTCAATCTCGTTACTAGTAAGTACTCTTTACTCGTTCCATAATACAACATTCCATGTGGCTAACTCTTTAGTCACGTGCTTGCAAGCGATACCGAATGTGCATTACCGAGTGGGCCCAGAGTATATCTCTCCGTCACACGGAGGGACAAATCCCAGTCTTGATACATGCAAATCAACAAGTACTTTCGGAGATACCTGTAAGACACCTTTATAGTCACCCAGTTACGAAGTGACGTTTGAAGTCCCCAAGACGTATTCCTCAGTACCCGGGATAGACATAATCTCATGGTCAAAGAAACAGGATACTTGACAATACAAGACATGGCAATATATACTTATTGATCCGATCAATATTGCTATGCTTGGTTGGGTCTGTCCATCACGTCATTCTCCAATGACATGACCTCGTTATTAATTGACAACTCATGTCCATGGTTAGGAAACCATAACCATCATTAATCAACGAGCTAGTCTAGTAGAGGCTTACTAGGGACTCTGTGTTGTTTACATAACCACACATGTATTAGGTTTCCGGTTAATACAATTATAGCATGGAGAATAAACATTACCATGAACATGGAAATATGATAATAACTCTTTATTATTGCCTCTAGGGCATATTTCCAACAATCTCCCACTTGCACTAGAGTCAATAATCTAGTTAACATTGTAAGGATCTAACACCCATGGGCTTATGGTGTTGATCATGTTTGGCTAGTGGAAGAAGTTTTAGTCAACGGGTCTGACACCTCAGGTCCGTTTGTATTTTGCATATCTTTGCGTCTTCACGCTCCACTCATTCATAATGATGTGGAATCAGCTTTGTATATGTTCGAATCTCTGGTGGAACCTTAACTCCTCGGCATTAATTATGGAGCCAAACATTGTCTCACAATGGAGCTCCATAGCTTTACCTTCGTCGGAGCTACACCAAGTTCAGTTACGAACTTTTGATTCAACACCCTCCTTCGCTGCTTCCAAAGCGGCGATATACTCAGCTATCATTGTAGAATTCGTCACAGTGTTAAACTTTGGAACACTTCCAAATCCAGCATGGAACTCCTTCCAGCTTACTGCGTCTCCGAATAACCAGCAAGTTTGATTGAGATCGATAATCGTCAGGATTAGTCATGAGTCTAGCATCGGTGTAACCCCTTACAACGAGCTCATCATGACCTCCATAGAACGAGAAACAACTCCTTAGTCCTTCTCAAGTACTTAAGGAAGTTTTTCACTGTTGTCCAGTGATCATCATCCATGATCACTCTGGTATCTGCTCATAACACTTATGGCATAGGACACATCTGGTTGTGTACATGTTATGGTATGAATGATTGATCCAATCAATCATGCATTCTTGCTCATCATGTGTCGAAGACACTGAGTCTTGCTCAACTTCAACCATATGAACATGGTAAGAACACTTCTTGCCTTTTCATACCGAACTACTTCAGTACTATGTCCATGTACTCTGGCTTAGCCATATTAGGTATCGGAATCTATCTCCATAGATCTTTATATCCAATATGTAGGCATCTTTGCTTTAATCATTCATAGAAAACTATTTTCAATGAAGATTTAGCTGTATTAAGAAAATATACATTATTTCAAATCAACAATATGTCTCCACATAAAGTTTTAGAAATATTTCTCGGCGCTCCCACTTACTTTCTTGAATTCTCAAGCATCTTTGCCGTCCACGATGAAGTCAAAACATTTTAACACTTCATCTAGGCAAATATTCCAACTCCGTCATGCTTGCTTCAGTTCCATAAAATGAACTCTGAAGTGAGCATACCTTTCTAGCATTATATGCAACGACAAACCCTCAGATTGCATCAAATGCATGTCCTCGGTTAGCTTCCATTAGGAACGCTGTTTTGAAGTCCATTTGCCATATCATATATGTAGCAATTGCTAGATTTATCCGAACAGACTTTCAAGCTTGCTACGGGAGACAAATCTCATCGTAGTCAACTCTTTGAACTTGACAGAAACACCTTTCATAAGTCAAGCTTCATGGATGTAAACATCCATATCTGTTATAGATCCATATACGTTCGTAGGCATTACGCCTTCCGTAGGGACTACCAAGTTCCAAACTTGATTTTCGTAAATGGAGTCTATCTCGGATCTCATGGCGCCTAGCCATTTAGCGGAGTCAGGGCCCATCATTGCTTATGTGTAGGTAGCAGGCTTATCATTGTCTAACAATAATATTCCATCCGATAACCATTCTGGTTTCGGGTGAGTCCTACTACATCTTCATGGTTCAGCTGCTGGCTCGACTGAAGTTACTACATCACATGTAGAAGCTTCCGTATCAGTCAAAGTGAGAAACTCCGGAACCTCTTCCGATGCGCCACTCTGACCTGAAGACGAAGATTCACAATCTCGTCGAGCTGCACTGTCCTCCCACTCATGTTTTTGCAAGAAACTCTTTCTCGTAAAACACACATTGTTCCTGACAAACATTTTGCCTTACGTGCGGTAGCCGAGGAATACCAAAACGTTTTTGGCATAACCAACGAAGAAACAAAACATATCCGTTTTAGGATCGAGCTAATAGTAAACTCCTTTACATATGCATCGCATCCCCGTGCCATATCTCATATGGTGTCGTTCAAACGGATTTAGATGGCGCTCTTTTCAGTGTGTAAGCGACAGTCTCTAAAGCACAACTACAAAAGATAATGGCAGATTAATAACATCATCGATCTCACCATGTCAAAATAGGCTCGATCACGTCTCTCGGACACATCATACACCTATGGTGTTCCGGGTGACGTAAGTTGTGGAACAATTCCGCAACCTTTCAGATGTTCGCTAAACTTGTAACTCAAATACTTATCTCCGTGATCCAATCATAGAGATTTTATTTTCTTGTTACAATGATTTCCACTTCATGCTGAAATTATTGAACTTTTCAAAAGTTTCAGTCTTATGTATCGTTTGAACATATACTCATATATCTATTCAAAACATCCGAGAAGGATATGAAGTAAAAGAATCTACTGCCCACGGTTACACTTCTGTGCCACATACATCACATGTATGATCTCCAACAAGTTAACCGTTTGTTCAACATTGCCTATGAACGACGTCTTTAGTCATTTCCTTTTGAAATGATTCACAAGCGTCAAATGATTCATAATCAAATGACTCCAGAAATTCCATCACTATGGAGTCTCTTCATGTGATTCTTTCCAATATGACTTAGACGGCAGTACCACAAAATGTGGAATTCTAATCATGAATCTTACGACGTTTAGCGCCAGTGTTATAGATGTATTTTGTTACTTGTCAAGATTTCACCAAATCCTGAATGTATGACGACGACCGTAGCAACTATTGCTTTGTTCTTGTCACACACCATAACATCCTTTGTTGGTCTCTTAGGCCATTGTATTTCTTGCATCGAGTTGCAAACAAGAGCAACCGACCTGGTATCCTTGTGATCAACAATTGGTCACTATACCCAAGAAGTACGTTGTTTGACCAACAAACAATACATCAATAACATGTATAACAATTATACCTGAGCTGGACATTTCCAGACTTTTATTTTACTGCCAGATTCTTTCTGTAGTTCCTCTTCCGGTTTCCCCGTGTCTGAAAGTTTTACCATCATCAAATGATTGGCGTTCTTCTAGATTCCACTCTTAACAGTCTTTTAAGCATAGTGATCAAATCACCCATACTGTTTTCCATCTCAGTCATGAACAATTCATGAGAATGCTACTATTGCACGGAGGGAGGGAAAACAAGAATACTATCAGTGCCCAACTGGTTGGGGTTTAGGACGCCAAGCGTCTACAACATTGACATGTACCTAGACAATCTAGGTATACATGTTAACTCACTGAATTATCCTTGGTCATTTGCACACAAACCAATCTTTTGATATCATATATCATTCAACCATTGGTTGTGTCTGAAACAATTTCAGCTCCTGGATTGTCTCTCAGACACTCAGTGCTCAAAAACATTTCTGAGGTTTGAGTTCCACTGAGGCAAGTATGACATAAGACGCTAAACTGGAATCAATGCTCTTAGATCACATCTATATATGCATATCTCATAGATCATATCTAATGACATACATTGAGCAGGAGGGTTACCAAAAGTTTGCAATAGGACTAAATCTTAACTTGATACTTTTGAGGACAATCCTCACAGTACGGTACTAGTCCGTAAAGATAATTACCAGATATCCAACAGTTTAATCTATCTCAATCAATCAAGCCTAGTGGTAGTTGAGAAAACGAATGCCATTGACTACAATGAATGATGCAAATACATAATTTGGACTATGTTCATGATAAAGAGTTCAGCGTAATCAAATTACCAAGTGAACTCCCACTTAAACCAACATCCCTCATAGTTGTTAAGTGGAACACGATCCAAATCCACCACACCAAACTCCGATCATCACGTGAGCCGATGTAGCTTCAATGGTGAACATCAACCATGTTGATCATATCACCATATGATTCGTGTTTAACCTTTCGGTTCTTGTGTTCCGAGGCCATGTCTGCACATGCTAGGCTCGTTAAGCTAACCCAAGTATATCTGCCTGTGTGCCGAGGCCATGTCTGTACATGCTAGGCTCGAGCAACACCCGCTGTGTGGAACGTAGAATCCATCACACCCGATCATCACGTGGTGCTTAGAAACGAAGAACTGTCTTGGCGGTGGCATACTTGGGGAGAACACGATCTTAATTTTGAGTGAGGGATCATCTTATAATGCTACCGTCGTGCACACGCAGAATAAGATGCATAAAGGATAAACATCACATGCTTAAACAATGTGATATGGTATAGCCCTTTTCTTGCGTCTTGATCTCCATCTAGAACGCACGGCATGATCTCCATCATCCCTCCAGCAAGATGCATGGTTGCCTCCACCATCACGTTGCATCCACAACTATTGCTAACTCCTTAGCGATAAAGTAATGCAATTACATGGCGTATTAAGTTGACACGCAGGTCACAAAATAATAAGACAACCATTTGGCTCCTGCCGGCTGCCGATCTCATGACACGCAGGTCACAAAATAATATTACAATCAATGTGCATCTCATACAACAAATATTGTAAAATTGGGCTATACCAAATCACAACCACCCCTGCAAAAACAAGTTAGACGCCTCTCCCTTGATTTTTGCAATTTTACGTGGCTTCTAGGGGCTGCGTAAGAACCGTTCTTACCTACGCAAAAACCACAACGCTGATAATACAAGTTGCTTATTAACTTCTATAAGCCCTCCATTGTAAATCCGGTTTCACTATGATAAGAGCGACAGACACCCGCCAGCCGCATATGCAAACCAGTTGCATGTCAAGTGCGGAACCGGTCTCAATCCGAAGACTGTAAAGTTGGTCCGGGCCGCTGCATCTTACCATGCCACAAAACCAAGAAGTACACGCGAGAGGGTAGCAACAATAAATATCAAACGCCACACAACTCCTTGTGTTCTATCCGTACAAAGCAACTACGCAAAGCACGGCTCTGATACCACTGTAGGGATATGCGCGACAGAAAATCAAAAATTTCTCTCACATGCGGAAGCAACACCCAAAGATCTTATCTAAGGAGATGCAAGTAACGGGAGGGTAATCAACATACCCTCGAAGAACACGAGCGTTGGACGTTAATCACAACGCAGCTTGGTGTAGACCTTGATGCGGTTCACTCCGATCAGCACCACAACGAGCGGTGCCTCCGAGATTTACACACGTACGGCTCAGCAACGTCTCCTCTTCTTGATCCAGCAAGCTTGAAGGAGAAGTAGATGGGATTCAAACCAGCAGCACGACGGTGTGGTGGTTCGGTGAGCTCTCACGCGGGCAGGGCTTCATCAAGCCAAGACCACAAGAGAAAGGAGCAAGAGGAAGTGTACCGGCTTAGGAATCAATCATATCTTTCCCCAAATGGTACCCTCCTTATATAGGATGTGGGGAGGGGGTGTGAGGCTATCTTCCCCAGGAAGAAACCAGCCTCCAAATCTTCCCTAGGAAGAAACCAGCCTCCAAATCTTCCCCAGGAAGGAACCAGCCTCCAAGGCTTCCCAGGAAGGAACCTAGCTGCCAAGACTTCTCAAGGAAGGAACTTGGCTGCCAAATATCCTAAGTGGGACGTTCGGGATAGTGGGCCCCACCATGGGACCCACCGGAACATTTCAGGAAAAACCCCGATACAATATCGGTTAATTCCTGAACCTTTCCGGAACCCAAAAACCACATTCCTATATATGAAACTTTATCTCCGGACTCTTCCGGAGCTCCTTGTGATATCCCGGATCCTATCCGGGACTCCGAACAACCTTCGGTCTCACCATTATAATTATCCCAAAGCTACTCTAGCGTTACCGAACTTTAAGTGTGTGACCCTACGGGTTCGAGAACAAGTGGACATGATCGAGACTCCTCTACGATCAATAACCATTAGCGGGACCTGGATGCCCATAATGACTCCCACAAGTTCAACGAAGATCGTTATCGGTGTGAACCACAATGTCAACGTATTCCATTTCCTTTGTCTCACGATATTTTACTTACCCGAGATCTGATCGGCGGTATCACCATACCTAGCTCAATCTCGTTACTAGTAAGTACTCTTTACTCGTTCCATAATACAACATTCCATGTGGCTAACTCTTTAGTCACGTGCTTGCAAGCGATACCGAATGTGCATTACCGAGTGGGCCCAGAGTATATCTCTCCGTCACACGGAGGGACAAATCCCAGTCTTGATACATGCAAATCAACAAGTACTTTCGGAGATACCTGTAAGACACCTTTATAGTCACCCAGTTACGAAGTGACGTTTGAAGTCCCCAAGACGTATTCCTCAGTACCCGGGATAGACATAATCTCATGGTCAAAGAAACAGGATACTTGACAATACAAGACATGGCAATATATACTTATTGATCCGATCAATATTGCTATGCTTGGTTGGGTCTGTCCATCACGTCATTCTCCAATGACATGACCTCGTTATTAATTGACAACTCATGTCCATGGTTAGGAAACCATAACCATCATTAATCAACGAGCTAGTCTAGTAGAGGCTTACTAGGGACTCTGTGTTGTTTACATAACCACACATGTATTAGGTTTCCGGTTAATACAATTATAGCATGGAGAATAAACATTACCATGAACATGGAAATATGATAATAACTCTTTATTATTGCCTCTAGGGCATATTTCCAACAATCTTTGCTGCGATGTTATTCACAACCAGGGACCTAGCCAGGCCCCAGCCAACATGGTATTTTTTCCTAGGATAACAATGTTTGGTATTGTTTTTCGCTATAGCTCGAAGGCTGGTCGACCTAGCTACGCAATTGCCCACAACGGTAACGATACAAAGGATATATCGTGATACCAACAACACTCGCCATCATCATTGTTGCGTGACAACGTGGACATTCCACTAGCCCCTCTAACCATCATTTTATCCAATAAGACCTAGAGTTCCCTTCTGGTCCACGTGAGGGGGAGTGGAGAACGATATAAAAAAGCTTCTAAGAAGATGACAACTCGACACGATGACAAAGGTACATACCTTATTGTCCCAACATGCATCAAATCGATACCCAAATGCATATGTTTTTTGGGGTGACATAGACAAGGTTTCTAATGTAAAAAAATAAAAATGTAATTTCCTATGTGCATATGTAATTTGTTGGGGATATACCAAGTAGGGGTATCTCTGACATGGATCAATCCGGCTAGTTCAGTGTGGCCCACGGGTGGTAAGGCTTGTGTTTGCCGGGCGGCCCAGCTAGCTGATGTACAAGACGGAGACGTGCCGGGTAAAAGAAGGTCCAAGACTGAAGCCCACGAAGCCACTGAGCCTAAGTCATATGCGGCAACTTAGTCGGATAGGTCTAGAACTATATATTCTTGCCAGACACAGCGTCCCCTTGTAAACCTTAGGTCTGGCCGCCTTTATAAGCCAGACCAGGGAAGCCTTTAGGGCACAACCAATACGCTCATTGTAACCTGTAACACGGCTATTGCCTTATAGTGAGTTATAACAGCACGTAGGGCTCCGCCACCGTTGTGGAGCCTGAAGCTGGGTAAACCCTCGTCGTGTTAATCTCGACCTAGACGACACCACCTTCCTCCTCTCGGTTGTACCATCGGCTAGAGGACCCCGACTCCTATCTAAGATGTTGATACGACGACATAAATCTTCGTGGAGAAGGGTCAGTTTTTTGGCCTAGGAAAATAATAACTGATGCTTTCAAAATTATTTGGCCTAGTAAAGCTTATGCAAGAGATGGGTTTTTTTTTTAGAAACCGTGGGGCAAAAGATTTGCCCCTTTTTCATTAATTAAGAGAGAGTTCGTACAAGAATGGAAAGGGCCTAGAAACGGTAACACAAATTATTACAAATGGATTACTCTCCCGGCATGATTTCTCCTAGACGTTTCGCCCCCGCAAGCACCCAAAGCTTCGCCTCATGCTTGATCTTGGAGAGGATGGTAAGCGGACAGGAGTGCTTGTTCTTGAAAACTCTAGCATTTCTCTCGTTCCAAATCTCCCAAGTAGCGAGGAGAAGAAGGAAACCAAGGCCTTGCTTTTCGTCATGCGCGTCCACCAATCCTTGAGTGATAGCGTTGTCCAAGAGGAGGTGTCAAGATTGTGGAGGCCGAGCCACTCTTTCAAGTAGTTCCAAACTCGCGTGGTGAAGCGGCAATGTAGGAGGAGGTGGTCGGTGGATTCGGGCGTTGTCTTACAAAGACACCCGGGGTTAGGTTCCACACAATGGTATCTTCTCTAGAATCATCAAGATTGAATTGTTGAATTTTTGTCCAAAGGTCGACAAACTCGAAAGCGTGTTGCATGGAGAAATCTTCATCCATCTTAATCTTCTCTATCCAAGCATTGCCAAGCAAGGCTTGCCGAATCGTCCATTTCTTCCTAGAGGAGATGTTGAAAATGAGAGGAGCAATGAGCTTCGGTCTTTCCCCATTTAGCCAAGGGGCCTCCCAAAACGGTGTCTTGGCTCCATCTCCGACGGTGATCGTTGTCGAGGCATAGAAGAGGTCCATGTCCTCGTTGTTGCACTGGTTCCCCAAACCGGCCCAAATTTAGTTGGGGTCCTTCCATTCAAGCCAAGGCCACCTCAATCTCAAAGCACGGGCAAACTTGTCGGTGTTGAGAACCCCAAGGCCCCAAGGGCGGTTGGAAGTGTAACGGTCTCCCAATTAACTTTACATTTCCCACCAGAGACCTTATCGGAGCCCGCCCAAAGGAAAGCACGCTCAATCTTGTTCAACTTGATGTGGAGACCCGGTGGTATGATGAGGGGTGTCAAGTGGTAGGTGGATTGGGAGGCGAGAACCGATTTCACAAGGGCACACCGGCCGGCCGTGGTGATGAAGCGCCCAAGCCAAGTGGGGATTTTGCCCGCGCATTTATCCTCAAGGTGTTGGAAGTCCACCTTCCGCAAGCGCCACACGGAAAGCGGGAGTCCAAGATAGCACATAGGGAAGGAATCCCTCAACACCGGCAAGCCGTCAAGAACGTCATCAAGGTCAATGTTGCCGCACCTAATCGGTACCACCGAGCTCTTTTGGAAGTTGGTGCAAAGGCCCTTCACCTCTCCGAAGGCGCTAAGAATGGCCGAAAGCTTTTGGATATCTTCTTTGTAGGGAGCCACAAAAATTGCCGCATCATCCGCGTAAAGTGAAGTCCTCAAGATAGTTCCTCTCCCCCGAATTGTATGGAGCAAACCAAGCCTAGTGGCCACCTCAAGCAATTGTTGGAGAGGGTCGATGGCGATGACAAAGAGGAGAGGTGACAAAGGGTCCCTTGGCGAAGCCCGCGGCCATGCCAAATAGGTAGGCCGGCTACCCCATTGAGAAGGATCCGCGAGGAAGAAGTGGAGAAAAGGGCGGCGATCCAATTCCAAAACCTACTCGGGAAGCCCCTCCGTTGAAGGAGGTCAAGTATGTATTCCCATCGAATGGAGTCGAAGGCTTTGCGAATGTCCAACTTGAAGAGAAGAGTGGGCTTCTTGTTCTTGTGGAGCCTTCTAGCCAAGTTCTTGATGTAGAGAAAATTATCGTGTATGCTTCTGTTTTTGATGAAGGCGCTTTGGGCGTTGGAGACAAGGTCATTCATGAGAGGCCCAAGACGAAGGGAAATGATCTTTGCAATAATCTTTGCGATGGCATGAATTAGGCTAATAGGCCTATAGTCGACGATCTCCTCTGCACCCTCCTTTTTTGGTAGGAGGACCACATTTGCGGAGTTGAGCCAATGAAGGTTGGAGGTGTGTAGGTTGCCAAAACAAACAATGACGCGCATGCCATCAAACTTGATGATGTCCCAACATCTCTTGAAAAACGCCCCGGTGAAGCCATCAGGTCCGGGAGCCTGATCACTAGGCATGTTGAGAATTGCGTTCTTGACCTCTTCTTCCGAAATGGGTAGGGCTAAGGCCTCAAGGTCCGGGTTCTCGAAATGGAGCTCATCCCAATTGAAATCATGCGAGCGTGCCTCCCCCTTTCCTATGGCCGAGGTGAAATGGTCATGCACAATCTCCTCTTTGCGCTCATGCTCGGTGACCCATCCGTTGTTATGCTTCAAGCGGTGGATGTGGTTTTTTCTACGGCGCCAATTAACCTTTAGGTGAAAGAACTTGGTGTTTGCATCTCCCTCTTTTAGGTTCCGGATCGTCAAGCATTGCTTCTTCCTTGCCCTCTCAAGGATAGATAGGCTAAGGACTTTGCGCTTGAGCCTTGTGTGAAGGTTGTGCCCTTCCAACGAAAGTTGACGGGATTCTTGCGTGATGTTAAGTTGAAGGATGACAAGGAGGGCCGCATGAAGGAGAAACTTCGGGTTGGAGAACATCCATCGGCTCCATTTAGAGAGGCAAACCACTAGCCGCTTGAGCTTGTGGAACAAAATGTGGTAAGGCTCGGTGTGGGTGATTGGGGCGTCCCAAGAAGCTTTGACAATGTCATCAAAAGAGATGGGTTTAGATGCCTACAGATTCTCCATTGCATGGTCACGGCTTATCCCAGGTAATAATTAACCACGTAATAGTCAGAGTAGTTCTTCTTGAGATTGTATGATACTGAATGACACACACTGCAGATGGAAGAGGTGCGATCAATCCCAAGGGCTTGGAGTACTACGACAACTTAATAGATGAACTGATACGACATGGTAAAGATTATTATCCCTTGTTATAAGCTTGAGGGAATGACATGTACATGGGCATGTCCTTTAATCTGATCTCGACATTTCTGGATATATATTGCAGGCATAACACCTCATGTCACAGTCTACCATTTTGATCTCCCCCAGTCCCTGCAGGACGAATACAATGGACTGCTCAGCCCCAAATTCATGTGAGTGCCAACCTTTGGCACAATTCTGAACACCTGCAAATCAGGCTTAATTAAGATGGAAGATTTGCATAAAATTGAATGTGTTCGGTTGCAGAGACGATTACACCGCGTACGCCGATGCCTGCTTTGAGAGCTTCGGAGACAGGGTGAAGCACTGGGTCACCGTCAATGAGCCCAACGTTGAGCCTCTAGGCAGTTTCGACATTGGCAGCGCTGCTCCTATCCTTTTGGCACCAACTGCACTGTAGGAGACTCCACGACGGAGCCGTACATAGCCGCTCACCACCTCCTGCTTGCACATGCCTCAGCAGTATCCCTGTATAGAGACAAGTACCAGGTAAGCCTCATATCACTATCTTCCTAACCTGACGCACGATAACAGGTGCACTAGCTGACTGATACTAGTAACTAACATGACCATGCAATGCAATGCTCACTCTGTAGGCAACTCAAAGAGGACAGATAGGAATTGCTCTTTTGGGCTGGTGGCATGAGCCTGCTACCAATTCATCACAGGATGTAGGTGCTGCAACGAGGATGAATGACTTCCATATCGGTTGGTTAGTACTTAGTCGTTTGTGTTTGGAATGCATCGTAATTGAATGTTAAATGCTAATTTCGTGGGTGCAAACAGCCGTAATTCATGCCACTTTCTGGACAGGTTTATGCATCCTTTGGTTTATGGGGACTACCCTCCGGTTATGAGGAGCAGAGTAGGCGCACGGTTACCTGCTTTAACAGCGGAGCAGTCAAAAAATTGTCTGGCTCATTCGTCTTCGTCGGCTTCAACCACTACCTCGTAGTTCGTGTGCAAGCTGATGAGAGCGCCTTTAATCTGAAGCAGAGGGACTACTACGCTGATGCAGGCTCCAGTAAGTACGATTAAGTAAGCCGCTGCTGTTCCAATCCAACTTTGTGCTCCAAATGAAGCATCACCATTGATGCAACTCAGCCTCACTGACATGCAACGTCTCCTTGCCTGGATTCATCAGATCCGTTGAAAGACGTCCAAGAGGTATATACAAAGCAGTGAAGCAAACTATTTCAGCAAACACCGCATCAGCTGTATGACAGCGATAATTTCCTTCTCATCTGAATCATAACGTGTGGAAGTTTCATTAATGTAACATGTGCAGGGCAGATTTGAGTATGCTCCCTGGGGTCTAGGGAAGCTACTGGACTACCTGAGGTTGATGTACAGAAACCCTCCAGTCATGATCCATGAAAACGGTAGGCGAAAAGAAAACAGAAGTTGTCCTGTTTTCTGAACATGAGCTGACACTGAAATACTGTACTTGTCAGTGCGGTGTGAACTGAAAAACAAAACATGCTAACCTATGAAAAAAAATCTAAGGCATGAATAATATCTTGTTTGATGAATCAGGATACGGAGAGGTGCCAAAAATCCCGAATAAGATAGAGTACGATGACGACTACAGATCGGAGTTCCTGCAAAATTACCTGGAAGCTCTCTACCAGTCCATACAGTAAGTATCATTATCCTACAAAATACATCCTGATGAAAAACTCATACACTCCAGCCAAAGCCCTATCCAGCAAAGACCCACATACAAGTCCAGTGAAACTCTGGGTTCAAGAAATGGAATAATCCAGTTGAGTTAAAGTGATCCTTGATCTGGAGTAGCTTCTGAGAGAGAGCTTTGTTCTGTTTGCAGGAACGGATCGGACACGCGGGGATATTTTGTGTGGTCTGTTTTGGACGTGTTCGAGTTCCTGTACGGCTACCGTTCGCGCTTTGGCCTGTGCGGTGTTGTCGCAGGGAGAACAAGGTACATGCGGAAATCCGCACACTGGTACTCCGGCTTCCTCAACGGCAGCAAGCTGCGTCCACCATCACCGCCGAAAGCCTATACCGCCGCTTGACCTGGCTTCTTCGTTACTGCAGAAGAGAATCCGGTGTCATTTCATTTTACAATAGCCTACAGACACTCGATTTAGTTTAAACTACGGTGCCCCTCGGTTGTTTCGGTTCTTCTCTCTATCTGCGTCTTTATATGCGCAAGGGCGTCGCCCTGAAAAAACCTAGGAATACAACAAAAAAACAAATGACGCCAAACCGGCAGGAGTTCTGCCATTGCATTATAGAGCGAAGAGAATTTACAAACTAGGTTAACAGAGGTGAGGGTACATGCACAGGTACCTCGGGGCAAAAAAGGGAAGACTACTCCCAAAACACCTCTCTAACGAGGGTGACGCCGTCTCTAATCAATTGCAAAACACCATCAGAGGATAGGCTCTTGCCCTGGAACACCCCTACGGTTCTTTTAATTCCACAGATTCCAAGCTACTTAAGCCGCGAAACTCGATTCCCTTTGGCGAAGCACCTTTGCCGGCTGCTGGCACACCTTGCGCCACCAGGTCGCGTGTTGCGTCAAGCCTAACATCAATCGAGTTAATTATACATTGAGAATTTATTTGCTACCAAATGGACCAAACAGCGGATCTAAATTAGTGTCAACACTCAACACTTCTTGCCAAAAGCGCAGTCCCAGAAAGATGTACACAAGGAGGATAGAGCGGATGGAACACCTATTTTAGGCTATGAAATGGACAGAAAAATAATTATACATATTTTCGTTACCATGATATTCTACCATACCTTGTCCCTTCGGGGACATCCGATATTCTACCATACCTTTTTTTTAAATTAAAAGATGAGCAGAAGTAGACCGTCAGTCAGGACACCGCTCAGGAGGTCGTGCTAGAAGCGGGCTCGCGAAAGCTCCACGTACGAGCCGCGAGAGAGGGAAAGCAGTGGCCAAGAAGAGAGAATCCCTTTCGCTCACTCGAGTCCGAAGAAGTGAGCCGCCAGCTTCGACGCCTCAACCGCAGAGCAGAGGCGCCACTGTTGCCATGACGGTGCTCACGCCGCTCATCTTCCCCTTGGCCGTCGTCGTCTTCACCGCGACCTTAACGCCAAGGCACGCCTCCGCGCTCACCCGCCACGACTTCCCGAGGGGTTCGTCTTCGGCGCAGGCACCTCGGCTTACCAGGTACTGTAGTACTCACATGCTTAATTCTGCACCGTCCGGCGAGCTTAATTTGTCGACAACCGTAAGGTGGAAGGCGCAGCTGCAGAGGACGGACGGAAGCCCAGCATCTGGGACACCTTCACCCACCAAGGTCCGTCCAGTCCAGACCAGCTGCAGCTGCTTTTGTAGAACTCACGCTTCAGCGATTAGTAGAAGGCCCCTTAATTGCTGTCTAATCTGTGTGATAAATTCAGAGGTTCTGAGATTTGAGTCCATGATGACAGGTTACTCGTTCGATGGATCCACAGCAGACGTTTCGGCAGATCAGTACCATCATTACAAGGTAAAGACTGACTGTGCCTGTGTTAAACTGTTGCTGGCTCTGAAATTCTGAAAGAACTCAGACAGACTGCCAATCAAGAAAATAAGTTCCTTTGGTTTAGAAAATAAACAAATCCTTTGATATCAGGAAGATGTAAAGCTTATGCACAAGATGGGTTTGGATGCATACAGGTTCTCCATTGCTTGGCCCAGGCTTATCCCTGGTAGGAAGTGTACGAGTGCAGGTAGAGCATAATATTTAGTGACAAAACTCTGACATTCAGTGACAAAATTGTGTAGATGGAAGAGGACATATCAACCCAAAGGGCTTGGAGTACTACAACAATCTGATAGATGAGCTGATACTGCACGGTATATAAATACTTTTCTGTGAAGAAATGGCATGGTGACGCATTGGATTAAAATTTCAACGAAACTTCTGTGCGTTCTGAAATATAATTTTATTTGAATTTTTGGACTATATTCGGACCAAATTCAAATTCATATGATTGAAAAAACGATAATATTTTAGCGACAAAAATCTGAAACATTTTCCCAAAAATCCGAAATTTAGGGAATTTCGGTGGGTCCTGAATTTTATCTCTTCATGAACCTTTTCCCTGTTTCATGCAACTCATTTTTTGTTGATGTGAGGTTGAGCTGTACAAATAATTTGTTCGCTCAAATATTGACTAATCCGCATAATTCTGCTGTCATATTATGTAGGAATCCAGCCTCATGTCACCATCTACCATTTTGATCTTCCTCAGGTCCTGCAGGACGAGTATGGTGGGCTACTTAGCCCCAGATTCGTGTAAGTGCCCAAATACTACTTCAGCATCTTTTCTATAAAGAATTCTACTCCAGCACAATGTGTTAATAAATGGCATCACTGAATCAATCATGTTAATGGGAAAAATATCACTGCAGAGAAGATTACACCGCCTATGCCGATGTGTGCTTCGAGAATTTCGGTGACAGAGTGAAGCACTGGGTCACTGTAAACGAGCCAAACATAGAACCCATCGGAGGCTACGACACCGGCTCTCAACCGCCGCGGCGCTGCTCCCACCCTTCGGCGCAGACTGCACCGGAGGAGGGAATTCTTCGACGGAGCCATACATAGCAGCTCATCATCTCCTGCTTGCGCACGCCTCAGCAGTGTCCCTGTACAGAGAGAAGTACAAGGTCTCCCTACTCGATAGTCGATACTCTTGGATCAATGTTACACATGGCAAGAATTTTGATTGACCAGTGAGTTCAACTGATCGTCCTGTAGGAAACTCAAGGAGGCCAGATAGGACTCACTCTGCTGGGATGGTGGCATGAGCCTGCTACTGACACACCACAGGATGCAGCCGCTGCTATGAGGATGAATGACTTCCATATTGGATGGTAATTAATACTACTATAGGATTTTTTTTTCGTATAGGCTTTCATGATATAAAGTTCCAAAAATGCTGAACGAAAAACATCAAGGTGGTTTATACTCTCCTCTTGTTGGACAGGTTTATGCATCCTTTGGTGTATGGAGACTACCCTCCGGTGATGAGAACCAGGATAGGCGCTCGATTGCCTGCTTTAACGGCGCCGGAGTCGGAGAAGGTGCTTGGATCGTTCGACTTCGTCGGCTTCAACCACTATCTCATTATGCGTGTACGATCCATGGACACCGATTCCAGCCAGAAACCGAGGGACTACTACGTTGACGCGGCCGTTGAAAGTAATTAACTAAAAGCACTGAACAGTAGTAGATACATCATTATAGCGATTGCATATTGCTATAAGTTCCTCTGATTTGATCAACTGATCGGCTGAGTTGGTACTATTTTGTTTGTTCTCCTGATCATGCAGATCCAATGGACGACATTTCGAAGGTACAACGAAGCATGAAGCATAATAACTGTTAGTTTCAGCACATGTAGTAAAGTATCATCCGTGATGATCCGACTTTGTTGGTGCAGGCTGAGGTTGAAACTGCTCCATGGTCTCTGAGGAAACTACTGGAGTACCTGAAGCTGAACTACGGGAATCCTCCTGTCTGGATCCATGAAAACGGTAGGCCCAGAAACATGTGGATTCTCAAATATCTCAGTTGGCTTGCCAGTACCACTCGTGAGAACTGTCCATAATACTGACCCAAATGTCTGAATTCAGGATACGGAGATGCCCCCGGCACCCTGAGCAAGACGGAGTACGGTGGCGACGACGACGACAGGGCGGAGTTCTTGCAAGATTACCTAGAAGCCCTCTACCTCTCCATACGGTGCGAACACCTCCGCGTCCTCTGTCGTCGCATTTCTGCCTGCACGTTACTGCTGAAATTTTAGAAGAAATCAATCAGACTCAAGCGATTCATCTTTTATTTTTCTTCTTCCAAATGGCGCTGCAGGAACGGATCGGACGCGCGGGGATACTTCGTGTGGTCGTTCCTCGACGTGTTCGAGTTCCTGTTCGGCTACAGCTTGCGCTTCGGCCTGTGCGGCGTCGACATGGGCGCTCGGGGGAGGACGAGGTACGTCAGGAACTCGGCCCTCTGGTACTCTGAATTCCTTCACGGCGGCGAGCTCCGGCCGGTTGCTCAATCCAAGGTGGAACAATAAATAAATAAAAGAGACTCGTGTCTCTGCACATCACAATTTGTATCGGATTCTTGTACAAGTAAAATGAGGAGGTTTATGTTCTGGGTAAATGGAAGATACTTGTATTAACTCAACAGTGGTGGACCTAAAAAAACTAAATAATATAAAAAGATAATCGTTTCACAACATTGTAGTTCAGTACATATCTTTCAAATTTCCAATACAGATAGTTCAAAACATAAACAAGTCTTACGCGATGAAATATAGCATAAATAGAAAATTACATCACTAAGATTTGAGAACTCTATGCTATCGCATTCCAATGAAAGTTTGAACTATGTGATTTTCACTTACTTTTAAGAACATGTCTCATCACTAAACAGGTTTAAGAGCTCCCCACCATACTAATTTTCAACTTACTTTTCACTAGACTTATTGCTGAAAATACTCTTTCAACACTCACTGTCGCCACCGGTAAGAGCAATACCAATTTAAGAAGTAGACTAACTCATAAATAACATGCTTTTTTCAACTAGCACAAGAGAGAGAGCTCACCAATATGATTTGCACATTTGAACTTATCATCTTTCCTCATATCATGGATAAATGTACCAAGTTGGAACTCAATTCTTACCAAATCTGTGGTTGATATGTCATTGAGGGTAATGGCAAGCATCATTAACTTTTGTGCGTCATAAAAAGCAAATGAATTCAAGAGATTTCAAAGCCGACACTAGTAGGAAAACGGCTACCGCTGGCGGGCGGAAATCGCCTACCGCTGGCGAACAGGCGCCCGCCAGCGGTACATACGTCAGTGGGCCCGCCCGCCAGCGGTAAGGGTTGTTACCGCTGGCGGGCAACACTTGTGTTACAGCTGGTGGGCACGGCGTCCGTCAGCGGTAACTTATTAGGAATTAAAAAAATTAGAAACGAAATTACTTAAAATACATTCATTTTTGCAAAAACGACCCAGATCTATTGGCAGTTACAACCACCCCAGAAAACAACAAAATTACAATCTGGTCCTTGAGGACTCTGCCGCCTATCTGCTCTGCTGCGACCGACCGGCGACCGGCGACTAGCTCGCCGGGACCAGGCTCCGGCCCTCCGGCGGACGGCGGCATCGTGGAGGGTAGCCTGCCCCTGCCCTCGCTTCGGGTGCGCCTTAGCTCCGTTTTGTCGGTGGAGCATCGGACGACGGCGACGTGGAGGATGGCCTCGGAGGCGGTGCACGCGGCTAGAGAAGCGGACGGCCGGATCACGACGCGCCGTCCTCTGCCGGACCACGACGGCAAGCTGCAGGTCAAGCAATCGAATCATTCTCCATACGTCGGGAGAGACCATGGAGAGGAGGCTTGATTGAGAGCGAGAAGACGCTTACTATCGAGGTCGGGGATGCCGGAGGAGACGAACACGGCGCCGTTAGGGCCGAGCTTGACGCCCGAGGCAGTGGGCGAGGAGGAGGAGGAGGAGGCGGTCTTGGACGAGGCGGCGCGCGGGAAGCTGCTCCGCCCGAGGGCTTGGCCCCCTGCTCCGGCGGCAGCCATGGTCGTCTGCTGCTCGTGTAGGCTAGAGCTTAGAGGTGGCAAGTCCTAGACCCGCCTGATGCTGCTCGTGTGTGCCGCGCGTGAGGGCGGGTTGGGCGGCGGCGTCGGCGCTCCGGCGCGGTGCGTGCGGGAGACGAGGGGGGAGGAGGATCAGACGAGTGGCGGCGCGATCGATGGAGGCAGAGGGACATGGTGAGTGGTGGTTGGTGTCGCTAGGGGATTAGGGTTGAGGGTTAGATGGGCCACGGTGGGCTGGGCTTGTGGAGTGTGGGCTAGTCGGTTTGCTTCCTTTTTTTGCTATTTTATTATTTTTTGAAAAATAGTTTAGGCAATATATTATAAATAGTTATGAACATATTCATGGCATAGGTTGTTAAAATGATAGGTTTTTGGTCAATATCATTTTAATGTTTAAATGTATATATTGGTATGATAAATAATGGTGCCAAATTGAGTTGTCCAATTATTTTTAGAAATATCATTTTTTATTTTGACATTTAAAAAATAAAAAATGATATTTATAAAAATAATTTGAAAAAACTCAGTTCTGCAACATTGTTTGCCATACCAAGATACACCTATGTGTCAAATATGGGCACATTATCACAAACTATGCCACATGATTTTATTTTTTGAGTATTTTTCGCTTTATTTGATTTTTTTGAAATAATGGTCAAAATGGCGTACTTATGCATCTTCCCAGGTTACCGCTGGCGGGCAAAAATAGTGCCCGCCTGCGGTACTATAATTACCGCTGGTGGACGGTTTGGCGTGCCCGCCAGAACGTCCGCCAGCGGTAATTATAGTATCGCTGGCGAACAAGGAGGTCGTCCGCCAGCGGTAGTTAGCCCCGCGTGCTCGGTTCTGCCTGAAACTACGGCTGGCATACACTATTGCCCGCCAGCCAGCGGTAAGCCTCGTACCGCCGGCGGGCACTGTAAACCGCCCGCCAGCGGTAATAGCGCTGGCGGGCGCACAGGGCCGTCCGCCAGCGGTAGCGTGGTGGCTATAAGCACATTCTTACTATTGCGACATGCAAATAAGTAACTCCATCTTAACCTCATAAAACTGATTGTTGAGCTACTGAATAATTTGATCAACGACAGATGATATGATTCTCCAAAATTATCATAGTTTGTTTGTATTTCAAAATATGGATGTGACCTTCTATCAGCTACATAATTACCCTCCAGTAAAGGAATTTTAATGACATGTTCGTTGCAAAACAATGTCATCCTTGCAAAAGTAAAATTCCCATGCATCCATGAGACTTCATACGATGTATTCTATCATTTGCCAGTGCAACAAGTTATATCGCATTAACAATATTTTGATCCTCTTTGGCCAAGATTAACAAGCATCATTCGAAGATTAAAAATAAAGTCAAATGATTCAGAGGCTCTCACCACTCCACATATCCTCATCCATTCTTTTGTCAAGGAGTTTTTCCAATCCTTACAACTACTTTGAGTATTGTGGTGGGGGGGGGGGGGGGGGGGGGGGGGGGGTACATATCAACAATTAATGTGCATAATGGTTTTAAAATGAGAATCCCACATAGCATCGCCCAGTCTAGATAAACAAATTTCTTACTTCAATCCACTTCCAATTTCACATATTTCGTATGTTTCGAAAACGTTCTAAGCTCTAACATTTTGAAGCATGTCATGACACTAACAAGAAAGTCCAACAATATTGAACAATTAAGAAACATGATTAAAAAACCAAGCACATGCTTTGTTGCTAGCCCCATTACATCATTAATTGTCGCGATATATCCTATTCGATTATCATCTTGATCATTAACAACATATCCGGAATAGGAATCCTTTTCCAGAATTATATGGAAGGAAGTCAGCATCATATAGTGCGTATTCGGTATCAATTTTAGACCCACTCTCACAACTGGATTTGATCGGATGTGTGGGATCTAGACACTCAACAAAAGCACACTATTTTCAGCTTGTTCATCATCTACCACCGTGGGTGGTAAAGAAGATGCAATCTTCTTTGTAGTGGCGGAGCCAGGAGTTCAACTATATGGTCAATATAAAGTTGTGTAATCAAATAAACGTACTTGTATCTTTTTTTTGCATGATTTATGCTTGTATTGCCAAAAAAAAAGTGTAGTCAACTGATTACACGGCTTATACATTGCTCCACCACTGCTTCTTTGCTTCGTGTTACTGGAAAAAAAACATGCAATGTCGCTATTCCTCTTATAGCCAATTCCACAATTATAACAGAAACATATATAATCTATTAGTTGCCGATTTTAAACTGTCCATCAACAAGCAACTTTACCTTGCTACAAATTGGAATATAAGGAAAATTTGGGGAAGCTTCGCAAGGGGAGCTCGATCCACACCACGTGAGACTCCAATGGCATGGAGGGGAGGGGGGAGGTAGGACGCATGAGAACAAGTGGAGAACAAGCCCCGGCCGGCCTCGAGAGTTAAGCCGCCAGCAACAGGTTCGTCGGCACCAGACTAATTCCCACGTAAGCACGAGCCACATCGCAATCCAACGGTCTAAGAGTAGGCTGATTTAGTTAGTTCGCAGTCGGCTGAAAATTAACAAAACCATTGTTCAACTTCAAACGACGAAATGTGTTTTCGATAAATCACCACAGAAAACGCAGCACCTTGTTCATAAAAAAAAGACGATTATGACTTGGTGATGGTGAGCTGAAAGCATACCTGTTGTCGACCAATTGTCGGTAGTGGAAACCGCTAAAAACTGCGGGGCCCACATTCCAGAAGGAGGCCAAACATGGGAATCAGAAGGTCTCGAACTGACGAGATAGAGGAGGGAGAGTGCAGGGCATGCATGACGCAGATACGTTTACCAATCTGAGTTGGCCTTCGCTTCGATGGCCAGCCACCTGCGTTCTCAGGAAGGAAAAGCCACTCACATAGCTGTCGCTGAGTACACTGTCAAGCTAGAGATGATAGAATGGTTAATTAGTGACGTTTGTGTGTGTTTTTGTTTTTTCTATCAGAAGAATAAAAGGTAAGTCGGCCGCCAGCTCCACCGCGCCACGGCGCTATGCAGAAGCCACCTCGGACGGGCTCCTTCCTAAACTGAGTAAACTCTGTTGCGTTCGCTGAGAAGAAACACGACAGTACCGTACGTGCAGATACCCATAGGCTAACTAACATTGACCTCTTCTTTTTTAATGCAAGAATGTCAACTAGATAATTGGCCCGATGGGGTGCACTGATTAGCAGATGCTGGATAAGCCCCTCGGCCCGGAATAGTCAGGCCAATTTGGGGTACGGGTCGTTTTTTCGGCCCGATCAGAAATAGGATAAACGTCCGGTCCGGAAATTTTTATCCAGTCCCGCGGATAAGCAGCGCCTCGTGCATTATATAGCCGGGACGGAGGGGTCGATTCGGTACCAATACCGCTCCCTCCGCCGCACCCAGCACCACTCCGCCGCATCCCTCTCCCAGCTCCGGCGAGCAATCAACGCCGCCTCGCAGCTCCTCTCCCCTTCCCAACACCAGATCCATGGCTGGCTTGAGCCTGCGCAGCTCCGGCGGGCGCGGAGGAGGCCGGGAGCCGCCGGAAGACGTACGAGCCGGCGAGGAGGGCGACCGAGAAGGCGCGCGGGAGGCGGCCGAGCGTCGCTCGAATGCCTCCCGCTTGCGTGGCTCGTACAAGAACCGCCGGTGGGCGGGGCTCATGACGCCGCGGATGTCGCGAAGGCACGACGCGGAGGAGGGGAGCTCGAGCGGCAGCCGGATTAGGAAGCGGGAGGAGCCGGCGGACGATTTCGTGGAGGATCCCATTCCGCCGGGGCACTGCCGCGTGACTCCCGAAGGCCGGCGGGGCTCCGCCATCATCCGCCTCGACCGATTCCACGAGGTGCTGCTGCCGGCGTACGGGCGCGTCCGCAGAGCTGAGGAGTACGATTTGGTTGTATTTGTTCTGCCCCGCGTCGTGTGGTACCGAAAAAGTATTTTCCAGTCAACCGGATACGAGATATCCGATACCAAGATATCCAACATCTGCTAGAGTTGCTCTTAGTCCGAAACAGTCACAACACGTACTGGCAGATCCCACGCCGGCACAGCAACGCTAGACGTCGACGTTGGCGGATACGGTGGTGGTCGATCGACGTTTGCCGGTGGCATCACGAGGGTGTTCTGCTCTTCTGCTATCGTCGGGAGGTTTCTGGTTACATCACCTTAATTGCTTGTTGAGTAAAATGCATCAACAGTCCTCGAACTCTCTGGCTAGGTTGACAACGGTCCCGGAACTGATGAAATGCCTCATCGCAGTCCTCAAACTTGTCTTGGGCGTCCAACTACGGTCCTGGATACGTATTCCAGTGACGTGGCGACGTGGTGGACCCGCGCCCGCACACACTCGAGCTTCCTCGCCAAACAGTTTCACTCTGTTTCCCCTGTGTCTGGCCGAGGTGGAGGGCGACGGCGGCGGCTGTAGATCGGCGCGGATGAGCAGCACGGGCGGAGATCGGCGCCGTATGAGCAGCACAGGCGGCGGCTGTAGATCGGCGCTCGCGGCCACCGTGGCACGGTTGCGCCACCGCCTGGCCGCCCGCTCCTCCGAGGCCATCGAGGCCGGGACGCTGCTCGCCGAGAGCGAGAACCAGATGCGCCGCCGCCTCTTCCGGGTTGACCACGCGCGCCTTCCTCGGCTTCGGCTCCGTCGTCGGCCCGACCACGCAGCCGCAGGGATCTCCTCCTTCTGCTACAACGAGCACCGTTGTTCGTCTCTAAAACATGTAGAAATGAGTGATGTATGTGCTATGTAATTCAGCTGAAATGAGTGATGTATGTGCTCTGTAATGTGCTCAGATTTTAGTACAATGAGTGGTCAATTCTATGATGTGTTTGAACAAAATCTGAAGGGAAAAATCACAGAAAATTCTGTTTGTGCTATGTGATGTGATTCAGAGCATTTTGTGACCAAAACGACTGAAATCAGAGCTATGTGATGTGATTCAGAGCATTTGTGAACAAAATCCACAAAGAGGACCAAGTATCAACATCACGGTAGTCAAAGCAAACTTTATGTCCATCAACATATGCTCTGTTCGAACCATAACCAACAAAACAACCTCCATGGATCACCTCCAAAGTAAAACTATCACTCCCTTCCTCGGCACATTGAACAAAAACGAAAACATTGCAGAAAGTTCAGACCTTTACCACTGCTTAAACCCTACAGCAATCATACGTTCAACTACAAAATCGACCACCAAAAGTTTAGACTTTTAACACTACAGAAACGTTGGACTATCATACTATGCACACCAGCACGTCGACCACCAAAATCTAATCCAAACCTAACTCAAAATCGACAAATATGAGTAGCAGAATCGAACTCACCGTAGATGGGGGCAGGGTCGCCATCACCGACGCGAAAGAGGATTAACTACTGCGCCGCCACGGCCACCGTCACCGCCGCCCTCGAGAACGTCGTCTGCGTACGATCACCTAATTCCGCCGCCGCCATCGACCTCCACCTCGAGCGCTCCGCGTGGCTTGAAACAGGGGAAAACATCGGGGATCTGCAATTTTCACACCGTCGCGGCGAGGAGATTCGAGTCGTGGGCCACCGTCGAGGGTCCACCACGTTGCCACGTCACCCGAATACGTATCCAGGACCGTAGCTGGACACCCGAGACAAATTTGAGGACTGCGATGAGGCATTTCTTCAGTTCCAGGACCGTTGTCAACCTAGCCAAAGAGTTCAAGGACTGTTGACGGTGGGTCCCGCACGCCGAGTCGTGTTCAAATGACTCTGCTCAACAAACTGGAAGCGCTTTCGATCAGGTGAGTACGTCAAGCAATTAAGCTAGACGAGGAGTATTAATCACGTCGGGAAGCAAAGTTAGGAGCCCGGCCGATGCGCACGTGGCCCGCTCGTCGATCGTGCTTCTACGGCCTTCTCCTACTGCGTACGATCCATCGAGCTCGCTGGACGTGGCTCCTAACTTTGCTGGCTTCGTTGATCAGATCGAGCTGCACCGTACGTGGAGCAATTGCATAGGGCCAGTTATAATTAAATGTGTGCACTTATTGTCGGCGCCAGATGCAAATTGTTGTACACTTATTGCAATGTGTGTCGCCGCTTTGTGGCGTATGATGGTGGCGCCGAAGCCATTGCTGAACTGATCGCCGGTGGTGCCTACGGACGCGCCGGCGCCGATCAGTTCGGCCAGGGCGAAGAAGAGAATGGTGACCAAGGCCACGTCGAAGACGGGGAGGGCGAAGAAGAGGAAGGCGAAGAGGATGAGCATGGCAGCAGGAAGGCAGGTTACAGAGGGCGGACTTGGACCAACACGGAGGACGTGTTGTTGTGCGAGTCGTGGATGGCCGTGAGCATGAGCGGCACGACCGGCGCCAACCAAAAGAAGGTTGCGTATTGGCTACGCATACATAAGGACTACACCGAAAGAAGGTCATATCCACCTCATGATGTGTTGCCCGCCCGCAATGTCAAATCAGTTGAAACCCGGTGGGGCGTCATCTCGACACTCACTAGCAAGTTCCATGGTTCCCATGAGCAAATAATGAATAGAGATGAGAGTGGCAAGAATGACCAAGACAAAGTAAGCCGGTCATCTTAACTTGCGTCTTATTTGAAACCGGCCATGTTTACAAACATATTTGACTTGTGTTTGTTTACACAGTTGAACGATGCCCTCCACATGTATGTCGAGTTGGTGAGAAAGTAGGGCGTGCCGGGGATGGAGTTGCGGGCTCGGCGTCCTGCTCCTCATCGGCCTCAGCCTCCTGCTCCCGATCGGCGTCCACCACGGCCTCCTTCTCCTGCTCCTGATCGGCCACCACAGCCTCCTTCTCCTGGTCCTGATTGGCCTCCTTCTCAGGCAACGACATGGCGAGCGAGTTATGAACGGTGGTGCGCGGAAAGAATGTGATCGACGTGTGGCTGGCGAGGATGGTTATATTGATGCGAAGCGGTGTGAACGCCACCCCGAAGCGACGCGGCGGCGGTTGCACGTCCAGAGTAACCGCCGTGTTCCGACGCGTCGCGAAGGTGAACCGGCGGCGGTTCCTGTGCCCGCAAGGTGTTCGATCTAATGCTCAAAATTAGGGCCGTCTGGGGGCGGGACTTTGGAGGGCGCCGCTGTGGGCTGCACCTTTCGCTTGGGCGGACATGTGTCCGGCACCCGCCAATTGGGACTCAATTGGGGGTGCCGGACAGTCCATTGGAGGCCCCGGTGGAGATGCTCTTGGTCTGAAACAGTCCACAACGGTGGATGTGGTGTTGGTCGGTCGTCGTTGCCGGTGGCATCACGAGGGATTTTTGTGCATCGCCTTAATTGCTTGTTCGTCGTACTCCAACGGTGGGTCCCGCACGCTTCAAATGACTCTTTTCAATAAACTGGAAGCGCTTTCAGGCGAGTCAAGCAGTTAAGCTAGACGAGGAGTATTAGGCCCAGTTCTTTTGGGGCTTCTAGGCAGCTTAAGAGTAAAAAGAAGCCTAACCCCAAAAGAACTCGAATTTAAGCCGCTTTTTTGGGCAGCCAGCTTCCACCGTTTCTTCACAGTGAGAAAAAGCCACCCGACCCTCCCGCGGCCGCGCGCGGCTTCCCGCAAGTCCACCGAAGCGTTATTTGGGTTGCCCTTGTTTCACACGAAATTTACACTGAAATGCCACCGCACGTCATTTTTTCTTTCCTCTCCTTTCTCTCTCCCAGAAATGAGCAGTTCCCGAGACCAGCAAAATCTCTTTTTGCCTTCCTCTCTCCCGAGCGTGGCGTAGGGTTCCTCGTTGCCCGCCGCAGTATTTAGGTGCATATGCGGTGCATATCAGATACGATTGTATGTTTGCAGTATTTATCACTTTATGATATTCGGAAATCGAATTTATGCTCATATGCAAAGCAAAATAGTAAGAAATAACTCAAAACTAGTTAATTAAAACATAAAATCATCCTAGGGCCATTACAGACTTTTCATTGTAAAGTTCATAAAATAAGCTACGATAGTGAAGGCCGAAAAGAACTTGACTGCAGTTTCTAAGGGGCTTATTATCACTGCGGGTAGCTCAAACTGGAGTGGCTAATGCACAAGCCGGAGCAAAAAAAGAACGTCGGGACGGGCCTGTCCGCGGTCCACAGACCACATACCACAGTACGGGTAGATAGAAGAAGAAGGTGGGACCCACCTTCCTTCTAGAATCGTGCATGCCAGACATGGGAAAAAAAGATCGTCCAACGGATGTCCAGAAGAGAAGACACCAGCAGTGCGTATATACGTGGACGTATACGTAGTACAGTTAGTTAGGCAGGCAGGCAGGCAGGCGCCACGTCCAGCGAGCTCGATGGATCGTACGCAGTAGGAGAAGGCCGTAGAAGCACGATCGACGAGCGGGCCACGCGGAGCAATTGCATAGGCCAATTATAATTAATTTACTCGCGTCGTCGACGTCGGTCTATTCGATGATTAGCTTAATCCACTGATTTTATTTTCTTAGTCAAAATACTACTACAACAAGAAGTGCAGCGCTGCGCACTCGCACGTCGGTGGTCGGTTGTCGACGTGGTACAGGCTACGGGCCGGGAATTGTACGCCGGGCTATTCTATTCTCGGCAAGGAACGAGCATGCAAGCAAGTACTCCAATTTACGTGGGGGAAAGGTCATATGTGACCGTAAGTTATTTGAATGGTCACAATTAGTTTAGCTGGAGGTTAACTTATATTTTCATTTTGCCTGCATAATTTGGTCCTAAATTTTGCGTGGCGTTTAAAAAAGACAGCTCAGATTTCCCTGCCGACCATAACGGGTGCACGAGCTCGCAGTTGCAGCCAAGCCATGCCAAAGCAGCGGCGGTCGCGTCGCCTGATGCCGCCACGTGCCTCGGACAGAGCCACGGCACAGCCCAAGCTAGGCTACGCGTCCCAAGCCAGCCGAGAGAGCTTTCCCCTGCCGCGCCGTGCGTCAGCGAGGACGCACGTGGCCCGCCACGTCGGACGAGAAAAGCTGTATAAAGCTCGCGGCCCCGGCCTGGGCCTGCAGCAGACAGAGAGATAGAAGAACAGCACCATCCAGACAGCCAGCGAGCGAGCACGTACATACGAGCAGCAGGCGATGATGGCGGCTAACCGGAACCCGGCGATCTCCTGCGCAGCAGTCCTTCTGCTGCTCGCCGTCGCGTCTTCCCCGGCGGCGGCGGCGGCGATCACCAAGGCCGACTTCCCGCCGGGCTTCGTCTTCGGCACCGGCTCCTCCGCTTACCAGGTACGCACGCCGAGCACTCAGCAGCCCACAACGCCCAGCTCCTCGCCGGTGCCGTGGATCTCTCCTCGATCTTTATAGAAATATCATCTTTACCTTCCAAGGAAAGACAGGTTCACCATTTTTATTCCTGTGTGATTTTTTCTCCTAAAAAAGTACTGTAACTATATACCGTGGCTTTCATTTTCCTTCGCCTGCTCCTTCGTCTTTCTTTCACTCTCTCGACGACGAGCCTCTGCTTTCGGCCACACCGGACGTCACACCTGACGCGTCGTACCAGAAAAGGTGAACGAACTGAGCCATCGATCGGACCGACGAAACAGGGCGTCCAAGAGGGATTAATAAATTTGACAGGAATTTGTGCCTCGACAGGACATTTTTTTCTTCTTCCACGTGCTTTCTCTCAGTAATCTGGTCTGAAGCGAATAAACACGGATAATTAATATGCTCCCGTCAGCATGCATCCACGTTAAGTTCGGGACGTCTTCTTGGCAGAAATGAACCATAACCATACAATCTAAGTAATTAAAATGTGATATTCGTAAAGTTTGGCTGAACGAATGTCCAAAGCATCGAGTTTTTGCGATACGGAGGGAGTAGAAATTGTTCCATGTCATACTACTTACCATAACATTGGCCTGATTTTTCAGATTGAGGGTGCAGTCGACGAGGACGGGAGGAAACCCAGCATCTGGGACACGTTCACACACGCAGGTTAGTATAGGATGTTTCTCCAGCCTGCAAGTCTGAATCAATGATGTATTTTCACGTTCCTGATCACGAGTTCCTCGACTTCCACAGGATACTCTATCGGTGGATCGAACGCTGATGTGACCGCAGATCAGTATCACAAGTACAAGGTTAGTTTGCGAGTAAAAGGACAGGCTTTTCAGACCACTTTCAGTGATCAAAACTGTTTCTTTGCTTGATAACAGGAAGATGTAAAGCTTTTGAGCGAGTTGGGCGTCGACGCGTACAGGTTTTCCATTGCCTGGCCTCGGCTCATTCCTGGTAAGCCCATATATAAACAGCATCAGTAGAATCACTACACATGTTAAACAGTTAAATATTGTGTCATAAAAAAGCTGGTCGGCACTTCACTGACTGATTGTTTGTGATTCATGCAGATGGGCGAGGAGCTGTCAATCCAAAGGGGCTAGAGTACTACAACAATCTAATTGATGAACTCCTGAGCCATGGTATTTACTTTAGTCCTTTGGCAGACTGAATCCTTTATTCGGAATAAAAGATTCAGGGATAAAAATTCATGGGTTTTCAAATGTCCAGCTGTGCAGAAATAACTCGTGCATCTTTCTGTGTTTCATGTAGGAATTCAGCCCCACGTAACAATATATCATTTCGACTTCCCTCAGGCTCTTCAAGATGAATACAAAGGAATGCTTAGCCGCAAATTCATGTACTTTCTTCTTGCCCCACTATTCAATGCCATCACTGCAAACGCAGTTCCATAAGAGAAGAAGAATTAACGTTGCCTTCTGTCACATGGTTGCAGCGATGACTACACGGCGTATGCAGATGTGTGCTTCAAGAACTTTGGCGACAGGGTGAAGTACTGGAGCACCGTCAATGAGCCAAACATCGAGCCGATTGGCGGATACGATCAGGGTTTCCTCCCACCACGGCGATGCTCATTCCCCTTCGGCCTCCTCAGTTGCGACAACGGCAACTCTACCACAGAGCCATACATTGTAGGGCACCATCTTCTGCTTGCACATGCCTCCGCGGCGACCCTGTATAAACAAAAGTACCAGGTTAGGAACTATGCCACCTTTTACAGAACCGACCTGTTCATTTAGGATCAGTCATTCTCACAGGTGTAACGTACTAATATCCCGTTTGTTTCTTACTGATCAGGCCACGCAAGGAGGAAAAATTGGGCTGACATTGCTCGGTTGGTGGTACGAGCCTGCGACGCAAACATCTGAGGATGTAGCAGCAGCTGCAAGGATGAATGATTTCCACATTGGATGGTATGTTCTTCGCTACATCTCAAGTTGAACAGGAACAGCTATAATATGTGGGTGATCACAGCTAAAGATCATGTTATCGTGACACAGGTATATGCATCCGTTGGTGCATGGCGATTACCCCCAGTGATGAGGAAGAATGTTGGGTCCAGGCTACCATCTTTCACCGCTGAAGAGCTGAAGAGAGTACGGGGATCTTTTGATTTTGTCGGATTTAACCACTACATTGCCGTATATGTGAAAGCTGATCTTAGCCAGCTTGATCACAGCCTTAGAGATTACATGGGTGATGCAGCCGTGAAATATGACAGTACGAATCCTAATAACCTCAACTCAAGTTCTGTTATATGTCATGTCCCACAATTCAACGAGAGAAATGGATTAACCTAACGACTCTGTAAATGTATTCTTGCAGTGCCATTTTCGAACTCAAAGAACCAAGTGCCATTTTTGAACTCAAAGAACCAGGTATTTGCAGATACAATTCATTTCATCTTTAAAATTAGTTGGGAAGTGAACTGTTTTTCCGACATGTCTATATCATTGGTATGTCTGTGTGGCTAAACTTAAACTGTAACAGCTCGGGTTGAAAACCGATATCATGACATCGACGCCGTGGGCTCTGAACAAAATGCTGGAGCACCTCCAGGTCAAATACAAGAACCCCGTGGTTATGATCCACGAAAACGGTAAATTTCTAACAAAACTTTCAGCCACCTGACATATCATCATACAGAGAAATCATCAACATTTCACTCATCTCCCTCAATTGTTCATATCCGTCAGGAGCTCCGAGCATAAACGACACCTCTGATGACGAGTTCAGGTCACAGTACCTGCAGGACTACATCGAGGCGACCCTCGAATCCAGCAGGTACAAAATCCATCCATTCATCACAGTACAAGAGCAATATATATGACACCTGAATTAAGTTGACACAACAGTTTACTCTCCATTCTCCTCTCTGTTGCTGCGTGATCATCAGGAACGGGTCGAACGTGCAGGGCTACTTCGTGTGGTCCTTCCTGGATGTGTTCGAGTACCTCTTCGGCTACGAAGTGGGCTTCGGCCTCTATGGCGTCGACTTCAACTCCACTGAGAGGACGAGGTACCAGAGGCACTCTGCCAAGTGGTTCGCCAGCTTCCTCCATGGCGGCGAGCTGAGGCCGGTGGCTCTGCCTGGCAAGGCCTACTCGCAATGATATTTGCACATTCCACGCTTCTTCTGCTGGACATAGATGATCAGGAGAATGCAAAATAGGCCTCAAAGCCCGGACAGTTGGGTGGTGACGTGATAGTAATTACGTGTCTTGTTTTCTTGGATGAAAGATGAATTTTGTTTGGGTAGAGGGTTCAAGTTCATAGGTCACTGCTTCTTTTTGTTCGATTGTTCTAGTGTATCGATATTGATGAATGTTCTGAAAATAATACGATATATGATGCCATACAAATCGTCAAGAGTTCAGATACCTGCATTCAGATAGTAGTACATGTAAATCTCTGGATGTAGGATCAGCGCCTGCTATTATCTTCATATATGCGGATGACAAAATGACTCGACAGTTTGAGTTCGAATTCACATACCTACATTCAGAATCTCAGATACCTTCACAATTCTCTGAATTTTGGGTTTAACAGCATTTCAGCATGGTTGGTGACACTCAAGGCACTTCACAATTCTTTGAATTTTAGGTTTAACAGCATTTCAGCATGGTTGGTGACACTCAAGGCACTTCACGATTCTCTGAATTCTAGGTTTAACAGCATTTCAGCATGGTTGGTGACACTCAAGGCACGTACATATCAAAACAAAGAGCCTGCAATAATTTCTGTGTGTCAACTCCACGCTTCCGCGGTTGGAGATCACCAAAGGAATTGCAGTGCTTCCCTGCTGCAAGCCTGATCGGAAACAAACGGCATACAACATTCATTCAGCATGCTTGTACTAAACGCAACAGCCCCAGCTTTAAGCCACTAAAATCAAGTTATGTGCTAGCAACAATGCTTGACAGTAGAGGGCAGCAATCTTTGATACCAAAAATGGTTCCGAATGCGCACTGAAACCAGTAAGCAAACATGGATAACACCAGGGCCGGGCTGGTAAAATTCGGGGCCCTGTGCCAAACTATAAAATGGGGTCTATTTTCTTTTTGTCAAAATTTGGCAACCAATCCCTACCGCTGATCGGGATTGGGGATGGGTGATTGGCTGATCGCAAACTCGAGAAGGAACAGAGCACGAACTGGAGCTCAACGCTTCTTGTCAGTTTTCTCACGTCGCTAGCTTGATCGATCGACGAGTTGGCCTCTCGTATCAATCCCATACATCATGTCCAGGTCGTACAAATTTTCTGAACCGCTCTTAACTATTAATTTCATTCATTTTTGAAAAATATCAATACCATTTGTAAAGCTGGATAAATTGTATTTTAAATAAATAGATAATGTATACGCCTGTTTTCACACTGTGCGATGTAGCTACAAGTCATCATTCGTTAGCCTGCAAGGTTAGTGCGTCGATTTCCCCCTTAGAGAAAAGTACTACGTGTGGCTAATCTCAATTTTGTTTTCTGCGGTTAAAAGTTTAAAACAACGGAAACAAATAATATGTGGCAAAGAGGATTCGAACCATTTAACCGAAGTCTGTACGTGAGGCTAAACTCAGTTTTTATTTTCACGGTAAAAACAATGGAACAAATATTATATGCCGCAAGGAGGATTCAAACCATTTACCCGAAATGATGTGAGGCTAAATTCATTTTTTTCGCGGCTAAAACAATAGAAAAAATAATATGCCATCAGGAGGATTCGAACCATTTAACTGAATTCTATAGGTTTGGCCAAATATTATATGCGGCAAGGAGGATTCAAACCATTTACCCGAAATCTGTATGTGAGGCTAAATTCATTTTTTTTTCGCGGTTAAAACAATAGAAAAAATAATATGCAATAAGGAGGATTCACCATTTAACTGAATTCTATAGGTTTGGCCAAACTCTAGAAAAATAAAATGATGGACAAAAAGTACATGTACAGCACGGGGATTCGAACCTTTTACCTCTAAGAGGACATATTTCGTCCTGACCATTCCATCCACTGTTTCTTCTATGATTTTAATAAGAATTTTGCCTACTTATACGGATACATAAATTTATATTTTGGGCCCCCAAAATTTTGGGGCCCTGTTGAAAGGACAAGGATGTCGCCTAGGGGGGGGGGGGGGGGGTGAATAGGCGATTAAAACTTTTCCGGTTTAGTCTTGATAAATGCGGAATAAAACTATGTGTTTAAATTAACAAGCCAACAACCTAAATAAACTAGGTTCACCTATGTGCACCAACAACTTATGCTAAGCAAGACAAGCAACAAGGTGATAGCAATATAAAATACTTCAAGCACGAAGGCTATCACAATGTAAAGTGCATAGGTAAAAGGCTCGGGTATAGAAATAACCGAGGCACGCGGAGAAGAGGATGTATTCCCGAGTTCCTCCTTCTTAGGGGAGTACATCTCGTTGGAGAGGTGTGAGGTACCACAAAGGTCGATTTCAACGCCACAAAGGCTCACCCTATTCTCCGATGAACCGCACCACAAAGGTTTGGTTCACCTTCCACTATCGGAATCCTTCGAGGCGGAAATCCGGAGCCTTTCAACAACGATCCGGGGCACAACCCACAACGGGATTGGGGGCTCCCGAACAGCTACAAGTGACCACACAAGGGTCCAACCACCACACGGGCGTCTAGGGTCCAAAGACCAAGAGTAACAAGTTCACAAGTTTTCAACTTCCACGAATCCTCGTGGAGAGCACACCGATGCACCAAATGCAAAAGGCAAGAACAAAGAGGAGAACCACTCAAGAACTCTAAGAACTAGATCCACTATGTTCCCCTCACTTAGAAGAGAGATTGATTGGTGAAAATGTAGATCTAGGTCTTCTCCTTCAATCCTCCAAAGATCAAAGAGTTTGGGTGGAGGGATTGGGAGATATCAAAGAAATGAGCTTGCAACAATGGAGGAGAGAGAAATCTGGGCGAGCTGCTCAGCTGGAGGTAGGTGGAGGGGTATATATACCCCTCCCATAAAATCTAGCTTTTGCCTTCAAAACCACACAGTTTTCACTTAGGCCGGAAGTTCCGGTTGGGCCGGAAGTTCCGGCAAGGCAAAACTCCGGGCAAATCTCCGGCCGACCACATAACACATTTGCTTCGAAAAATGTCGGCCGGAAGTTTCTGGCCGGAACTTCCGCCCCTTGGGCCGGAACTTCCGGGTCAACCCGGAACTTCCGGCCAGAGCAGTGAAACTGTAAAACCTGAAAAGCAATAACTTTCTCGTATGAACTCCAAAACAGGTGAATCCAATTGCGTTGGAAAGGTAACGACAAAAGCTTTACTACAAAAATGGAGGGTCACAAATATGGAGGAGATATCACACATGGGAGGTGTGGACCTTATCTCGAGGAGGACCGGTAATATTTCCAACACCGAGAACGCAACAAGTTTTCCATCCGGACTCCGTTTTCAATGATCTTGGGCTTGCTCCGAAGATAATCACAAGCACTACAAGATCATGCATATACACATCATAGTCCATCATGTGAGGAGGAGAACAAAGGAGGAGATTTTTACCTCTCTACAAAAGACGAACCGGTAAAACCTCCAACATCAAAAACATCACAAGATATTCAAATGGAATCCGTTTTTGACGAACTAGAGCTTGGTATGGAGATGAACACAAGCTCTAACTTCTCACATGGATAAAAGCCAAATAAGAACCAAGAAAGATGATATGCCAAGTATGCAAATGTTTGAGCTCTCCACAAAGATGCGATCAAGTTACTCACTTGAGAGCCCCTCTTGATAGTACGCCGTCTATCCTATAACCCGGTCTCCCACAACATGAGACCGGTAAAACAGAAAACCTATCAAGATCATACCTTTGCCTTGCGCATTCCACTTGAGCTAGATGATGACGATCTTGATCTCTTCAAGTGGACCACCTTTCTTGATTGCGCTTTGCTTGGTGAAGATTCAAATGTTACTCCCCTATACACCAAGATGGGAGTGCCACTCTTAGGAACATCTTCACTTGACCATTATCTCCAAATGGGTGGCAAGCTTCAAGCATATGATTTCTTCGAGATGCTTCTCTTGAACTTGCACTTCATCTTCTCTACATATGACCATTCTTCATATAAACCTTTGAATAAATCATTGATCATCATGTAATCTTCTAGGGTCCAACACATGAACTCCAATCTTTTCCTATGGACAAGATCTACAAGAATATCTCAATGCAAACATTAGTCCATAAGGATTGTCATTAATTACCAAAACCACACATGGGGCAACACATGCACTTTCACCTGTGCCATCGACACACTCAGCACCACGGTGGGCCCGGGCCTGAATAACACAAACACCAAACACGACTAATTCTGCATAATCTTTATAAGCTAATAGATACTACCCATGTTGTTGGTGGGCAAATCCTATATGCCGCTCGTTAGCGCCCCTCAACGCAAGCGCTGCCTGAAGACTTCCCTCGCGAAGCGTTTTCTGGGCCGGCCCACTTTTTCACTCCTGCACGATGCGTTCCTGGGCCGGCCAACTTTCCTTTTTCATTTTTATTTTTCTTTTTCTTTTTGCTTTCTTTTCTGGTTCTGTTTTTCTTTTTCTTTTTCTTTTTCGTTTTTGTTTTACTTTTTATTTTTATTTTTTCTTATTCTTATTCTTTTCCTTTCTTTTCTTTTCTGTTTTGTTTTTGTTTTTATTTTAATTATTATTTTTTGTTCTTTTATTTTTCTGAAAATAGTTCCAATTTTGAAAAATGGTTCCAAAATTGAAAATGGTTCCAAATTTGAAACTGATTCAATTTTGAAAATGGTTCCAATTTGTTTTTAAAAATGTTTCCAAAATTGAAAATGGTTCCAAATTTGAAAATGGTTCCAAAATTTAAAATGGTTCCAAATTTAAAAATGGTACCAAATTTGAAAATAGTTCCAAAATTGAAAATGGTTCCAAAATTAAAAGTGGGAAACAATAAGAAAAGAAAATAGTAGCTAATGAGCTAATGAACCATTTTAAAAATGGTTTCTTTTAAATTTTGGAAACAATATTTTTTCATTCTTTTTTTTGAAAATTGTTTAATTTTTTAAAATGGTTCCAAATTTAAAAATGGTTCTAAATTTAAAAATAGTTACAAATTTAAAATTGCTCATTTTTTAAATGGTTCCATTTTGAAAATGGTCCCAAATTTAAATCTGGGTCCATTTTGAAAATGGTTCCAAATTTAAAAATGACTCTGAATTTAAAAAGGTTCCAAATTTAAAATGGTTCCAAATTAAAAAATGGTTCCAAATTGGAAAATGGTTCCAAATTAAAAAATGGTTCTGAATTTAAAATGGTTCCAAATTTAAAATGGTTCCAAATTAAAAATGGTTCCATATTTGAAAAATTGTTCATTTTTTAAAATGGTTCTAAATTTAAAATTAGTTTCATTTTGAAAATGGTTTCAAATTTTAAAATGGTTCATTTTTGAAAATGGCTCCATTTTGGAAAATGGTTCCAACTTTAAAAATGGTTCCATTTTGAAAACGGTTCCAAATTAAAAAATGGTTCCGAATTGAAAATGGTTCCAAATTTAAAAATGGTTCCATTTTGAAAATGGTTCCACATTTCTAAATGGTTCCAAACTTAAAAATGGTTCCATTATGAAAATGGTTCCAAATTTAAAAATGGTTCTGAATTTAAAATGGTTTCAAATTTAAAATGTTTCCAAATTTAAAAATGGTTCCAAATTTGAAAAATGTTCATTTTTGAAAATGGTTTCATTATGAAAATGGTTCCAAATTTAAAAATGGTTCCAAATTTAAAAGGGGTTTTTAATGGATTGCCCTTAGTTGCCTCCTCAGACTCAGTTTTGCCCCTAGGTGCGAATCGTCCTCAGTTTTGCCCCTAGTTTGTTCGCGGCTGCTATAGTTTGCCCCGAACGGCAAGTTTGAAGTCTATTCCGTCTGATGGCGTTACTGACAGTGGGCCCTGGTGGGACCGCCTAACTGCCTATGTGGCCGGAACTTACAGGAATTTCTTTCTTTTTGAAGATTAAGAAAGATCCGAAATAACTTGAAATAAGGTGGGACCGCCCAACTGCCTGATCCCCAATCTATCAGTGCGCGCCCTGCTCCCGACCGGCCGCCGCCAGCACCACCTACACCGCCACAGCCGTCCCGCGTCGCGACCAGATCCCACCACCAGATCCGCCGACCCCATAAGATCCGCCGTCGCCGCCAGGGGCGCTCGTTCCACCACGGCGGCCGCCACCTGCTCGACCCGCGGCGGGGCTCCTTCCGTGCGCCTGGCCGGAGCGCTGACATTTGAGGGGCTGGTGCACCCCACCAGGACATTGGCGGCGAAATGGAGAGCGGCAGCGACCCCGGAGTATTTGGCATGGCACGCATCGGGCCGGAGACCCGCCGCGTCCATGACTGGGTTCCCGAGGGGTAAGGCTTCCAATTTAGCTTGTGTGTGCATTTCAACAGTGGATTCGACATAGGATGATATATATTTCTGCAATTGGACATAGATTGCTTGTGCATTTGAGGTTAATTCTGCAATTGGAGTTTTGTGTGCATTTGAGCTTTTGCTGATTGCGTCTCTGTTTTCTTTGGTTAGGATGGAGTTGCGGTATGCTTTCTTGTTGATCATTAGAAGGGACCGGTACATCGTGGATGTAGACAGTAAGAAGAAATTCCATGGAGGTTTCGATTATTCTTTGCCAATGGATTGCAACTGGAGTTTCAGACAGTTTGGGGAGGTCGTTTGCAGCACATATCCTTGGGGTTTGCATGACGAAGTGGAATTCAAATATTACGATGGGGACACAAATTGGGTGAAAGTTAGCAATGATGCAGAACTGGCTACCATGTTTGCTAAACATAAGGAGACAGATACATTTAATGTGAGGCTGCAAGTTGATGTGGTTGTGCCGGAAGTTAGACCTAGGGAGACAGGTTCATCTTCTCGGACAGAAATATCTCGTCGGAAAGCCACTTCTAGCCAGAATAGTTCAGTTCATCCAAATGGACGTGGTGGCTCGACAAGCGTGGGCAGAAGGGACCCTGATGAAGTGGAGGCAGATGCTGACATCTCTTGGGATGATGAAGAGAGGCTATATGGTGATGTTGTTCAGAATTTACGACGGGCATCTGGTGCTGCTGAAATCCCAGATGAGGCTGACAATGAGGAAGAAGATGATGAGGAGGAAGACCTTCCAGCTGTTGAGTGGGATCCTGAGAACCCTCATATGGCAGTAGGTACAATTTTTGCATCCATGAGTGAGTGTAGAAATGCCTTTGTGACGTACTGCATCAAGGCAGAACGTGCGTTCATCGTTGACAAGAGCGATAAAAATCGTTACACACTGCATTGTGTGACTGAGGGTTGTCCATGGAGGATGCACGCATCCAAAATGCGAAGAAGCAGGAATATTCAGGTCAAAGTGAACCCTTTTAGCCACACATGCGAAGAATCGACTCTCAGGAAGGAAACACTCATGAAAGCCAAGTCAAAATGGGTGGCAGAAGCAGTAAAGAAGTGGGTGACAGAAAACCATCAAGTGGGTACAAAGGAATTAATGAAAAACATCAAAGACAAGTTCAAGATAGATTTACCATACATGAGGGTTTTCAATGGTAAACAAAAAGCTATGGAATCTATCTATGGTAACTGGCATGAAAGTTTTGAATTGTTGTATTCATTCAAAGCTGAAGTTGGGAGGACCAGCCCAGGAAGTATTGTTGAAATTGATCACCACTCCGTGGAGTACACATTGAAGGGAGTGACAAGGACCAAGGAATGCTTTAGGAGGGTTTTTGTGTGCTTTGAGGCTTGTCGCCGTGGGTTTTTGGCAGGCTGCAGGCCATATTTGGCTATTGATGCTACCTTTCTCACAGGGAGGTTTAAAGGACAGTTAGTAGCAGCTTGTGCAGTTGATGCACACAATTTTGTATTTCCAGTTGCATACGGTGTGCTGGAGACAGAGTCTGAGGAGAGCTGGACTTGGTTTTTGCAGAATCTGCGGCGTGCCATTGCACATCCAGAGGGGTTGGTAATTCATACAGATGCCTGCAAGGGTTTAGAGGTGGCTGTGGACAATGTGTTCCCTGGAGTAGAGCATAGGGAATGCATGCGTCACCTTGCTGCAAATTTTGTGAAGAAATTCAAAGGAAAGATATATGCTGACAATATATGGCCAGCATCTTTGACTTGCAGTGTGAGGAAGCATAACTACCACATGAGGCAGTTATACACGAATCCCAAAGTGAAGGAATACTTGGAAACACACCACTCCAAGTTATGGGCCAGAAGCCAATTCAGTGAACTGAGCAAAGTTGATTATGTGCATAATAATCTTGCAGAGTCTTTCAACTCAACCATCCGGAAACTAAAGGATCTTTATTTGGTGGATTTGCTTGACAAGATAAGGATAGAATACGCGCAGAAGTTTCATTATCGTGATGGAATAGCTGAGGCAAAATTCATGGGCCACATTATCATCCCTTCCGTGATGAATGAACTGAAGCAGAAAACAGTAGGCTTGGTAATGAACATGATTCTATTGTCGGATACCACAGCAGAGGTCACAATATTGATAAAAACGAGAAACCCTGGAGATATCCAGTGGATTTAGAAGCTAGAACTTGCAGTTGTAGGAAATGGCAAATAACTGGGTTGCCATGCATTCATGCTTTGTTTTTCATCACTTCTCTGTCAGGTCCAGCAGGGAACATACAGCAGTATGTGCATGAGTACTACTCTGTTGCAAGGTTCAAAACCACATATGCACTTACCTTGCCTGCTTTGGAGGGAAAACAACAATGGGACAGGGTCGACCCTGGATTCAAGCTTTGCGCTCCAGTTCTGAAGAGAGCAGCAGGTAGACCGAGAAAGAGTCGGTTCAGGCGTCGCAGCGAAGGAGCTGGACTAGGAGCAAGGATGCGTAAGTGCAAAAGGTGTGGTGGGTCTGGTCATTTCGGTAACAAGTGTAATAATGCAGTAGATCCAGCGTTCGGAGAGTTTTCCGATGAAAATCTTGGTCCAGATGATGCTGCTGAAAATGAGGGTTTAGATGCTGCTGCTGAAAATGAGGGTTCAGATGCTGAACCAGAAGATGATGCAGATGCTGAACCAGAAGATGATGCAGATGCTGAACCAGAAGATGCTGCAGATGCTGACAGTGATGATAATGATGGTGACCAACCTTCTGCTAGGTATGTAAATGTTGTACATTTATCACTTTATGTTCTGCTCCAATTTGTGCTGAAAATTATCTCACTTTTCGTACAGATCACAAGGAGAAGAGAAGAAGAAAGTTCTGCTCCAGAAGAAAGTTAAGTTACCGACACCCAAGAGGAGAAGAGAAGAAGCAGTGAGCACAGTGATGACAAGGAGCACAAGGAGCAAAATGGTGGCAAGTACCACAAGGATCACCAGGAGCAAAGTGGTGGCGCCCTTTTGAATGAAACATTATGAATAAACTTATGTGTTATAATGTTTTTCATTGAGAACTGTTTTTCATTCATGTAATAAACTTATGTGTTATGATGTTTCAATGTTTGATGTACAGTTATGCACGTTAGTTCATTAATTCTAGCCATTTTGTGAGGTACAACTCATCGTCGCCGGAAATGTGCTACAAATGTGCTCCAAATGTAGCCCAAACAGCCCCATTTCTAAGCCACTCATTTTTTCGACCTTCCCCAAATGATCTCAAACTCTAGGGTTAACATCTATTGCACTAATATAGTATCTCCAACTAATTTTTAACTCAAAATTTGTTAAAATTTGGTTTGACTTTTGTTGACCAATTTTGAAATATTCAAAAAATATTCAACAAACATCAAAAAAATGCACATCCAGTTCACATGGTCTTAGTTTGTCATGTACTAACATCTCCAACTGATAAACAAGGTAAAGATACATATTAATCAAGAAATGCTTCAATATGGTGTGAGATTTGAGATGTGAGATTTCAAAGCACTTCTTGTTTAACATGTATGTAGACCTTGTTTATCTGTTGGAGATGTTAGTACATGATAAACTAAGACCATGTGCACTGGATTTGCATTTTTTGATGTTTTTTGAATATCTTATGATTATTTCAAATTTGGTTGACTTTTGTTGACCCGGTTTTGAAATAATCATAAGATATATGGTATGAAATCTCACATCTCAAACTATGAACTCTATAGTTTGAGATGTGAGATTTCAAAGCACTTCTTGTTTAATATGTATGTAGACCTTGTTTATCTGTTGGAGATGTTAGTACATGATAAACTAAGACCATGTGCCCAGGATTTTGCATTTTTTTGATGTTTTTTGAATATCTTATGATTATTTCAAAACTAGGTCAACAAAAGTCAACCAAATTTGAAATAATCATAAGATATTCAAAAAATATCAAAAAAATGCAAATCCAGTGCACATGGTCTTATTTTGTCATGTACTAACATCTCCAACAGATAAACAAGGTCTACATACATGTTAAACAAGAAATGCTTTGAAATCTCACATCTCAAACTATAGAGTTCATACCATATTGAAGCATCTCTTGTTTAATATGTATCTAGACCTTGTTTATCAGTTGGAGCTGCTAGTACATGACAAACTAAGACTATGTGCACTGGATTTGCATTTTTTTGATCTTTTTTGAATATCTTGTGATTATTTCAAATTCGGCCTATTTCACACTATATTGAAGCATAGTGCAAAATCAAATTCAGGCCAAATCAAGACAAATCAAGACACATATAATGACTATGTGCGAAGGTTTTGTATTTTTTCAATTTTTATTGAATTATCTATGCGAAGGATTTTAGATAAACCCTACCGAGCATCCTGGACCGTTCATCTGACTCTGCCGCGCTTAACTGCTGCCGTGCGATCAGGTCTTCTAGAAGGAATCACGAGCGATCCGTGGGAGCACCGTTTCTTCGACATGATTGGCCAGCGTTTTTTTCTTCTCTGCGACGCGAGAACTATTTTTTTTTTGAGAATTACACGAGAACTGTTGGACCGTTTCAAATACCCCGCCCGCCGGCGACCCCAGGTGGCTCGCGCTGCAGGAGGAGATTTCGGAGACCACCAACTCCGATTCCGATTTCTCCTCAGACTCCGACTTCGAGTTCTAGTTCATCGATTCGTAGTTATTAGGGTTATTGAATCGAGTGTTTAGGGTTTAGGATCGAATCGTCTGTTCGTGTAATGAATCGTGTTCGTCCAAGTTCATCTATATATCTATATTTGCAGTCTATTTTACTGTATTTTTTGATTTGATTTTTATTTGCAAAAGAGTCTGCTAAAACCATCCGCGCCAACTTTTACCTGCCCCGAGTGTAGAATTAATGCAAAGAGGGCCAGACTTTGGCAGTTTTTTCATCTCTTTCCATTAATGCACGGGGCACGCGTTGGTCCGTTCTGCCTCTTGCTTCCTCGGTCTCCGTTGTGCTGCACAGCTAGTTAACGCAGAGGTTTTCTGCATGCGTGTGCGTAAGACTTTGGACTTGCTTTCACCTCTTTGCGTTAATGCACGCATGCAGGGTCACGTCGTGCAGGGTCACGTCGCATCCTAGCCCAGCTATTTTTGCAGTCACCGCATTGACCGCAACGCAGCTTCACGACGTGGCGCGCGCGCACGTACTACTAAGCCTAATTCACACTCGTCATCACGTCTTTCACACTTGCGCCCGTAACTTCTTCATCTACCCCAATTAATTCACACTCCTCATCGGGTCTGTAAATAGTGCCAAGCCAACTTCCCTTCTTCTCATCCATCTCCAGCCCCTTTGCCTCCTCCTCCCTCTACCACCATGTCGACCTACTCTCTCCCTTCCAGCCCCGAGTCCGTCAGCGACGAGGACAACCACCCAAACCGTCGATGCTGGTGGGAGGCGCCGGAGGAGCCGGAGGAGAAACCTCCGAAGCGTGTGCGTCGGCGTCGCCAGCCGTGGGCGTCGGGCCCCTTCGTCCACAATCCCGACCCCGACGAGGTCAAGAAGATCGCCAACCGCTGCGACAAGAAACGCCAGCGCGTCCTCGCCATCCTGGAGAACAAGGAGAAGAAGGAACTCGACGCCGACGAAGAGAGGGAGGAGGAGAAGGCGGCGGCGAGGGAGCGGCGCGCCAGGCTGAAGCCCCGGGAAAGGGAGGATAAGCGGATCCGGGAGGACAATCTCCGGGCCTTGTCCAACCGCGAGATGGCGGCGGATTGGAGGGCGGCGGCGGCGTCGGCGTCGGCGTCAGCGCTCCCAGCACCGCCGATGGAGTAGGCCAACCCCCGGCGGTTGGCCGGCAGACGGAAGGGCGCCCGCAGACGAAGGGGCGCCAGCGGTTAGGGTTTAGGGCCCTATATGAATTTTTTTCTTTTTTTAGTTTAATATATGTAATGTGGGTAGGGCCCCTCTATATGTAAAGTGGGGCCAATGTTTGTGTTAATATAAAATAGTGTTTGCTCGTGTTTGAATTATTTTTGAACAAAAGTAATCCACTAACTTCTAAATTAGCTTCACAACTCATCGTCAACGAAAATGTGCGTCAAATGTGATATGGAAACATGCATGAAAACTTCTAAACCAAAACTTATTCATATTATTAATCCCAATAGAAACATGCATGGAAACTTTTAAACCTAAACTTATCCAGCAATAACATGCTATGGAAATAACATTTAAAACTAAACCTAAACCTAAAGTGTGCACGTCTGTTTTTTTGCTGAGAGCACTTCTTTTAACATTGGGCCTGTCTAGGTTTTACATGGGCCTGGCCTTTTCTCGTAGCCGTTTTCAATTTTTTTTCTTCTACTGAACTGAACCTGAACTGAACATTGCACAAAATCATAAGAACTGAAACAAACCAAATCAGGGCTGGATTCCTGACGCATTTATTCCATGTCTTAGCCATACACAAATTGACCATGTCAAGCTAACTGGAACACTAACTACATTATTTTTGACTAATGATCAGCAAATAGACAACTCCAAGAACAATTGCACATAGATAAAAAATTGCAGCCAGCAGATTGCTCTGCTTCTTCAGATCGACAAGCTTCTCCAGCTGTTTGGCCATCTTCTTCAACTCGTCCTTCTGCACCCCATTCTGCACCGTAGCAACAACCCCAGTAGCAGATCCCAATTGCTCCACCGCCGGTGGCAAATTGGGCACCAGGGATTTGCCCTCCTTTTGATTCCTCTTGATGTACACATCAAGCCAATCGAAATGGCCACATGCCTGCAAATACGAAAACCCAAATCGGATGCATACCCAAATCGGATGAAAACCCAAATCGGCTGAAACCCAAATTTGAGGAAACATAAAACGAAATTGAGAGGGGGGAAACACATATCTCACCTCCCCCGGCTGTTCTTTGCTCTCGCATATCACATACTCGCGCCCGCGGTTGCCGTTCTTGTCGCTCGTGGTGACCCGCCGCTTCAGGGACGCCGTCCGTCCGCACCCAGGGCACCTTCCCAGCGGAACTGGACCGAAGCCGGCCATTTAGAGTCGGAGACGGAAGCGGAGCTCGTCGACATGCCGCCGGAGAAGAAGGGGATGTCGCCCCTGTAGCTGTACCAGACGGCCGCACCCTCCACGGCGATCTTCCAACCGTCGGCGGCGCTACCCGTGGACGCCGCCCTCTCCGTCGCCCGCGTCCGGCTCCTTCCTATCAACAGGGGTCGCCGCCCACCTCTGCGCGTGGCCGCCCTCTCCGTCGCTCGGCTGATTTTCCTGCTCACCGCTGCGAGCTCCGGGGCCGCGCTCCGCCGCTTTTACAGCGCAGCCGCAAGCAAACGGTCAACAGCTGGGTCCCACAAGCCGCGCCAACGGTTGTCTTCTGGGTCCCATAAGTCAGCAGTCAACGGTTGTATTCTGGGTCCCACAAGTCAGCAGACCTGACGGAGACGGCAAGAGTCACGGAACGAATCCTTGCGCACAAACTAGGGGCAAAACTGAGGTCCATTCGCGACTGAGGGTAAAACTGAGGTCGTGGACACAACTGAGGGCAGTCTGATAATTAACCCAATTTAAAAATTGTTCATTTTTGAAAATGTTTCCAAATCTAAAAACTGTTTATTTTTTTAAATGGTTCTATTTGAAAATGGTTCTAAATTTAAAAATGGTTCCAAATTTAAAAAAAGTTCCTAATTTAAAATGGTTCCAAATTTAAAAATGGTTCCAAATTTAAAAATTGTTCATCTTTGTAATTGTTCATATTTCTTTTTCGTTTGTCTTTTTTTGGCTATTTCTTTTGTCTTTCTTATTTTCTGTTTTTTTAGATATTATTTTAAATATTCATTTTTTAAACATATTTGAAAATTATTGTCATATGTGAAAAATGTTTAGATTTGAAATTTGCTCATATTTCAAAAATAATTTCTTTTCATAGATTTTTTCTGTTCACCTTTTCAAAATCGTTAAAAAAAACTGTGCATAGACTTTTTTTGTTCAAAAATCAATTTCCTTCACCGGTCTTTTCTGTTCACTTTCAAAATCGTTGAAAAATAGTTTTCGTTCACTTTCATTTTCTGTTCATCTTTTAAAATGGTTAAAAAATAGTAGATTTTTTCACCGGCATTTTTCTGTTCACTTTATAAAATCGTTCAAAAATAGTTTTTGTTCACCATATTTTTCTTCACTTTGGATTCTTTTTTACTTTGTACTTCGAGAGTAATTTTGTACTACGAGAAATATGCCTGTTCAACTATTTTTCATACTTTTTGCAATAGTGTTCAACTATTTTTTTTCAAGACATGCTATAGCGTTCAGAAAAATCACTTCAAAAAATAAAACAGTCCAAGGGTCAATTTCTAACAGTAATGTCGGCATGTCACGCGAAGAAAATTTTCAAGTTTGAATCGTTCAGAAGAATCAGTCTAGCGCGAAGAAAAGTCTGAAGAAACAGCACCTCCCCGAAGGATGCAGTAGCGCGCGAATTGTTTTGGGCCGAGCCCATTTAAGACACGTGGAACCAGTCGTGCAGGCGGCAGTCCGTCGTTCCATCGCTAATAAGCGATGTATATCACCTCCCTTGTTGGTGCAAGTTACATATGTATGTGCCATCGACACTAAAACCAGTTTCGCATCAGGATTACTTGTTCTCTCTCATAGATTTTGCTATCGAACAGATATCTTCGCTAGGCATGTGATCGGTTCTGATATATTCTAATATATGAGTGTTCGCCGTCTCACCAGAGCCACTCAGCCACGTCTGGTTAGAGTAAAACGACGTTGTTTTGCTAGTTTCCCTGTTGAGCCGAGGGAGCTCACCTCAGTGGTCTCCATTGTGGCTGGTGGCTAGGGCTTTGGCTGCAGTTCAAATTAGGTCTAGCAGGCAGCCCCCTTCTCCCTTGTAGCTCTACTTACACACAAATGGGCCTGGCCCATATAACGGTTCAACATTCCCCCTTGCAAGCTAAGGATCAGGTAGCGGTTAGGGCGGTGTGAAAAAGGAGTCCTTTCGTCCCCGACTTGTCCTCTGCGGCAACTTGCTCTTCTTGAGCCTTCTGCCCGTAGATCTCCTCACCGGCCTCTCTGCCCCTGGGCGCTGGCGGCCATGGTGGCCGGCGTCGAGTGGGTGGGAGGTCTGGTTGTTTTTAGCTGTAGGTTTTTCTCTCCTTAGCTCCTTCCCGGCGAATAAGACGGCGGCCGGATCCCGATTCACCCCCTTCCATCTTCTTGGCTCTCTCCCTCACAACGAGGTGGATGGATGGAGAGATGGTGGCGATGAATCTCATGTCGGCACCTCCCTGCCGAATCCATGGCGAGGCTTTGCTTCGGCTACCCTTGCTCCTTTGTCCCCTTTCCTTTCTTGCTGCAATAAAGCACATCTAGGGCTGATGGTCTTCTTCTTCCTCCCTGTGGTGTCCATGGTGGCCATGATGGGGGGAGACTAAGCTCTGACTTATTGCTACTCCTCTGCCCCTGAGTTTCTCTCCATGAAGGTGTTGTCCTCCCATGTTCCCTTGGCTTTGAGTCCCTTCGGGATTCGCCATGGTGACGGACCTATAGCCGGGTTGCAAGATGAGGGCGTTGGAGATGGTCCAGGGTGTGCTGCTCTTTGCCGCCTTGGGCCTGGTCCAGCCACCGGCGACTTCAAGATCCCTGCTGGGTGTATGAAACTCATAGCGCCCATATCTTCTTCAAGATCCTTTGCAGTCCAACAACCAGGCAGTTGCTTGCTGCATAAAGGGGTTAAACCCTTTTTTTGCGCTTCATTTATTGCTGATATGTGTGGGATCGACAAAGAAGATGGCATTTATCATCTGTACATACTCCTAGGAGATACCTTTCAGGCAAGTTCTTGGAGATCAATTACTAATTTTGCCTTGAAGATTATTGCGGTTATGGATACTGTGCAGCAATTAGTTGCCACCACATCAAAGCATTTCCTTATTCCGTGTGTTGTTGCCATCATGCTGGTGGTGCAAAGCTCGGATTCCAAACTTTTGGGTGGCTCTATTGAGGCTAGTGCTCCATATTATCAGATGGCCTCAGTGCAAATTAGTGGCCGCACTATACATTCTATTGAGCAGGATTTGCTGACAAAGTGTAGCAGCACTGGTTGCAACTGCTTATCATGGCCAGGTGATTATCGCGTTGAAGATGTTGTCTCTAAGATGTTCGGGCAGTGTCACCGGAGGTGGACAACAACTCCTCCGTTGCTGATCCTCAGATTTAATGGCAGAGACACACTGAGTTTGGGCTAGGTGAAGGCTATTCGATATCTACAGCTCAGCTCTTTACCTCATGAGCATATTCCAGATAGACCGTCGGGTGAGCCTCCCGCGGGGCATCAACTGGATTGCATCTCTACCGAGGCCCTTGAAGATTGCAGATGTGGCAATTTCGGATCCGGGTTGTCGACGGATGGTCGAACGCCGTATGGTTCCATTTGTGATCTTTGGCATCCTCTTTGCGAGTTTAGATCATATTCTTGTTGTATTGTGCACCTAGGCACTTTTCTTTCTTGCTGTACTGTTGAGAGCCATGTGTTGATGTACCAGGAGCTTTAATGTTAATATATCTAGCTATGACAAAAAAAAGATCAGGTAGCGGTTTTTGGATGCAAAAATCCCAAGCCTGAGGATGGAAGGGAGAGATAGTCAGGTTCTGATGGAACAAATCAATCGGTAGATCACAACCTTTACAGGAGAATGAGGTCAGATTCTCATGGAACACATCAATCGGTACATCACAACCTTTACAGGAGAATGAGACAGCGCAATACCATGTTAGGAAGCTCCGGATACCTTTGAGGCATAAATATCAACATTCAATTCGACTTTCACTACTCACCGGTGCAAAGATTTAAGCTGTCAATTTCTCAGCTAGTTCGAACTGTAAAATTTATTTTCACACATGCTGAGTTTATTGTATGCAGATAATGGGGCACGACTGCCTTTATATAAAGTAATTGTAACGGAGTTAATGCTAAAATGCTCCAAGATGGACCAGTTTAGCAGAAATTTCATGTAGAACCAACAAGCAAAGATAGGCATCACATGGAAATGAAATGGAAGAGCTGTTTTGTTCTTTTTACTGACAGATAGATTGAACTTTTATTGTCTACACTCTTATCAATTTTTGATAGACATCAACTTGGTAAATAACACCGGGAAGATGATGGCAGTGACTTGGATGATTGGTTAGAAGATTAAAATAGGCACTAGCAAGACGAAGAAGGTCCAATAATGAAATACACAATATGCAGCTTGTTAAAACTGAAAGAAATTTTGGATCCCAGTCTGGTCATGAACTACACAAATACTTGGTGATAGACAGTTTGCAGAATTATTTGAAAATGTTGAGAAGGTAATAAATTTAGAGCCATGTCTGGTTAGAGTAAAATGACGTTGTTTTGCTAGTTTCCCTGTTGAGCCGAGGGAGCTCACCTCGGTGGTCTCCATTGTGGCTGGCGGCTAGGGCTTTGGCTGCAGTTCGAATTAGGTCTAGGAGGCAGCGTACCCCTTCTCCCTTGTAGCTCTACTTACACACACATGTGTCTGGCCCATATAACGGTTCAACACTCCCCCTCAAGATGGATGGTAGATGTCAATCAACCCCATCTTGTCACACGTCAAGTTACATTCCTTTGTTCCCAAACCCTTTGTCAAGCTGCTGAGAGCTGACATGACTAAGGCTGATGATCCCAGCATCGAGTTTCTCCTTAGTGAAGAAGCGATCAATTTCCACATGCTTTGTCCTGTCATGTTAAATTGGATTATTTGCAATACTTATAGCTGACTGATTGTCACACCACACTCTTCAGGGTCCTTTCTTCAAAAGTTTCAACTCGCTCAGAAGATGCTTCATCCAAAGCATCTCACTCAGAACTTGAGATAAAGCTCTATACTCAACTTCTGCTGTTGATCTAGACACAAATATCTATTTGCTGCTTCTCCATGATACCAAATTTCCTCCCACAAACATGCAATAACCTGACGTTAATCTTCTATCATCTTGACAACTAGCCCAGTCAAAATCACTATAACCATCCACCTCGAGATGTCCATTCTTTGCAAACCACAACCCTTTTCTTGGAGCCCCCTTCAAGTATCTCAGGATTCTCTCCACTATATCAAGAAGCCCAATTCTTGGCTCACGCATATATCTGCTCACCACACCCATTGCGTATGTAATGTCAGTTCTTGTATGCATGACATAAGTATAGTAATCTCCCAACCAGCTTCTGGTAATCTTCCTTATTCACTAGATCACCTGATTGTGCAGTCACTTGATGGTTTTGTTCAATTGGGGTGGGGGCTGCTCGACACCCCATCATGCCCATGTCACTCAAGAGATCCAAGGTGTATTTTCGTTGGCACAAATATATTCCTTTTTCGTTCCAGTCCACTTCTATGCAAAGGAAATATTTTAGGTTGCCCTAATCCTTTACCTCAAACTCCTTGCTCAAACACCCCTTCAGTCTCTTTATTTCTTCCTGATCATCTCCAGTAATGATAATGTCATCCACATAAACTGCAAGAATGGTGATTTTCTGACCAGAGTGTCTGTAGAACACCATGTGATCACCATTGCATTGACCGTACCCCATACCACAAACAACACGTTTGAACCTATCAAACCATGCCCTCGGCGATTGCTTTAATCCATACAAGGATTTCTTGAGCCTGCATACCTTTCCCATGGTCTCCGAGGTACCAAAACCTGGTGGTATCTCTATGTACAGTGCAAGTCACCATGCAAGAAGACATTCTTGACATCTAATTGATGCATCTTCCATCCAAAGTTAGCAGCACATGAAACCATCTTCCTGGCATTATACCGTTCTACCTTCCCCTCAGGATTCTGCTTCACAGTATAGATTCACTTATAGCTCACAGCTTTCTTTTCTACTGGCAATGTGGTTAGCACCCACGTCTTGTTTTTCTTTAGTGTTTCCAACTCTTCTATCATTGCATCACGCCACTTTGAATCTTGCTTTGCAGCCTTCCAATCCTTTGGTGTTGACACAGTTTGTAGAGAGGCAACAAACGCTCTATAGGAGGGAGACAAAGCCTCATAAGATACAAAATTTCCAATATCATGGTCATCCCAGATAGTTTGAAGTTCCTTCTTTGCCACTATAGTATCCTGCTCATCCCTGTAATTTTCAGGAGGCCTTCATACCTTAGCTCGTGGTTCTTTCCTCAAGGCAATAGGAAGATCCACAGTGTCACATGAGCTAGCATCACTGCCTTGCTGCTCCCCCTGCACATGTGCCTGCTGTCCCGCGGTGTCAGATGAGCAGGTATCACTGCCTTGATGCTCCCCCTACACATGTGTCTGCCGTCTAGAGTACATGCGGAGATTCTATGGCCAATGATCTCAAACAGGAACAGGAACCTCGAGAGAACCAATTTGAATTGTACCCACTATTGGTTGAACCTGAACCTGCACATCATCATCAGTGTTAGTACCCACAGAATCAAATAACAGACTTAGATTAGTCGGTTCACCATAGAATAGCTCAAATTCCGTGAAGGTGACAACCATACTCACAAACATGCGTTTGTAGAGGGGCTCCAACACTTATACCCTTGATGACTCGATGAATAACCCATAAAAAAACATTTCAGTGCTCGTGGGTCTAACTTCCCAATAGATGGCCTATGATCCTGAACAAAACAGGTACTTCCAAATAACTTTGGAGGGACAACAAACTTATTTTCTCCAAACAGTAGCTCACATGGGGATTTCATACCTAGTATCCTGGAAGGGGTTCGGTTGATCAAGTATGTGGCTATCATGACTGCTGCACTCCACAAGAACTTGGGAACATTCATCGTGTACATCAACGAGCGAGCTACTTCCAAAACATGGTGATTATTGCGCTCCGCCACACCGTTTTGTGGAGGAGTATCTGGGCAGGATGTTTGATGAAGAATTCCCTAGGCAGACAAGAATGCCCCAAATTTGGTGTTCACATACTCTGTGCCATTGTCAGTCCTGATCACCTGCACCTGAAACTGATTCTTCACATACACATGGAAGTTCTGAAAACAGTTAAACACTATTGGGTTGCGTGCATGGAAAACAAAAAATTTCGCCACTACTACGCAACAGCCAAGATCTACTATGAAGATACAAGTAACAAGACATGCATATTTGATCTAACTGTAAATCGTTACCGACACCGTTGAAGCGGAAGAGATGTCGATGATGACGTTGATGAAGTTTGTGGAAGAACTCCCTCGGCTAAGTCTAGCCTTGAGAATATCATAGACTCCTCGCGTCCCGCCTTGATCCAACAGAGTGAGCTAGGGTCAACCGTTTCTCAATGGATCACCCCTCTGAGTTTTGCACACATACATCAGAACTAGTTCAGCAGGGCTTCGCCATCCATGCTTGAAGCACTCACCGCTGGTGTATATGAAGGTGGAGATCTGAACACACGAGAAGGAGGGAGAGAGAGATTAGACATCTAGATCTAGATCTAATCGGAGAGAATCCCTCTAATTTAGAGGTTCCCTCTAAACCAACTAGAAGAGATCTTAACTTGTGTGTCTTTTCTCATGGGGGTGAGAATGTTTATATAGGAGGCCAAGGGGTAGGGAGGCTTGGGCAAGGGGCAATCTCTTGCCTTCCACTACCGGCCCTAGGGGAGTTGGAGTTGGACTCCAACTCCTCTCCCCTTGCTTTGATGCGCCTCTCATGGGGAGAGTTAGAGTTGGACTTCAACTCCCCTCCCTATTCTTCAACAAGGTCCCCCCAAACCGCCTCTCCCTATGGGCCCCAAGGCCCAACTAGGGCTTGGCCAAGGGGGAGAACTTCCCCCTTGGTGCGCCTTGGCCCACCCGCCCCTTATGGGGGTGCGGCTGCCTAGTGGGCCCCATGGGCCCGGCCCACTTGGCAGCCCCTTTTGGTGGCTCCAATTTACTTAATATTTTCCAATAATTATTTATTAAATAAATAAATTAATATTTAATTAACTAATATTTTATCTAATTAATTCTTATTTGAATATTTCTTTTTATAAAATATTCCCCGAATTAATTATTTATCATATAAAACACTTTTACATGATCCGGGACACCCAATGTCCGCAGACAAAATACTCCGGATAAATATTTCCCTCTTATGTAACCCCTCGGAATAAATCCGAGTAGTGATAGAAACTATTTCTATTACTCCGAGACACCTAGTGTCTGCATAATCCAATCTCTGTGATAAAGATATTATCTACCACACAGAAACCATTCCGGTGATACTCTCTCGGTATCCAGACCAACCATATACACAACAAACTAGAACTGAGTTAAGCGTGTTACCCTACAGGTTCAATAACATGTAGCTATAATTAGATGTTTCCACCTAATCACCGGCCAAGGTCAGGTACATGGGCTACCTGAATAACTGCTACAGTTATGCGAATAACGCTCTATTGAACCTGCTGATTATTAATTCGTCATTCCCATTACTCACGATACTGAACTTACCCGAGAATAAGTATTCCTGATATTTCCATGAATCCATCCATGATTCACTATATCTTTGTCTATCTTGTTACCGGCAAGTTTCCTTTTCTCGTTCCCGTAATCCAATATCCCACACGATGTAACTTCATCATGCATTGTCTGTAGAATATATTGGATATCATACATACCGAGTGGGCCCTGGAAGTATCTCTCTTTTGACAGAGGAGTAATTTCCCATCTTGAAACATTAGGATATATGCACACCTTCAGAATCACCCAGTGACTGCCGTTATGATCACCCAGTGACGACCGTGACGGTTGACAGTAGCAAAGTAACTCTTCCAATATACATAACCCTAATAACCTCATGGTCAATGGACATGTCATATAATAACCATCTGCGATATTGCACTTAGGACAAAAAGACACTTTGGAATATTCTTAGCATATCAACGAGTTGGGTCTACCCAGCCATATTGTTTCCACCAACAATATGCTACTCATTGATGCTGACATAAACAATGTCCTAGAACAGGAAAACGTGGTCTCAAGCAATCTATGAATTAGTCTAAAAGGCAAGACTAGGGTATACTTTATTCTGTTCATATCTCTACACGTGCGAGTGAGTTTTCCTCTGAATCACATATTCAGGAGTCACCACAGTTATAGCATAGAATCATGAAGCATAATTATGAATCAGATGTTAACTTTATTACCTTTTGGGCATACATCCAACAAACACCTTATCCTTATGGCGCATCAAGTAAACCCACATCATACGAGAATAGCAATCGATGAAGGTAACAAAATACTTCATTCCATTGACTGACACCACTGGACATGTCCATACATCCGAATGAATAAGCATAAAAGGAGATACACTCCTCAGCCCCTTACTAACATACGAGGCTCTTGTGTGTTTAGCATATTCACAAGCATCACATGACAACTTGTCCTCGCTTATTCCACACATAACATCAGGAAATATTATATGCATCTTATCGAAAGATACATGCCCCATCCTATAGTGATGGATCATCGCACGCTTCTCCTTGTCCTCCATGGTTGCAGCATACACCAAATCCGGTTGCACGCCCTTGTCCATGTACGAAAGCCCCCTACGCCTGGTGCCAGTCTCAACCATCTGCCTCGTCTGTCACTCCTGAATCAAGCAACCGAACTTGTCAAAACTCACACTAAAATCAATTTGATCGATCAGTGCACTGAAAGATGCAAAATTGACAAGAAACGCTGGCACATGCAAAACCGAGGATAGAGAGATGTTGGGAGTACACTTTACTGTGTCAACCCCGGCAACAGGCTGTTTTGTACCATCAGCTATTTGAATGGTACCCTTGTGAGTAGGAGGATGTTTATTGTAAGACTCAAACACAGAGAATTTACTCGCAACATGCTTAGAAGCACCGGAGTCTAGAACCCATTCTGTATCAATTTCATTTGCAGCAAGAGATGCCCTTTCAGAATTACCTTCATTCATGGAGGCCCACTGAGCAAAGTCTCCATAGGTAGCATCATCTACTTTTGTGTCCTTTGACGTCCCATTGTTCTCTTCAACTACCATGTGTGCCTTCAGACCCTTGAGTGTCCTGAATATCCACATCTGCCTCTAGCATTCTTGCCCCCTGAGTATCCACCACTGCCTCTAGCATTCTTGCCCCTTGAGTATCCACCTCTGCCTTGAGAAGTCCTACTACCCCCACCCTTCCGTAATATCCCCTGCCTCTGCCACGAGTTGGATAGTTCCACTTCAAGTGACCTGACTCCCCACAGGTAAAACAGTCCCTGATCTCTTTCCACTCCCTGCGCTCAGTAACTGCAAACGTCAGAGTCGACACAACCTTCTCATCTTCTTTCTCAAGAGAAAGGCGCACTTCCTCTTGAGTCATTGCTGCAATAGCTCATCAATAGTAGGTAGGGAGGATTGATGCATCAAGGAAGCCTTCATGCCATCAAAGCCCTGACTACTCATCAATAGACTCATCAATAGTAGATCGAGTCCATCTAATAGTTTTAGCACATGCCTGCGGGCCATCTATCTATGCCCTGACTCAATGCTGTCTGCGTCATAGAGTTCAAGAGGGTCACAGTTATTCTGGTCTGCCCATAAAGCCTGTAGCTCTGCCACATATGCCATCACTAAGATTTCACCTTGGTGAAGACGATGAATCTTCCCATCAATCTGAGGAATGAACATGACATTGCCCTTGCTGGAGTATGGTTAGCCCCTCCACAGAGCAAGGAATGGAGGGCACCACCAAATTCAAGAACCATCCAATAAGCAAAGAGTTGATGGCCTTCCACTTCTTTCCCCCCACACTAGTCTTGTCTCCTAGTTCCGCAACAGTACCAACAAAGTGCCCATCAGGATCCTTCTGATCCACTGCCAGCATTGCCCTCTGAGACCAACTCATATAGTTGGTAACACCCTCCAGCTTAATGTCAGTGGGCACCAAATCGATCTTATGGACCATTTCCTGCCGAGGAACCATGACCCCCCGAGCTTGAGCCATCCTTCTTGGAGGTGAGAAACATTGTGAGCTTCTCAAGGGCCTGAACGAGGATTTTCTACTCACCCATCTTCCTGACCGACTACACGCGGAAGGTCCCTTTTCTCTCCTGCCAAGCAAAACAACACAATTGCAGTTCCAGGAGGTTCTTCTCCTCATGGGTAGCTGCACGCAGCAGCAAAAACGACTTCTTCTCCTCCTGGCCGAGCAGCAACAACAGGGCAGCTCGAGCCCCTTCCTCAGCCCCCTTCACAACAGCAGCTTCCTACTCGCTTCCCTTCTCACGCGCACACACAGCACATTCGCCTCCTCTCTTCTGCCCCCTCATAGGTAGCTATCCTAGCAGCCAGGCAGCACCTCCTCCGCCGCCGCCATCGCCCCGAGTTCTGATACCATGTTAAGCCGAGGGAAGCTCACCTCGGTGGTCTCCATTGTGGATGGCGGCTAGGGGTCTGGCTGCAGTTCAAATTAGGTCTAGGAGGCAGCGTACCCCTTCTCCCTTGTAGCTCTACTTACACACACATGGGCCTGGCCCATATAACGGTTCAACATTCCTCTTGCAAGCTAAGGATCAGGTAGCGGATTTTGGATGCAAAAATCCCAAGCCTGAGGATGGAAGGGAGAGATAGTCAGGTTCTGATGGAACAAATCAATCGGTAGATCACAACCTTTACAGGAGAATGAGGTCAGATTCTCATGGAACACATCAATTGGTACATCACAACCTTTACAGGAGAATGAGATAGCGCAATACGGTGTTAGGAAGCTCCGGATACTTTTGAAGCATAAATATCAACATTCAATTCGACTTTCACTACTCACCGGTGCAAAGATTTAAGCTGTCAATTTCTCAGCTAGTTCGAACTGTAAAATTTATTTTCACACATGCTGAGTTTATTGTATGCAGATAATGGGGCACCACTACCTTTATATAAAGTAATTGTAACGGAGTTAATGCTAAAATGCTCCAAGATGGACCAGTTTAGCAGAAATTTCATGTAGAACCAACAAGCAAAGATAGGCATCACATGGAAATGAAATGGAAGAGCTGTTTTGTTCTTTTTACTGACAGATAGATTGAACTTTTATTGTCTACACAATTTTGATAGACATCAGCTTGGTAAATAACACCGAGAAGATGATCGCAGTGACTTGGATGATTGGTTAGAAGATTAAAATAGACACTAGCAGGATGAAGCAGAAGGTCCAATAAGTAAACACAATTGTTTGCATCCAATGAAATACACAATATGCAGCTTGTTAAAACTGAAAGCAATTTTGGCTCCCAGTCTAGGCATGAATTACAAAAATACTTGCTGATAGACAGTTTGCAGAATTATTTGGAAATGTTGACAAGGTAATAAATTTAGATCACAAGTTCAATTAACACGTCATAGTAGCTTATCAAATAAGATAATTAGGTCATGTACTGCTTGACATTCCTGTTCCATTATTTTTGTTACGATGGTTACTGGAGGATTTTGATGTTTCTCCCACTGCACCGATGATTGTTGCGGCCTACACAACCCGTTTGGAACCCCAAGAGTAAGGTGTGAAGCAGCGTAGCAGAAGTTTTCCCTTGATTACAAAACGAAGGTTATTGAACCAGTAGGAGTCGAAAGAGGTTCAACACGGTGCCAAAGCTACTCCGTGGCTTATAAACTTCGGCGTGGAGCTGCACACAACACAATCAAACTATTTTGCCCCAACAAAACATGAAGGTTGTCAATCTCTCTGGCTTGCTGAATACAAAAGATTAAACGTATGGGGTGGAAAATAAATGCAAATGCAAAAATGGACGTCGAAGCAGTGGAAACAATGTTTTTATCAGTGTAAAAGAATGGACCGGGGTCCACAGTTCACTAGTGGTGTCTCTCTAATAAACAGATAAATAAACATGCTGAGTAAACAAATTACAGCTGGGCAATTGACAAATTGCAAGGGCATGACAATGCTACTATGACAAGATAAAGCTCACTGTAGTATTTAATTGGGCATTACAACAAAATACATAGACTGCTTGCTAGCTGCATCTATGACTAATCCACCTCCAGGATAACATCCGTGTCTCCTGAAAGTATTAAGTTGCAAACAACAGATAATTGCAATAAGCAAAGTGTGTAATGTAAACAATGCAAATGACACGTAGACAAAGCATTATTGTTTTCTCCCTAGTGGTAATAGCACATCCAAAGTCTTAGTCGTTTCTGTCATCTCGAGCCCAAGCAACCGGAGATAAGAACCCACTATCTAGCATAAATACCCCCTTTTGGAGACACTAGCAACTACTTGGCCAAAGCAATCACTAGCATCGGAGAGCATGCAAGGTCATAAATAAAACATATAGATAGATAGATGAACAAACTTGATCATAACTTCACAATTCATTGGATACCAGCAAACACAACATGTAGCATTACATAAAGATGATCTTGATCATATTAGGCAGCTCACAAGATCTAAACATGATAGCACAAGGAGGAGAGACAACCATCTAGCTACTGCTATGGAGCCATAGTCCAATGGAGAACTACTCACGCATCAGCTCGGAGGCAGCCATGGCAGTGTAGAGCCTTCTGGTGATGATCTCCCCATCCGACAAAGTGTCAGGAAGAGTTTCAGAATTAGGGTTGACGACGACGACAGCGACACAATTTTCGTAGATTTTTATTCGGGTATTTAGGGTTTTCAGGAGATGGAGAATATATAGGCGAAGAGTCGGCGCGAGGGGCCACCCGAGGCAGCCAGACGTTACCTCGGCATGGCCCCACCTTTCGATGCACCGAGGTGGCGTCTGGGATCCCTGGGTCGCCTCCTCGGCAGCCCTTTGGACTCTGCCTTCGTATATTCATAAAACTGAGCTCCGTCACTTTTTGTCTAATTCCGAGAATATTTCCCGACTAGCTTTTCTGAAACAAAACGACAATAGAAAACAAGAACTGGCACCATGGCATTTTGTTAATAGGTTAGTCCCAGAAAATACATAAAAATGATAGATAATGTAAATAAAAATGTAGCATTTATTATAAAATAAGCATGGAACATCAAAAATTATAGATACGTTTGAGACGTATCAACATCCCCAAGCTTAGTTCCTACTAGTTCTCGAGTAGGTAAACGATAACAAAAGATAATTCTTGAAGTGACATGCTACCAACATAATCTTGATCAAATAGTAATGTAAAACACATGAACTGAATGAAGTGATCCAAGTCAATGGTCTATATTTGATATGGAGTAAACAATGAGCAATCAAAATGTATCATCCAAATAAAAACCTTTCACGAATAGCACAAAAAGTTAGCTCACAAAGCAACATTTTCCAATCAAAAGTGTTTGACCAACACAAAGAAAGATTTAAGTTTCAGCATTTGTTTCAACTTTCAATATATTTATCTCATGAATATTGTCAACACAAAGCATCATAGTTAATCATAATGCTAGCATATGACCATTCTTATATCAAAGTTGACGCTAGTGTTTGCTTGTGGAGAAAAGATAGGATCAGAAAACTGACTCAACATAAAAGTAAAAGAAATACCTTTCGCACGGGGAAGCAGAGATCACATCATGTGCTAGACCTTTTTACCGTTTTGAAAACATATAGAGAAATAAAAATATTTTGAGAGGTGCATGTTATGATCAACGAATGGTAGCAGGCAATATAGTCTTACACAAGCTAATCAGACTTTTTAAGAGTGGCTAAGCAGATTCCGGCTGCGCATTGCGGATGGTTTGGTTTCCACTGATTTTTCTTCGTCAAAGCAATACTATTACTCGCACGTCGTTACGGCAACGGCGAAGATTGTACTCAAGGTGGGCTGATACGGTGGTCGGCTGTGCCGACGTGCAGGAATCGTGCTCCGCTATTCCGGGAAGGAACGAGCAAGCAAGCAAGCGTTCTCGGCTCAAAAAAAAAAAAAAAAAAAAGAAGCAAGCAAGACTCCCTGTGTTTTCCCGATATATTGCATTGCCATTTGCCAGATTCGTTTTCCTAACGAGTGCACGCGCGTTCGCAGTCGCAGCCATGCCAAAGCAGCGGTCATCGCCGGAAGGCGCCACGTGCCCCGGCCGCGCGCCTCGAACGGAGCCACGGCAAAGGTCAAGCAAGCCGCGCGTCCCGAGCCAGCCAAGAGAGCATAGCCAAAAGATTTCCCCTGCGTCAGCGAGGACGTGGCCCGCCCCGTTGGACGGTAGCCGAGCCGAGCCGCCAGCAGCTACCGGGAAAAGCCGTATAAAACTCGCGGTCCGGCCGGGGCCTGCCGTGCAGAGACAAACAACAAGACGATAGGCCACCACCGCTACCGACAGCACGGTCGTGCAGAGCTAGCGGTAGCAGTCGATCGATCTACAGGCGGCCGGCGAGGATGGCGGCTGCCCGGAACACAGCGCTCTCCTACGCCGTCCTTGTTCTGCTCGCCGTGGGGTCTTCCCCGGCGGCGGCGATCACCAAGGGCGACTTCCCGCCGGGGTTCGTCTTCGGCACCGGCTCCTCCGCTTACCAGGTACGCACGTCACTGATCAGCCCTACACCGCCCAGCTACTGGATTTCTCCTCGATCTTTCTCGTCGATCAAAACCTTTGGATGAACAAAGATAGCAGTGAAGCAAGTGTCACTTTTCTAGAATACAAGCAAGTGTAACTTACTAAGTATATCAAAGTTGGGCAAAACGGCGGCCTATCCGCGCTCCACGCACTGTAGCAACTACAGTGGATACTGTAGAAACTACAGTGTTCAACAGTGCCCACCGGTCATTTTGCAAAAAGGCCCTTGAGTTTGTCCAAAATTACAGTTAAGTCCTTACCACATATAAACGAACCCTAACCCTAAATCGCAAAATCTTCTCAGTTCCTCACCCGTCTGCCACAGGGATGGCCGCCGCGCCGCCATAGTACATATAGTAGAGTACAAATCAAACATGTTGTATAACTTACCGCATCTCGATCAACAAATAACATTGAGAAATTCATGCGAATTATTGAAGTTGTTCGTCGATATCCTTTCTCGGAGTAGCTGCTAGAACCCTCACCGCACGTCCTCACCACCAGTCCGTCCGTGCGTCGCCGATCAGTCCAAGCCACTCAATCACGCGTTAATAGGTGCACAGAAAATCAGAAATATCTCATATTCTCGTCTTTACCTTCAAGGGAAGAGAGGTTCGACATTTTCATTCTCTGGTGTGATTTTTTCTCGTCCAAAAGTTACTATCGTGGGTTTCCTTTTCCTTCAACAGCTCCTTCGTCACTCACTCTGTCGACGAGGTTCTACTTTCGGCCACACCACACGTCATAGGTGACGCGTCGTTTCAAATTATAATATGTTTTAGATATTTCAATATAGACTATGTACGGACTGAAATGAATGAATCTACAACCTAAAACGATTATATGTACATTTCAATAAGAAAAAACTAAAACATCTTATATTTCGAATGAAGTTAGTTTCTGCCTCGACACGACATTCTTTTTCTTCCACATGCTAGTATATGTTTCATTTTCAATAATCTTGTCTGAAGCGAATAAACATGGTGATGCTGGGATAATTAACATGCTCCCTTCAGCATGCATCCAAGTTAAGTAGGTAAGTAGGTTCTTCTAGACAGAAAGAGAGGGTCCTTCTAGAAGCTTAGTTAAATTCAGCATCCATCTCTGACCGAGACGCTTTTTTAAAAATTGTACAGAGAAGCTTTTGTAGTGCTAACCACCACTAAGGGAGCCGTCCTGCCACCAGAAGCAACCCGCGTTACAGCTCGCGTTCGTTCCACGGCAGTCTTCAGGAAACCACACAAAACGTCTCCATCTCGCCCCGTTTCTTTCACCGTCGGTTCGCTGTCACTGGGTTGCTGATCTATTGGCCGCTTGCTCCTTGCGGCTGCTAGTCACCCTGCGTGGAGTAGTAAAACGGAATATATATACATTGATCAGTGCAATTTGAGAACATGCAGCGACTTTTGGCAGAAATGAACCATAAATAGGCAGCGACTTTCGGCAGAACTGAAACTCTTACGGGAGTGGAGGAAGAAAAATTGTGATGTTGTGTACTGGAGTACTTACCGTGTCTTGCTGACCTGAACATTCGCCTGATTTTTTTCAGATCGAAGGCGCGGTCGACGAGGATGGAAGGAAACCCAGCATCTGGGACACATTCACACACGCAGGTTGATGTTCTGCTCATATTTCACTCCATTTCTCACCTTGCAAGTCTGAATACATCGTCCATTTCCACGTTCCTGATCATGACATGGGGTTCCTTGACTTCCACAGGCTACTCTATCGGCGGAGCGACAGCTGACGTGACCGCAGATCAGTATCACAAGTACAAGGTTAGTTTGCGACTAAATGACATACTTCTCAGATCAGCAACTTGATGGCCAACTCACACTCATTCTGTTTTTGGCAACAGGAAGATGTGAAGCTTCTGAGCGAGATGGGCGTCGACGCGTACAGGTTTTCCATTGCCTGGCCTCGGCTTATCCCGGTAAGGCCGTGCGAACAGCATCAGTAGAACCACTGCACATGTTGAATACTGTGTCTTGCAAAAAAATTGTCCGGCATTTTCACTGACTTGGCTGTTTGTGATTCATGCAGACGGGCGAGGAGCTGTCAATCCCAAGGGACTGGAGTACTACAACAATCTAATTAATGAACTCCTGACCATGGTATGTAATTCAGTCTCATGGCAGACTGAATCCTTTCATCCAGGAACGCGATTCAAGGATTTTGACATGTCCGGCTGCATGGAGATAACTAATGCATCTTTTCTGTGTTTCATGCAGGAATTCAGCCTCACGTGACGATATATCATTTCGACTTCCCTCAGGCTCTTCAAGATGAATACAACGGAATGCTGAGCCGCAAATTCATGTACTTTTCGTGCCCCAGATATCATGTGCAATCCCATAAAAGAAGGAAGAAATAACGCTGTCTTTTGCCTTCTGTTGTGTGGTTGCAGAGATGACTACACCGCGTATGCAGACGTGTGCTTCAAGAACTTCGGCGACAGGGTGAAGTACTGGAGCACCATCAATGAGCCAAACATCGAACCGATTGGCGGATATGACCAGGGTATCCTCCCACCGCGGCGATGCTCATTCCCCTTCGGCGCACTCAGTTGCGACAACGGAAACTCAACCACAGAGCCATACATTGTAGCGCACCATCTTCTGCTTGCACATGCCTCCGCGGCGACCCTGTATAAAGAAAAGTACCAGGTTAGGAACAATGCCACCTTTTACAGAATCAACCTGCTCATTTGTGATTAGTCATTCTCACAGGCGTTAACATTCCCTTTTGTATCTTACTGATCAGGCCACACAAGGAGGAAAAATTGGACTCACATTGCTCGGCTGGTGGTACGAGCCTGCGACGCAAACATCCGAGGATGTAGCAGCAGCCGCAAGGATGAATGATTTCCACATTGGATGGTATGTTCTTCTCTATATCTCAAGTTGAACTGGAACAGCTACAATTTGTGTGTGACTACAGCTAAACATCATGTTATCATGACACAGGTATATGCATCCGTTGGTGCATGGAGATTACCCACCAGTAATGAGGAAGAATGTTGGGTCAAGGCTACCATCTTTCACCGCTGAAGAGCTGAAGAGAGTGCGCGGATCTTTCGATTTTGTCGGATTTAACCACTACATTGCCGTATATGTGAAGGCTGATCTTAGCAAGCTGGATCAGAACCTGAGAGATTACATGGGCGATGCAGCCGTGAAATATGACAGTAAGAACTCTAATAATCTCAACTCAAGTTTTATTACATGTCCAGTCCCGCAATTCAATGAGAGAAACAGATTAACCTAACGACTGTAAATGTATTCTTGCAGTGCCATTTTTGAACTCAAAGAACCAGGTATTTGCCGATACAATTAATTTCATCTCTAAATTTAATTGGGAAGTGAACAGTTTTTCCAACATGTCTATATCATTCGTATGTCTGTATGGCTAAAACTTAAACTGTAACAGCTGCTGTTCGGGTTGAAAACCGATTTCATGACATCGACACCGTGGGCTCTCAACAAAATGCTGGAGCACCTCCAGGTCAAATACAAGAACCCCGTGGTTATGATCCACGAGAACGGTAAATTTCTAACAGAACTTTCAGCAACTCGATATATCATCGTACTGAGAAATCATCAATATTCATTACTCATCCCTCTCAAATTTTCATATCTATCAGGAGCTGCCAGCATAAACGACCCCTCGAGCGGGAACACCTACGATGACGAGTTCAGGTCACAGTACCTGCAGGACTACATCGAGGCGACCCTCGAATCCAGCAGGTACCAACTCCATCCATTCACCTGAAATAAATTGACACAACAGTTTACTCACCATTCTCTTCTCTGTTGCTGCGTGATCATCAGGAACGGATCAAACGTGCAGGGTTACTTTGTGTGGTCGTTCCTGGACGTGTTCGAGTACCTCTTCGGCTACCAAATGGGCTTCGGCCTCTACGGGGTCGACTTCAACTCCGTGGAGAGGACGAGGTACCAGAGGCACTCCGCCAAGTGGTTCGCCAGCTTCCTCCGTGGCGGCGAGCTCAGGCCGATGGCTCTGCCCGGCAAAGCCTACTCGCAGTGATCTTTGCACATTCCACGCTTCTGATGCTGGAGATAGATGATCAGGAGAATGAACAAATAAGCCTCAAAGCCGGGACAGTTGGGTGGTGACGTGATAGTAATTACGTGTCTTGTTTTCTTGGATGAAAGTGGAATTTTGTTTGGGTAGAGGGTTCAAGTTCATAGGTCTCTGCTTCATTGGGTTCGATTATTCTAGTGTATCCATATCGATTTATGTTCTGAAAATAATACGATATATGATGCTATCAAAATATCAAGAGTTCAGATACCTGCATTCAGATAGTAGTACAGGTAAATCTCTGGATGTAGGATCAGCGCCTGCTATTATCTTCGTATATGCGGATGACCAAATATGACTCAACAGTTTGGAGTTCGAATTTAGATACCTGCATTCAGATACCTTCACAATTCTCTGAATTTTCGGTTTAACAGCATTTTCAGCATGGTTGGTGACACTCAAGGCACGTACATATCCAAGCAAAGAGCCTGCAATAATCTCTGTGTGTCAACTCCACTCTTCCTCTGTTGGAGATGATCAAACGAATTGCAGTGCTTCCCTGCTGCAAGCCTGATCGGAGATAAACGGCATACAACATTCATTCAGCATGCTTGTACTATAAGCAACAGCCTAAGCTTTTCAGCCACTAAAATCAAGTTCCGAGCTAGCGACAATGCTTGACAGTAGAGGGCAGCAATCTCTGATACCAAAAATGGTTCTGAAATGCGCTCTGCAACCAGTAAGCAAACATGGTTATCACGAACACCAAACACGATTAATTCCGCATAATCTTTATTAGCTAGTAGAGACCCCAGGCTGTTGCTGCAAGTTACATAGGTCGGTGCCATGGACACTGAAAACAGTTGCGCATCAGGATTACTTGTTTCCTCTCATAGATTTTGCTATCAAACAGATATATTCTCTCCGCATGCAATTTGTTCTGATATATTCTGATATACGAGTGTTCACCGTCTCACCGTCTGGTAAAAGTAAAACGACGTTGTTTTGCTGGTTTCCTCTTGCAAGCTGATGATCAGGTAGCGGTTTTTGGTCGCAAGACCCCCAAGCCTGAGGATGGAAGGGAGAGATGGTCAGGTTCTCATGGAACAAATCAAACGGCAGATCACAACCTTTACAGGAGAATGAGGTCAGGTTCTCATGGAACACATCAATCAGTAGATCACAACCTTTACAGGAGAATGAGACAGCGCAATACGATGTTAAGAAGATCCGGATACCTGTGAAGCATAAATAACAACAGTCAATCAAATTTCACTACTCACCGGTGCAAAGATTAAATCTGTCAATTCTCAGCTAGTTCGAACTGTAAAATCTATTTACACAGTTACTGAGCTTTGTATGCAGATAATGGGGCACCATTGCCTTTATATATAGTAATAGTAACGGAGTTAATGCTAAAATGCTCCCAGATGGAGCAGTTTAGCAAAAATTTCATGTAGAACCAACAAGCAAGGATAGGCATCAGAAGGAAATGAAATGGAAGAGCCGTTTTGTTGTTTGTACTGACAGATAGATTGAACTATTACTGTCTACACTCTTATCAATTTTTTTGAACCTTCTCTTATCAATTTTTGACAGACATCAGCTTGGTAAATAACACCGGGAAAATGGTCGCGATGACTTGGATGATTGGTTAGAGGATTAGAATAGGCACTAGCAGGATGAAGCAAAAGGTCCAAGAAGTAAACACAAATGTTTGCATCCAATGAAATACACAATATGCAGCTTGTTAAAAACTGAAAACTATTTTGATCCCAGTCTGGTCATGAGCTACAAAAATACTTGGAGAGGAACAGTTTGCAGAATTATATGAAAATGTTGACAAGGTAATAAATAAATAAATCTGAAGCAGAAGCAAAATTTACATCACATGTTCAATTAACACGTCATAGTAGCTTATCAAATAGAATAATCAGGTCATTTACTGCTTGACATTCCAGGTCCATTATCTCTGCCACCAGTTGCCCAGTCTACAAGAAAAAGAACTCAAATAAATTAACCAAAAATCCATGAAAAGTTCAACAAAAAAAGAGAGGGTAAAGGTGATACAGTTAGGACTTACATCAATCTACTACCATTACTTATAACTTGAACAGATTACTAGATTTCGACTCAAGTTTAAGAATAAGTAAAAACATATATAGTGCCTATAGGAGCACACTTACTCTAAACAAAAGGAATCACTCAAAACAGTAATATTCATCTACCTACTAATGAAGGTTTTTCAAACTAGAGCTAATCTAGTAATTGTGCTGTCTAGCTACTCTGGAGTGGATTTATTACATGCTAAGTCAAATGCTCTAATGGTAATACTTTTTAACAGAAACATATTGGTGGGAAAATAACTCAACAGTTTGGATTTTAATAAATCTGGCCTTATAGAAGATAAATCAAACCATTTTGTTCCTTATCGGGTAGTCTGGTACAGACGAACTTATTTGCAGCCGAATTCTTGAACAAAAGAGGAATAGAACTACATTGTTTAATTCAAGTTTCATAACACTTGATATATATGCAGGTCCTTTTCAAAGATTTGTGGTTAAAGGGAAACATGAATAGACACAGTGGCGAACCTAGACTGGTGTCAAGCGACATTACAGAAATTTTATTAGCAAACAAACATTAGTTAATTTTCAGGTGCATGTACTATATATATGTACAACTTTCAGCTTTTGACATTACATGCTCCCATTCCTAGCAACGCCACTATACTATCTTGCAGAGAAAAATAATACCCATATGTGAGCCATGACTTGCCAAGCCTCCAAATGTGCAACCCGAGTTACTTACATAACATTTAGGATGGTTCGTATCTAAGTTTAATGGTGTTTGGTCAAATTCATACTGTTATGTAGCTTATGAAAAGATGATCAACTGTAGATATGTACACATAAACTTAACCATAGCATTTTTATGCATTAATTCAAAAGACAGGAGACGGTTAATTTTCTCTCTCTGGCATTCACATGTTCCTATGATAATGCAAATAAACATCACCATAAGTTCAGAAAACTGATATGAAACAAAAGATTTAATTTATGCCGAAACTGCTAGCTAACCCTTAAGCAGAAGAATGGCACTCCATCAGCCACACACAAGATAGATAGATTTTGGTACTCTTACAGTGTAAGAGGGCAGCTATATTACCTGAAGCATAGAAACTTGTGTAGGGAAAACGGCTGGTGACGAAATATTCTCCCAAAATCTCTTTGGACTCCATTGAGTCGAGTTGGATCATGTATAAACCGACATATGTCCGGAGAAATAGCACATTGTGATCCTCATCGTACCCTCGTATCAGTGGCCACATGTCTTTTCTGCAATGTCTTGGCGAAAGGTGATCGACCAGTTCAATAATTTTCTGAAGGACCCATCTACCAACATCATCAGAATTGACCTTGCGCTCCCATAACTGCATGCTCAGTTCGTGTCAAAACGATGAGTCCAAGAGCACTTTCCTCTGTCCGGATGATTTGGGAGGAACAGTTGTCAGTGTGGCGGTATACTGGCTTCTCAATTACAACAAGCTTCTGTATATGAAAATCAAACTGAAGGATGTCACCTTCGGGATCTCCACCAAGTAACCAGCAAAATGCATTCCCAACCAGGACGTTGTGCTTTCTCCAACTACTCAACCCATCTGTAGTGGTTGTTGAGATGACATTTCCCCATGCGGCAGACTTGGATTTGTAGAGGCAAGCTAATGCGCTTGTGCATTCGTTGCCACTGCGCACCAAGGCCAACTTAAAATAGCTGAAGTCGCAATCGCCGTGCACATGTGTCGTCGTCGCCGGGGCGCAGACCACCGCCGCGTATATGACCGCACCTTTTACAGTGTGATCAAACTCCCGCGGGACAGCAACTCGATACTGGTGACCGGATATGGGGTTCCACACGACAGCCTCGGGCCCCGTACTGTTGAGGAAAAGGGCGAGGCCGTGGCGGCAACCCATCAAGGTCAAGGACTCCTCGCCGGGGCGTTGCGGCAGGGAGAAGCGCCCCGCGGGGATGCGGTCGGGCGGGTCCAGCGTGGGAGTGAAGCAGTGACCGCCGGAATATCCATCGCGGGAGAAGAATCCGAGGAGCGGGGGCTTCCGGTGGTGCGCGCGGAAGCGGCGGAGGAAGCCGGGGTCGGAGACGAGGCGGCGCCAGCGTATGCAGACGACGGAGGCGCGGAGGAGGGAGGACGGCCGCGGAGGAAGGCGGAGGAGGATCTCATGGAGGAGGTCTTCGTTCTCCAGCGGGGCCGCAGGCGCCGGGTCCGGCAAGACGGGGGACGCGAGGCGGCGGCGGAGCATGGAAACCTCGCTCATTTCTCGTTCGGCGGCGGCGGCGGCGGCAAGATCTGTTTTGAACAGACAGTGCTGGTTAACTGAATTGAAATTTCCTCTTTGTCCCACTTACAAACGAATTATTCACGTACGTGTATCACTTTGTTTCTTTCGGGGCCCTTTTGCTCTTATTGTAAACTGTGCTATTTTTTAAAATAAACCATCATACTATACTATGGTAAAATCAGAAGATTTACCAAAAAAATCAGTTATTTTTTACTTGTACAGATAAGGGACATACAAAGAGTGACCATAATGCGAGTAGTATGCTTATTCTTGTATAATTCTTGGGATGTGATCACTTTTTATAATAAAAACGGACAACTTAACTTATTTAGATTTCTCAAAGCCAAAAATCATAAAGAAGACAAAACATAGTTCAATAAAATAAAGTTTTACCCTTATCCGTCCACATATTTGGTGAGCGGTTGAGAGGCCACATCTCTAATAGTCGTCGTGAATGTAAAGCTTCGAGCACCCGCAGTTGTAAACAAACCTGTCATGGCCAGATCGGCCGAAAAGCCCACCGTCGAGCCAGATTCAGGCTTCACTTTTGCATTGAAAGCTCGGCTCAGAACAAGGTTTTTGAATCCAGAGTCGATGGGTAGTACTAAAATATTTTGACCGAAAAGTAATTATTTCACTATCTACCGAAATCACTGAAATTCAGTGAATTTCGACGAAATCTCACTAAATTTTAAAACCACCATCCGTACAATCCAAAGAGCGTCTCATGGAATTTCCCCCCCTGTTAATCAAGGAGAACAGATGCAGCTTGATCTTCTCCCCGCATAAAAAAACAAGACTAATCTTTCGGGGTGGATCTAATTTGATGAGAGGAACCTGGTCTTATACTAGGATTGTTTTTTTCCTTCTGTCTCTTTCCCAGCTCAGTGAAGAAATTGATGGCGTCCGCCTTGCCGCAGAGCCGGTGCAGCCTCTCGATGGGGTCGTCATCTTCCCTGTGTCTCTTGGACTTGCTGTTGTAGTCGTGGTCGTAGAGGACCTTGTCGTCGATGACATAGCTTCCGTTTGAGGGCGACGCCGGCGGTGGCTTAAGCATGTAGAGGTTTTTTAGGGCGTCCTGCTTTATCTTGTCCACCTCGTCCTTCCTGCCGCTTGTCTTCTTGGTCCCGGCTGGCACCGCGTAATGGAGCTTGTAGCCCTGGTCCCTATAGTAGTGCTCGTAGCCGTGGTACGGTATGTCGTCGGGGATCTCCCTCTCCTGGCCGACGGCGACGGCAGTCTCGAAGCACCAGCAGGAGGCGACGTGGTTTACGGTGTACCCGCCGCCACCGAGGAGGAGCAGCGGCACGTTGAAGCTCCGGATGTAGCCCACGCAGGCGGCGTGGCCCTTCACGGACAGGTTGAACCCGCCGATCCTGTCGCCGTAGAGCGAGTCGGCGCCGCACTGCAGCACGACGGCGTCCGGTGCGAACGTCTCCATGACCCTGCCCATGATCGGCATGAACAGCCCGTGTTGGTACCCGTCGTCGTCCATGCCCGCCTTCATCGGCACGTTCAGGGTGTAGTACTTGCCCTTGCCCTCGCCGACGTCCTCGGCCTTCCCGGTGCCCGGGAAGAACTTCCGGTCGCCGTCGTAGCGGTGGAAGGACACGGTCATCACCCGGTCGTCCTCCTTGAAGTGCTCCTCGACGCCGTCGCCGTGGTGCACGTCGATGTCCACGTACAGCACGCGGGCGAAGCGCTTGAGGAGCTCCTGGATGGCGAGCACGATGTCGTTGACGTAGCAGAAGCCGCTGGCCTTGCCGCGGCCCGCGTGGTGCATCCCGCCGGACCAGTTGATGGCGACGTCCGAGCGGCCGCCGGCGTAGCGGAGGCAGTAGTCCCAGAGGCCGTTGATGACGGGGTTGTCGTAGTGGCCGCCGTCGGCGCCCTCCTCGTCCGGCACGCCGACCTGGCAGGCCTTGGCCCTCGCCCGGATGTCCTCGTCGCGCCGGCGGTAGTAGGCGTCCGGGGTGACGTCGTGGAGGAGGCGGACGTAGCCGTCGTCGTGGAAGGCGCGCAGTTCGTCCTCGGTGGCAGGCCTGGTGCGGAGGCGGCTCATGTGGGGGAGGAGGCCGTAGGAGGCGACGAGGGCGTGCGTCATGGCCACGCGGCGGGGCACCATCACGTGCTCGGCGCCGTAGTCCACGTTGGCGATGCCGGAGTCGTAGTAGTAGCACACGTTCCTCTTCCGGCCGTCGCCGCACGACGGCGATGGCAACGAGTGCCCTTCCGTGCTGCAGTCCATCTTGATCTTTCCACGCCTCGCTGACAGGAACGGTAGTCCCTTCGATTTTCTAGGGCCCAGCCGGGAAGTATATACGACTCAATCGTGTCCGAGTTGGACTCGTATGCGGATCGGTGACCCGTCACTAGCACTGCCACCGACTTCAACACGTTTTGTTAGGAGAAAAAGGAAAAGAAAATGAAAACGCTTATTCTAGGCCGACCTACGCGAGGGGAGCGTAGGTCGCTCGCCTCGCTCGTCCCGCGCGCTGCCTTCCGCACCTTCTAGCTAGCAGGCTGCTCGACCAATTCTTTCAGCCCACGTGAATCCAGCCCAACAGTGCCATACTAGCTACCCAGTCAGGAAAAGAAGTCACGTGCTAACACGTACAAGAAGTCAGAGTACCACGTTTTTTTTTTTGCGGGAATAACTTAGAGGTTTATTCGACAAAGAGATTTGTTGGAAAGAAGACGTACGAGTTAGGACGTTTTTTTCTTGTACGCATACGAGCATACAGAAAATCATCATATTATTTTTCAATATTCCTTCCAATTTGTAACAAATGTAAATGCCGTTTGTTATGAAATCACACGCCGATGTTGCAATGTTTTTTTGGGTGATTTCTACAAAATTTATGTGTTTCTTTAGGTTTTTTTGGAATGACGTTTTATGTGCTTCTTCAAATTTCACACACGCGACCCCCCGAAAAGGGCCGATTTCCATTATTGAATAACGGAAACATGTGCTTCTTCAAATGATGCAAGCATTTGGATTTTTTGTTGTCATCATTTGTGTTTTTTGTTGCAATATGTGGTAGTTTAATTGCTACAAATACATGCTTTTTTGTTGTAATTGTTTATATTTTTTGTTAAAATTGTTAGTAATTTTTGTTGCGAAACAATCTGAAGCAAAAAAATGTTGTTCAACCACATTTTTGTTGAAATTGTTAGTAATTGTTTTGTTGTACTTGTTTGTATTTTTTGTTGAAATATGTGGTGATTTTTGTTGCAATTAAATATGCGGCAAAATATTTGTTGATTACCCACTAATTAAGTGTTATGAATACATGTTTTTTGTTGTAATAATGTGTGATTTCTGTTGAAATACAAGGTAATTTTTGTTGCGAAGGAATCTTCAGCAACAATTGCCCACTTTTTTTATTTCTACAAACACATGGTTTTTTGTTGTAATCGTTTGTGATTTTGGTTGCAATGGTTGGTGAGTTTTGTTACAAAGCTATCTGCAGCAAAATAATAATTGTTTAACCACTTTTTTGTAGCATTACTAGTGTTTAAAATCATGCAATGATTTGTTGCAATACTAAGAAAATTGTGTTCATGGGATAATTTTGTTGTTGAAATACTCATGAATCTGTTGCAGTGCTCAAGGAAAATAACGGCTGTGGCATTTTGTCCGTAAATATCGAGAAGACCGAGGGCAGCACAATATACCCTTCATTTTAAGTGAGGCGGAAGTGAAGTGCGAGTTGCTTTTCAAAAAACATAGGGATGTAAATGCAAAAATACCGGTGACTAATTCTGGTCGTTAGATCGCGATCCAGTGGCTTTGGAGGGGACCTACGCTCCCCTTTTTTAGGGCGACCTACGCCTAGCGTTGGCCAAGAGAAAACCCTGCCTCAGCTTGGGCCCTTCTCTCCTCCTCTGAAACTTAGGCAGATGGAAATGGTTATAATCTGATACTGGGTAGAAATCAGCACCATAATCTTCAAAATCCAATAACTATAGAAATATTTTAGAGCGGATAGAAGGTCTAAGTCTTTTCTCCGAAAAGGAGGTTGAAAATCCGCAGCCTCTTGCATCAGTACGATGCATTTCTGTGAGCATAATTAACTTATTTTATGTGCACATGTAGGAGAACCCATGATATTTGCATGTTTGTAGGTGTGATTACTATAAATGATATTGTTTCACTCACTAGTGCATATCATTAACACATTTTCAACTTATTATTAAAACCACCATAACTTCTAAGACACATTTGACAATGAAAAATAATCATGAATTTTCAATTTAAACTCGAGAAGTTCCTATACATTTGCTTCTCTAACCAAACACTCCACACTTCAATTAATATATTTGTCGGGCCATAAGATTTTAAATCTCTACCAATGTATTTAACAATGCTAAAAACAGAGGAAAATATTCAAAAATAAATACATATACAATATATAATTCCATAATTGTAAATAAATATTCAAGGAGACGTGTGTGTGTCCCTTTTTTTCTATTTTGTCAAAGGAAATATATCAGAAAGGCAAAAAAAAATGCGCAATTCAGATATATTCTCATTGTATAAACTGCAACTATAACGGAAAACATAATACGCTCTCTGCTTCTTATTAATTGTTGCTTATTTAGTGAATGAATAGACTAAAACATGTGTACATACATGTGATTCAACAACGATTAATATGGATCGGAAGGAGTACAAATGTTGAGAAACATTATATATATAGGATGGTTAACAATGCTAACTAAGTAATATATAAAAGCTAAATTTATACAAAATAATACATAAAAAAGGGTAGTAAGTATAAAAGTTTTGTACAATTATATTTAGTTTGAATCGCACCGGGTTCAAAATTTAATTGAAATGTCATTAGTGGAGTGGGAGATTATGTATGGATCAGGAGCTCCTTGGCGCGTAAGCTCACTGATTGTCGAGAGCATGTTGGGGATTTCTTGCTGCTGGATGGTACTGGCTGGGCTGAAGTCAAGCTCCGGGAATTTTTTTCCGACCCTGATGTGGAAGATATTCTCAAGATTCCTCTTGGACGTGATGTGAGGAGTGATTTTCCTGGCGTGGAACTTCACGAAGAATGGCGTGTTTTCAATCAAGTCGGCTTATCATCTAGCTATGAAGAGGAAAAAAGTCAGTTCTGGTGTCGATGAATCCTCAAGAGCTTCGGATGATCACAAGAACTGTCTGGCCCAACGGAGTCCTCAGGTTCCAAGCAAAGTCAAGGTTCATGTAGAGAGGTTGGTTCTGAATGGTCTGGCGATTGGCGAAGAGCTCAATATAGGAATATCATAGATGGCGTCGTCTGTCTAGTATGCTGCAGAGAAGAGAGCCTTTATCGCCGCTTTTGGTCATGCCCTCATTCAGCGTCAGCGTGGCGATTGCTTCGTTAGCTTGTTGGGGCTCGGCTTGAGGAGCCACCTGATTGTCCTTTGTCTCACGGAGTGCTCTAGAGATAGCTTCTTTACTGGATTGGGAAAATCAAGACCACGTATCCTATCATGGCTTATGATGATGTTGTACAACCTGTGGCAAGCGCTGCAAGGGAAAGTTTGAATATCACTGATCCGATCGCAGTTGCAAAAAATACAGTAGCTGAGGTGGACGAATGGCTAAACCTGAAGAACCCAGCAGTGTATGCACTAGCAAAACTGGTGGAGCGCCGGCTCTATCTCGATAATGGCTAGTGTAAAGTTAATTCGGATGCGGCCTTTCGTTTGGCTGATGGTAGTGGCGGGGGTGATGTTGTAATTAGAGACCACCATAGAGGCTTTGTCGCTGAAGTATCATCCCATTTTTTATTCGGAGATGCAGGTGCATAAGGTAATTTTGGAAACGCATTGTGTTGGTGTTTGCTTGAAGCTGAGAAAGGAAGACAAGGATCGATCTTCATACGGTCCGTTGATTCAGGAAAGGCGTGTGCTACGCGTCATTCGGGTGTAGCAAATGTTTGCTACAACCGCCTCCGCAACCGTCAGATCTACTTAAGTGAAATGATCTCGCGCGTGCGATCTATGTAGCAAAAACGTTTCACTTGTAGCACTTTGTATCTGTGTATGCAACATCGCATGTAGCAAAGAAATTTTAGAAATGTTACGTCCGATCTATGTAGCAAAACAAAAGTCAAACACAACATATTTTTTTCGCATGTAGCACTATATGTAGGAAAAAAAAACACAGATCCGTAAAGCTGGCGACATGTAGCAAAACAAATGTAGCACTTCAAACACAGCCATGTAGCAAAAAAATACAAGCTATGTAGCAAAACTCAATAAGAACATGTAGCACAGGGTGTGTAGCAAAAAAAAAACCGTCCGCAAAAAAAATATCCCCATTTGGTTACACAACAAATATAGTGTATCACTTCTCTTGTACTTACACACAAAAAACAATAAGAACATGTAGCACTTTTAAAACATTCATGTAGCAAAAACCAACACCACATCACTTTTGCAGAAATCATGTAGCACTTTACTCATGCTTATACACCAAAAACGAGTCGCACATGTAGCAAAACTGCACACCTAATGCAACATCAACATCGACAAAAATCTCCAAAAGCTCACCTTCGCCATCGACCATGGGGACACCACCGGTGACGATTCGAGCTTGCTGGCATGAAATCCACCACGTCGGAGATCCATTGAAGCCAAATCGAGCGAATCCCTGACATATGCACTCACAGGACGTCTTGTTCGTCGGAATCGTCGTCGTGTGATGAGCTCGCCGTCCATGGAGGCTATGCGAGCTTGCCTCCAGTGAGCCAATGCCTTGGAGTCACCCATGGAGGAACGTGGGGAAGGGCGGAGGTGGCCGTCGGTGAAGGGCATCGCCTGGGAAGGTTCCATCCATGGCAGATCTCACAGACATCGGCGACACGTGGGGAGGTCAGCGTGGGGAGTGGGAAAGCAGGAGGTGGGAGAGGAGTGGCGTGGGGAGGGAGGGCGAGGTGGGCAGGAAGGTGATGAGGAACGGCGGGATCGCCGGCGCGTGCGTGAGGTTCCGCCCGCTGCCTTCGTCGGACCTGGTCCCATGCGTGCGCTGCGTGCTGTCGCTCAACCCGGCTGTAGCTACAGCCGGGTGATGAATAGCGTTTTCCTTCAGGAAATCAAGCTCTTCTAGACTTCTAGGAAGTTTTGATGACTAGTCAGTACGTGCGATCAGGCGATCGGCGAATGAAGTTGCACATGTGTTAGCAAAATTGGGACGCGAAAATAAATGGTGCAAGGTGTGGATGCATGTTCCACTAATGGATATTGTAAACAGGCTGAGTCCGGACCTGTCTGCAGTTTAATATAAATCGCGGCGTGTTAATTCTCAAAAATTTAAAATACATGCGGTTTGGTTCAATTTAGGTAGACACTACGGGAAACCGTCAAACGCCGACGGCGGGCGCCGTCGGTGTATCGGCGTCGGCGTAGGATGCTGTCGGCGTATGCAAAATGCCTTCGGCGTATCCGTCGCCGTCGTGGGTCCCACAAAACGGGCGTCGAACGTCTCCGTCTGCTCCACCTATACGCCGACGGCAGTGCCGTCGGCCTAGGAGTCCACGTGTGCTGATTTGGTGCGTCTGGGAGGAGCCTGACGCCGACGGCATTGCCGTCGGCGTAGGTATGACCATATGGTCCTCCAGCGTCGACGTGGCGCCATCCTGTGCGTCCCACAGCATCCTACGCCGACGGCAATGCCGGCATTAGCCTTGACCATATTTTCAGTTTCTAGAACTTTTTGCTGCTGGTTTCTGGCGCATTTTAAATACAATTAAAATTGCACAAATTATATAACATCACAGAAACATCAAATAAAACATCACATACATATCCAAATGACAGAAACATGATTCAAATTCATCCAAACATTCATACAAACTCCAAACAAGTTCGAATTCACACACGCTACACCCGAATACATCCTACACCTCCCGAGAGCCCGAGGCCGATGATTCCTTGCCTTGGCTCATCTTGGTCAATCACCTGCGTTGAGAAAGGATAAACTTTTAAGCATGTTGAAAAATGTAGTAAATAAGAATAATGACGTAATGCAATTAAAAAGAAGCATGTTGAAAGACTAAGCATGTTGAAAAGTAAATAGTACGTAAAAAGACATAAAAGACCCTCACCCCTAATCATCACTCTCATAGTTAAGTCCTGGGTTCTCATTATCACTATCAACATCACTATCACGAGTGTTGTATATTGGAACCTCCTCGCACGATGGAGGCTCATCATCGTCATCACTATCACTCTGTAACTTGTTGAGCATATCTATATCTTTTAGATTCACCACTACGTCACCACCTGTTTGTGCATTGTCCTCGCGGTCCTCAAGATCTTGTATGCCAAAGTCCCCAAAGGTTTGTTCCTCTTGATAGAAAATCCCCTCGTATGTTTTAGGGTCAATGTTGTTGTAATCGTCTTCGGAGGGCATGGGTAGCTTACCACGTGGCGATACATGAACACGACTTCCCAACCAATGAGTCCCTCTTTCTTGCATGGGTAGGGCAAATAATAAACTTGAAAGGCTTGGTGAGCCACAACAAAGACATCGGATCCATTGTAGGTGGTTGAAGGCTTAACTTCAACTAACCCAATGGAAGGGGTACTTTTGGTTCCATGCTTAGGGTCGAACCAGTGGCATTTGAACACAACAAGCTTGAGTGATATGTTCGTGTTATTGAACGTCAGCTCATATACGTTCTGTAACCTTCCGTAGTAATCATAATTACCGGCTCCTTTGGTGAAGACCCCGGTATTTATAATCTTTGCATTAGGCCGACTGTTCTGGTGATGCTCTGTATGAAGCGGTACCCATTCACATCATACTTCTCATACTTCTCGACTCTACGGTTACAACCTTGGGAGACACATCTCAACTCATCTGACATCACAACGTTGGCATCAGCTCCCTACAAGTACAAATTGTTTTGTGCATTAGTAAGAGGGATAAGACACAAATTGCAAGGTAGAAGGGACAGGTTTGAAATTACCTTTTCCCTGAACCAAACCGTGAATTTTTTCTTTCCGGGGGCAGACTCTTTCAAAAGAGTGTCCAACGCGGCTTCATTGGGTCCATCTGATGTTCCCGACCACATTTCATCCGTGAATTGACTAAAAGGAGAAAATACGTATTAGAACGAAATCATGTTAGTAGTTGCAAAGTAATTTGTTCCCATTTTACCTAAGGAAACTGCCCTCTTCTCCCTGCTCGTCGTGGGTCACTTCCTTCATGTTCATAAGCACATAGAGCATTATGCACTCCAGCTCATCATTGGTCAAGTTATACCTTGTTGGGCCACCGCGCTTGCCACCGGGACACTGGAAGAGGACGAGCTTGGGGTCTCGCTTGGGCTCGTCGACATTGTACCGAGAGACTGGTTATGCATAGTGGGAACATCATCGGGGTAGTACGTTAGCCTGGCGTCTGCCATCTCCTGGAGGATAGTTGCCTCGGCTATGCATGACTCAATCTTATTTTTGTTTCCACATTTGGTTCGAATATAATTAAACTCTCTCTCAATACAAAACTGCCAACGAAACTGCACCGGTCCACCCAAGAGTACCTCGTTCGCAAGATGCACAACAAGATGTGCCATCGGAGTAAAGAAGCCTGGCAGAAATATCGTCTCTAAGTTGCACAGCAACTCCGGCACTAGTTCATGCAGCTTCTGAATAATCAGGGGACATACTTGCTTAGCACAGATCGTGCGGAAGAAATGGCTCAACTCCGCGAGCACTCGCCAGACACTGTCGGGGAGATACCCTCGAACCATCACCTGTAGCAGCCGCTCAATCCATATATGATAGTCGTGACTCTTGAGCCCGGTGACTTTTCCCGATTATATATTGACCCCTTACTTATATTCGAACAATAGACATCAGGGAACATCACGACGAATTTGAGCCAATGGAATGCCTCAGACTTTTGCATACTATTAAGGCAGAAGTCAGCATGCGGCTTGAACCAGTTCTTTTGACGGCCTTCAGGAGGCTTCATGTGCATTCTCTCCCTATCACAGAGCTTCTTAACATCAACTCTAGCCTTAACATTATCCTTCGACTTCTCAGGAATGTTCAGGACTGTGTGAAAGAGGGACTCTCCAACATTCTTTTCGGTATGCATCACATCGATGCTATGGGGAAGTTCGATGTCCTTGTAATATTCGAGTTGCGTCAAGCCTGCCACGTGAGTCCAGTTGTGCGCCACACCATATCCCACATATCGTGGGCCTTTTCCCTGGGCAGGCACTAGAGCACTTAGCTCGGCGTCAACAACTGCACCATCAAAAGTTGGTATCACCCTGCCACTCTCGCGCTCGTACTCATCAAAGTTGACTGTCGTCACGAAGTTCGGCATATACCCACGAGAGAAGAGGTGTTTAATCATATCATCCTTTCCCTGACGTGTACGAAACTTGCAACGAGGGCAAGGGCACTGTCCACGAGCGCCTGACTCTGAACCCTTACGCGCTAACTCCTTCACTAACAAATGCGTCTTCCATACCCACTCATCTGTTTTGTCAACCAAACTAGTTCGGCCACTGTACATCCACCCATTATCTGCCATCCTCTGCTGCTTTACTGTGAGCCAAATAATAATAACATGAAATTAAATGCATCATATTTTTATTTTCTTGCATGCAATGTCACAATTTTATTACGGCCAAATTTTATCTTTTACAACATGCAAGGGTTCACATACACTTCTAATAGGTAGGGGCCTATCCCGCCCGAGTACGTGTAGATCGAGTCGTGTCCCATGTTCTACCCCGACCCGAGACGGAATTTCGGCAGCACCTCCCCGCTGTTCTTCAGAATACACGTCTCGAACTTGTCAAGGCGAGAGGGTGTGCATCCGAAGAACAACAGGGAGGTGCTGCCAAAATTTCGTCTCAGGAAGGGGTAGAACGTGGAACACGACCCGATCTACACGTACTCGGACTGTCCAACAGGACAACCCGGAAGTGTTACGGTTATAAATATGCAAAGATGGACAATCCTGCATATTTATAAATTTGTAACCCTTCCAGATGGGATCTGACTCGGGTTACGCGACTGACTTGGTTACCCCAAATCAACACAAGATTCCATCCGGTTCTCCCGAAACGGGAGTTTTCACCTCTAAGTGCAGAAAATCACTAGAGAGAAAGTGAAGCCGGTGAAGCCGGTCACACCCCGGAGTAGGATATTGCACATTTACAACACACAACACACTTGTATACATATGGCATGGCACAACCTAGGTTTTGGTGGGGTTCCGACGCTCCGATGCCCCGCTTCGGCGAAACCCTGAATCCGCTAGGAAAACCCTAACGTTTTCGTCTACCCCCATAGACGTGCGTCAAAAGGGGGTAGGCCAGTGGAGTTTTCTGCTTGGTTGTGTTAGGTTAGGCCATAGGAAGGTGAGAAACCAAAGTCTACCCCAAATCAACACAAGATTCCATCCGATTCGCCTGAAACGGGAGTTTTCACCTCAAAGTGCAGAAACTCACTAGAGAGAAAGTGAGGCCGGTGAAGCCGGTCACACCCCGGAGTAGGATATTGCACATTTACAACACACAACACACTTGTATACATATGGTATGACACAACCTAGGTTTTGGTGGGGTTCCGACGCTCCGATGCCCCGCTTCGGCGAAACCCCGAATCCGCTGGAAAAACCCTAACGTTTTCGTCTACCCCCATAGACGTGCGTCGAAAGGGGGTAGGCCAGTGGAGTTTTCTGCTTGGTTGTGTTAGGTTAGGCCATAGGAAGGTGAGAAACCAAAGTCTACCCCAAATCAACACAAGATTCCATCCGGTTCGCCCGAAACGGGAGTTTTCACCTCCAAGTGCAGAAACTCACTAGAGAGAAAGTGAGCCCGGTGAAGCCGGTCACACCCCGGAGTAGGATATTGCACATTTACAACACACAGCACACTTGTATACATATGGTATGGCACAACCTAGGTTTTGGTGGGGTTCCGACGGTCCGATGCCCCGCTTCGGCGAAACCCCGAATCCGCTGGGAAAACCCTAACGTTTTCGTCTACCCCCATAGACGTGCGTCGAAAGGGGTAGGCCAGTGGACTTTTTTGCTTGGTTGTGCTAGGTTAGGCCATAGGAAGGTGAGAAACCAAAGTCTACCCCAAATCAACACAAGATTCCATCCGGTTCTCCCGAAACGAGAGTTTTCACCTCCAAGTGCAGAAACTCACTAGAGAGAAAGTGAAGCCGGTGAAGCCGGTCACACCCCGGAGTAGGATATTGCACATTTACAACACACAACACACTTGTATACATATGATATGGCACAACCTAGCTTTTGGTGGGGTTCCGACGCTCCGATGCCCCGCTTCGGCGAAACCCCGAATCCGCTATTGTACGGTCGGGTTCCGGAAACTCAAACCGTTATTTTATGCGGGTGGGATACCGATATTGGGAGAGAAATTATAGATCCAATTTATATATAAATTATACCTACTCTAAACCCTAAACCCTACACATATTAATAAAAAAGGAACAGTATACAAGTACGCCGACGGCATATCAACGCAGTTACACGTCCATCCCCGATCCGTCACGGTGGGCGTGCGTACGCCGACGGCGGCCGTCGGGCCGCAGATGGCTACGCCGACGGCTTGTTGGTCGTATGCCCTACCTCGTGCTGTACGCCGACGGCCCCAACATTTGGCCGTCGGCGTACAGGGAGGCCGTCGGTATAGTGTGGCTTTCCCGCAGTGAGAGAACGGGATGTGGTTGAGTTTGTGTTGGGTATAAATCCAAATTTTAGTGGGCTAGTTAATTTCGGATTACTCAAATGCATGGCGTGGGCACAGCTGTATCAATACGTACCTGTGGTCAAAGGATTACATCCACGAGAGCTCGTCAGTAGTCAGTTCTTGGTGAGGTAAATATTGCATATACAAAATCTTCCGTTGGATGCTTAACAGCATGACATGACAAGTATATCACTCCCACTTGATATTAGTTCGGAAAAATCATGGAGGCATAACAAAACTACGTGAACCAATGCAACTTCAATCTCACGTGACAATTAACAATTTCAACTTCAATCTCCCTTGCGAAACTAAACGTCCAGCACAAGCACAATGTTTACATGTACAAGTAAAGAGGATTCTATTCCATGCCAGACTACATCACAGAAATTCTCAAAAAAGAATAAGAAATACAATGCAGGTGCAGACAACAGAGCACCCCTACCATCAGAACAGAGGTTCATAATCAGGGCAAGTGTAACCTCTTGGCATTGAGGTCCCTCTCGCAAAGCTATATTTCGCCGTCGGTTTGTTCATGATAGCAGTCCAAGCAACCTTCACTTGTATCTCACAGGAGCCGTGACTGCAAACTTGCTCTTCAATAGGGTATTGCAGAGTGACCAAAGTGCCTGCATCCTCATCATCAACATCATCATCATGATCAAGGAAGCGAAAATGGACCACAATTTCATCATCATCATCATCATCATCATCATCATCATCATCATCATCATCATCATCATCATATCTAGGGACAGGGACAGCTACCAAATTACGACTTAACACAAGTGAGCTATCATCTCCACAACTCAACGAAATACCACCGGCTTCCATACCTCTACTATCGTACAGAATCATATGAGTCTCAGTATTTTCACTAGTCCTAGCAATTACTTTGCCAGCGAAAGGTGGTCCCTTCAAAATCTTGACTTGAAGGCTAGCTGCCACTGGATGTTTAATAGGTACAAACACCAACTCCACTCTGCTCAGCCAACTAGTTAGCACCCTGGTAATTTGTCCAGAGGGAATGACATGATGCTCTATTACACCCTTGCTAAAATCTTTGTCAGGATCACCCTTCACCTTCAAACTGAACTCAAAATACATATTTTGTGGTGGAACTAATTCTCGTCGTGGACCTGTCAGTGTTAGTGTATCATCCTGCACAATAATTTACAAAACATAAATACACGTGTCTCCATAATAGGACATGATAACCAAAACAATCTTGACTAGTCAGATAAACTCAAACAATTCAAACTAATGCTGTTTAACTAGCCTGGGGATCATCGATCCACAGCTGCAGGTCTACGGTGACTATAAAATCTAGCAACAGCCAGGTAAACAGAAAATCACACTAATATGGATTCTTTTGTAGACCAACATATCATCATTAAAAAAGGAACTCTTTACACCCAGGCATATTAAACAAGTAACCCAACCACAATGTAGAATACAGCCATCTAAATCTCACGAGTAATTTCAATGTGAGGAGCCTAGGTCCTCTAAAAATGTAGAAAACAGCCAGCTAAATCTCATTTTCTGAAATTTCAAACCCCAAACCCCAAATTTTAGAGGAGCTGATTGCATTTTTAGTTTGTAGTGAGTTTAAGAAATTTGGAATAGGATACCAGTGAGCATACAATATTACGATGAAATTCTGCATACACACCTTCTATGCACATGGATTTCTTGACAGGAGGATGGAGTTTATTACTAGTATGTACGAGTAATCAAAGGCTAAAGAAACAAGGGATACTAGTGCACACCTTGGAGTAGATGATCTGGGGATCTTCCCTTTCACGTCTGAACAGATAGACACATCTGTAGTCAATCATATCCTTTGCAATAACAGTACCAAATACGCTGATTGGGTAACCCAGATCCGATTCAATTACTTTCACAGAAATGACATTGACCCCTAACGACACCATGCGCATCTCCAAGTCAGGAGTTATATTATTATCAAGGCCCAAGGCCGAACTTAGCTGTAAATCAAGGACAAGAGACGCAATTCAGAACAACCAAAAAGATGCTAGTTTATGTTCAGAATAGATACAGCTGAACTGAAATTTACACCACCCCATCAGTCTATGCATATCCAATCAACACCGACCCAAAAAGGAGTTGAGATGTTAATGAAATGGTTGTAAAAGATACTCACACTCTTTATCAAGGTCAAAGTCGGCTATGTTGATGCTGCAGAAGCGGGTCAGGACCAAAAGATTCTTCTTGGGTTCCAATTCGATGATGGTTTTGAGCCGGTCAAGGGTCAATGTGAAGCTTCTCAAGTTCAGGCCTTGTCTTGAGTATAAACCCACCATCATCATCGCTGTCCCACACTGGAATCCCATCGCTGGTACACACAGGATCATCAGCCCCTTCCTCCATGTTGGAGACCGGACCGCCAGCGACAGCTGCAGTCTCCATAGGGGGTTGCTCCTCTTCCTCCTCTTCTTTGCCGCAGATTGGACTGCCAGTGATATCTGCTTGCAGTTAACAACAACGAAAGGCTTTTAATAAACAAAGATGACTCGTCGAACTTTCTTTGTCGCTTGTGATGTCACTGTTCCAAGGCCGCCTCCGACCGACCACGCCACACATGAAGGAGTGAGATGATTTAGGAGGAGCAGGAGATTACGGGTTTGCATCAGAGAAGACAAGTTCATACTTGGCTGCACCTCCACAAGCGGCTCTGGACGGTGGACCGAAGACGTCGCCACGGTCTCCCCACCCACACCACCTGCCCGCTCTGTGAGAGGGCGCCGGAGTCTGCTGATCACATCGCCACCGGCTGCGCCTTTTCTTCCACAATTTGGATCGAGGTCTTCAGAAGGTGCGGTCTTGCCACGCTCTCCCCAAATGCTGTCCCTCTCACCGACTGGTGGCCTACAGCGCGCTGCAGTCTGGGAAAGACACGTCGCAAAGACTTTGACAGCCTTGTTCTCCTCATCGTCTGGATGATTTGGCTAGAGCGGAACGCCCGTGTTTTCGATGACAACCCCTCCACGGTGCAGTCCCTCTGCGCCAAAATCGCGAACGAGGCTCACCTCTGGAAGCTGGCCGGCGCGCGCGGCCTCGCGACCCTTTGGAGATGAGCCGCTGCCTTAGATTGTCGCCGTTCTGCTGCTCTTTGTTGTTCATCTTCAGAGTACTCAGTTTGATGCTTCCTGTTCCTTCCATCTTGTAAGGGCCTTTTGGCCCACCCCTGTAATTGGTTCCATCTATCTATCCATTTGATACGCAATGCGTATCATAAATTTTACTCCCTCCGTTCGGAAAAGGATGTACCATTTTTGTGACATCCTTTTTCGAACGGAGGGAGTAGAAGACAAGTTATGGAAGGGGTACCTTGGTCAAGATATACGATTGACGTCCCGACGCCCGCCGGCCGCCGCGCGGTTCGGAGAGGCGAGGAGAAAAAACACGATTTGGGGATCGGAGTAGGGAGACGTCGCCGGCCGCAGCATCACTCTTCACGGAAGAACCCAAATTATGTTTTTTTTTTGAGTTTTTGAAGAACCCAAATTATGTAGCCCACGCATCAACACTTGCTGAAGAAAATAGGAAATTGCTTCGGTCCGATCGCCCTGTGCGAGCGCTAGCACGGACTGCAGAGGGCGTCCCTACTGGCCGGCCCGTTTTGCTTTTTATTCGGTTTCTCTAGATTCTGTTTATTTTCTGCTTTTTCTTTCCTTTTTGTTTCTTTTTTATCTTTTATATATTATTATCTTTATTTTTAATTTTCTTTTTCTTTTTTGTACTACATGAATATAAGTAGATTGTTTTTCGGGTAAACATATTTTTTTACCATGAATATTACTTGCCGCTTATTTTTTTATCCATAAACATTTTCTTACCCGTAAATATTTTTTTACTGTTTATTCTAAAAAAACTTGATTATGTGTGTTGGCTTCTTTATGTTACATCAAGTGTATTTACGTGATATAGAATACATTAATCTGATTATGGATATTAATCGGATGACCCATTGGGCATCACCCTACCCACGACTAATCGGGTTACCCATGTGTAAGACCCATGACTGAAGATGACGACCTAAACCCTATCCATTCGGATCGGGTGTCCATGGATGGACGTACCCATGAGTCAGATTGCCGGCCTTAGTAGGCGCCGATAGCTTTTTTCTTTCATTGGCGGCTCTCGGTCACATCAGTTTTTCCACGTGCTGGGCTAGACCCATGTACCGACGGCGTGAGCGAGGCGAGGATTCCCTCAATAGAAGCGATGTACAGGGGCGCCTGGTCCGGGAGAGGGAGTCCACGTATCCCACATGGGCGATGGGCTTGGCCCATAAATTGTACTCTCGCAGTAACTTGCATGCTGCACTGTTTCTTCAGTCAATATTTTAGTGGTAGTCTGCTGCACCGTTTTTTCCATAGTACAGAAACATCAAACAATGACATTGCTGAATACAGAACATATTTTCCGAATATTTGAAAAATCTTTGTGACAGTATAGATAAACATAACATAAACCTATAAAATTGTTCTGCTGGATCGTGAAGACATTCAGGGAACAAAATTAAATGAAATATCAACAGAAAACTTTGTGAGAAAAAATATAAGAAGGTTGTGTTGTTTTTTTGGACGGTCACCTCTATGATTTTTTTCTTGCTTTCATACATCTAGAACTTATCTTTTACACACTCTCGTTGTACCTGTAGAAGTAACAAAATGTTGTTAATTATAAGAGCTCTTTTACAGTGCTCGGGATGGTACTCGGGTACCACCCGGTACCACTGAGTCCAATTTTTGGTAGGCGTTGATTAAAATAATTGATTAATCCTATTTAATTAATTTAGAAAGGATTTGACCTCTTGTACAAGCCGGTCCCCCCTCTTGGTAGGTCTGGAGAAAATTTGAAGATTTTCTGAGTCAGCTCCATGTCCGTATGGAACATTTCGAGAACTGAATCGAGAAGGCAGATCTTCTTAGTTCATCAACAATGGTTAACAATCTGTCCCACTCTGATATCTGGGTATTATTTTTTCTTTTGATTATCAAACCAGTTGCAGTTATGTTGCAATTTGGAAGATGAATTGGAGACCGCGTCAGTGTATGAAAATGCATCACCAGCTGACCAGCAAATGTTGGCTGCTTTGAATTTTGTTCTACGGTTATTTCGACATATGCATGCCATTTCCATCTCATGAATATATGTTTGTGCTTTTAGGCTTTCCTGTATGTAGAGTACTACACAAAAGGCAATGCTCATGAAACATCTTTTCTTTCGATCCATATATATGTAGCTATTAGATGACAGTTAGGATGTTGCATGATCAAATAGTGAAAACAAATCATGTCCAGTAATACTCCTTTACGGCATTAACTGGAATTTCTTGACACGAAGCAGCTACTGTGTTGTGAAAAAAAGATGACTGGGCTCTCTTCATGGTCCAATATGACAGAACACTTATGTATATCCTCACACTGAATCCCCCAACCAAATGCTCAAATTATTTCGACCAATTACAAAGATGGTTGCTACAGATTTACTTTTTTATAAAATTATATATATTCATAAAATAAGATCAAAGACTTTGATTTTTACTCCAGAAAATAAAATCGATTATATTGTTAGTGCCGCACTGAGTCCCTAGACAAGTCTCAAATTATTTCAACCAGCTGCAAAGATGGCCGCTGCAAATTAAAGACTACCTATTGGATACCCCGAAATCAAAATACACTAAATTGTTAATTTTATTGTGATTTTGATAGGCACTTGAGGGGATATATGTTTCGCATTCCCGATGCTTAAAACACTCCATCCGTAGTGGGATTACCTTTCGGTCCTTGGCCGTTTTAGTAATATATCATCAATGCAATGCTACATTAATTCGCTATCAAGCTTTATAATTCTTTGTTACTTAAGTGAATAATTGGAGCAACTAAGCTATCACTCACACTCACCAAGTCGATCACCAGTCACCACCCACCACTGTTATTTTTTTCCTTTTTTGCACGAATATCACTACTAGTGTTTGAACCACTAATTGTAATGTGGGCAGATTTACCTTGGAACTTGTAAATTATCTGAATGTTTTACTTTTGTAATTCTGCAGATTATGTGAGCTATGTAATTCTGCATCTCTTGTATCCAAACGAGTGTGTCATTTTCGGATAACCTATGCTGGAGTGTAACCTGGGATATCTTATGTTCATGTGATGCAGGTGGAAAGAGCTTAGGGAAGGACATCAAAGGTCCATGCATGGAAAGCTAGTACATCAAGTGTCAAACACATGTCAAAATAGCCGGCTAAATTTCACTACTACACTATCCCATTTGTCTTACCCAAAGTACTATTAAAAATTAGATGCATAAATTTCACTAGAAAAGCAAGAAACGTCTCGTGAGAAATTGGTACAATATTTCACATGAACACTTGTATATATGAATATGCACACTAGCTACCACAAGCTGTTCACCATGACCTTGCATCGCTAGCTAGCTACGGTATACCGATCTCATTTGGTCTCACCCACCATAGATCTATTGTCACTTGGTCAGTGCGATTAGGATCGAAAACAAGCTAGATCACTACAAACTCTGGCTCATTCGGTTCCGGAACCTTGTGATGAACATGTCAGCAGCCTGGTCGATCTCATCGTCAACGTTGAACTCCAACCCCTCCACCTCCCGATTACTCCTAATTACATCCATGACCGATGGCTCGTCCTCGCTGTGGTCAATGTCGCACACGTCAAACATGTTGTAATCATCATCATCGCCATCGTCGACCTCATACTCGTCGTTGTAGCAGCAGTTATCATCGTCGAAGATGGAGTGCAGTGTCCAGTTAGGGCAGGCACCATCTTCTTGATGAAACAGTGCCAACTGGTTAGAAATATCAACGGTGTGACCGTGATGGACGGTCGGCTTCTTGCCGGCAGCCAACCCCTTGCGCGGCACAATAGCCTTCTTGCAGTCCACCCTGGTCGGTGGCCACCATGAGCGTCTGGATCCCGTGCGAGATGGCACCGACCGTGGCAATCCTGCGGCGGAGCGAGGCGAGGACGAGGAGCCTGGCGTGAGGACGACGGTCTTGCTCTTGCACAACGCCACCGCCTTCTTGAGGTTGCCGATCTTCATCTTCGATGCAAAATCAAGGAGAATAATCGAGGGGCTGTGGTACCTCAGGCTTGGCATGAGAAGATCACTGAGGTGCTAGATGTACTGGTCGAGATGAGACAGTGTGGCTCAAGAGGTTTCAGGTTTCTGATTCATGGGCCTTGTCCTGGAGCACAAGGTGTATTTATAGCCAGAAATTAACTGGGCGTGCAAGTGTGAGCAACTTTGGTCATGTCATGATCAAACTTTTTGTACGTAGTCCAAAGCATATGGAATGAACATTGGGAAGCAATGAAAAAATGTACACATGAAAGCTACATTTGGAGATAAAAATTTGGCATGTGGAGTTGGCACTATGGGAGTGTTAGCCGTGGAAGCAACATAAAGGTAAGAAAGCTAGCCAAATGATATGTGAGAAGAAAGATATGGAGAAAGTATCAACTGCAATTAGGTCGTAAAGAGCACACATGCCCCGGCCGGGGCGCTGGTTGGCTCTTTGGGGGTCCCAAATTCCCAGTATCTCCGTTACAAAATGATATCAAATATAGCACACAGTAGCCGGTGGCCTGGTGCCATGGGTTTAGGCAGAAGCAACCAAACCGGGGTCGGCTTTTCCTTGAGGTTTTTATTTCCTTGTGATTCATGTTGAAGTTTATCAAGGCCGGCCGCGTAGAGGAAAGACGGAAAGTTGCACTGTTGCAGCCGATCCTGTGTGTGCGTCTCACCTAATAAATTGTGCTACCTAGCTTTGTGTAGCTTCTTCTTCTGCGAGCACTTTGCTTCCCAGTACCATCGACCAATGGCGAGATACACATACGTACGTACGCAGTGTGACAACAACAATGACGCACGAACCAGCATGCATGATGATGCGTGCGAGGTGTGACAACAACAATAGCAACCACATGAAGGAGAAGGACCGTCCTGACGAGTACATCTATGGATCAATACCCTGACAGTAACACTCCTCTCGTCCCCTGCTGCCGCGTTGTGCCGCACATGGGCGCCTCTGCCCTCCGCTCCTCTCGCCGCTGCCAATGATGTCGGCTGGGTAAAGCCTTGGCGGCGCGGCAACGGTGGGATCTCTAGGGCTCGATCTGGGAGGGGAGGTGACCCCTATTCCGTCTTCTCTAGCGTGGTGCAGAGGGTCGGCGGCTGACACGCGTGGCATTGGCGTGTTTGTTGGTGGTTGCCAGCGGCGCGACGGTGAGTGGGACCGATCGTCTCAGCCCAGCTGCGCCGAGCAGGCTACGGCTGCTGGTACGTCACCGATGCTTCGGCGGCACACGAGCGCTCTTGGGCGTGCGACAACGTACTCATACTTGGTGGCGGCTCCTCGTTTTGGTGGTGCTTGGCCAGTTGGTGATCACTCATGGCGGACCTTGAGATCCCACACCGAGCACAGGTGGTGGTGAGATGGCGGTGTAGACAATTGCGGGTTTGGGCGGCGTGACTGCCGGTGAAAATCGAGCATCAACTTCGGTTATGGCGGACGGTGGCGATGCCTCGTGGCGTTGTTACCTTGTCAAAGATATTGTTGTTGCAGCTCTCGTCTGCTCGCTCGGGATGCTCTGGAGGAACCCCCTAGATCCGGATCTTGCGTATTGTACGATGGCGACACTATTTGTGTCGCTTTCCTCTTGCAGGCATCGTTTTGGCGAATGTGCTGGCTGGAGGGGGATGGGAGGTGGAGCGGTGATGCATCTACCACATCGACGACGACGAGTCTCGGCGGCGTGGCGTAGCGAAATATCGACGTCGGGCGCGTGATGATGGACATGCGGAGCGCCGTGGCGCTGTATGACGGCGATGGAAAATCTGGTGAATGTTTTCTCTTCGATCTATACCCTAGAGATGGGTTCACATAAAATAGCGGACACGACTTCCAAAGCGACGCTATCTCTCGATTTAGCCGGTGAGCCGGTGTGACGGAGTATAAGTCTGATTGTTTACTCTATCTTTTGTGCTAGTTGTGGTGTGTTACCTTGTTTGGCGGTTCCGTTTTGTATGATTATTGTAAAGCTTTGTCTATCTTTATTGGATAAATTAAGGGCCATAACTTAAGGCGTAGTTTTTTGGAACGGTCCTCCCAGCAATCCCGTTGATGTGGACTCTTGGGGAAGATCAGCCTGTTATGACGCTCCGCTAGGATCCGAGCAAGACCAGGCTAAATATTTGGCACTTGTAGCGGCGATTAATGGTTTCGACCAACATAAAACATGGACGAGTAGCTAGTTAGCATAAAGGTATCACTTTTCTAGCCAAATTTCCTATTTTGGTATCATTTTACTTTTTCGTAGCAAAAATCTACCACAGTTTGCTCGGTCGCTCTCAGAAAACCCAAACTCGGATGACAAATTGACCTTACCTGTCAGTACAGTAAAAAAATCTGAAAAGAAATTGCTAGGTAAGGTGGACCATGGGTCCCGCTTGTCAGCTCAATAAAAAAATCGAAATATCTAAAAAAACTACCCACGACCAAGAGTCGCCGACCGAATAGGCGGCGGCGGCGAACTTGCCCACGTTCGACCGATTCCTAGCGCTCGTGGTGAGGCGCTGCGTCGCGCAGCAGCTCTGGACGGACTACTTGATCCCGGCCATGGACTCCCCGTCCGCTAGGCAACGACTCCCCCCACCACTCGCCGGCACCACGCTGGACGGCGCTCGCCGCCTCTTCACGTGCCTGGCGCCTGCTCTCTCACGTGTGCTGCTGCTGCTGCGGCACATCCTGTAGGTGTGGTGAAGCTGTTGTTGCTGCTAGCTGCTTTCTCTCTAGATGCGCAGCGGCTGCTGCTCTATCTAGTTCAGCGAGGCCGCGTGATAGAGCAGGGCACGTGGTCGGCGACGGAGGCAAACTTCGTCGCCCCCGGGCCGCCGTTCACCGTCCGCAGCAGCAAGGACGGGCAGCCGACGGGCTTCGACTTAGAGGTGCGGCTCGCGCGCGTGCGGCTGGCGAGCCATGCGCCGCGTGCGTTCTGGCCGCGGTCGTCGGCGGCGGTTGTCGGGCACTTCGGCGTCGGCGAGTTCCTCCAGGGTGCGAGGTGTGCGTGTCCAAGGTGTGTGTGCCCACCGGCTCTGGACGAGCGCTGCAGTCCCGACTCCCGAGCTCATCCGCACGCTGAGCTACCGTCCTTCCTCGACGGTGTTTACACCCGCGCGCCGCGGCCTTTGCAGGACGGCATGGGGTTTCGATTGGGGCAATTGATGATAACACCCTAGTTCGCGCGCCTTCTATCATATGCCCCCTTGTGTCACTGACATGTGGGGCCGGACCCCACATGTCAGTGACACAAAGGGGGGCATATGATAGAAGGCGCGCGAACTGGGGGGTTATCGTAGATTTTGCCGGTTTCGATTTGGTGTGTGTTTGGTTTGGAGGGTATGGTTAGGGGATGAGGGTATCCGAACCACTTGGTTAGGGATAACCACTTTTTCTGTTTGGTTGAGAATATGGGATGAACCATTTTTTTGTTTGGTTGGAATGGTGAAATATGGTTGGGGGTAGAGGATAGACTGTTTGTGGTGACCTCTTTGGTGGTATGGTGAGATTACCTCTATACGTGATTGTTTCAGAACAGGTCTCACAATATTTTTGAATTCATTGACAACAATAATCTGAAGAAGAAGACTAAACATAATTTCGAAATTAGTAAATAAAAGTGATATTCAAAGTCCAAGAAGAGAGATCAAAGTTCAGTTGACATGCACAAGTCAATACAATCCATAGTCCAATGTTTTGTTGTTGTGAGAAGTCACAGGTCGATATAACCTATAACCTATAGACTAATGTTTGGTTGTCATCGAAAGCACAAAATAAGTACCACAAGCAATCAGCCTTCAACCTTAGGCTTCTCCATCACTTGGATCAACATGTGGAACAAAGTCCGGAAAGGTATTCTCGATATACCTAGAAATTCAAACCATCTTTTGATCATTCTCCAACACTTGGAACGCCGTTGCGGTACGATGATTGTCAACCAAGTAGGCATAGTAGTGGGCAAGAAAATCCAAACCAAAATCTAGGAGTGTCTTCATGTTCTCCCAAAGGTCCAATGGAGAGTTGTTGTCGGTGGTAGCAGTCTTTTCTATGGCAATAGCCAACCTTTCACTACATGCAATGAGAGTTGCTTGCAGCCCCTCATCTCCACAAGGATTAGCTTTGGCCTTTTTATACTTGGGAGCCGAGGACTCACCCACATTGTGTGATTGGCTAGCTTCTTCAACGGTGGCAGCAACATCTTCATCAAGATGAATCACATTGTGTCCTGCTAGAGGCTCACTTGATTCTCTAGCATATCGACCCGTGGCTATGCTTCCTCCATGAATTGTAGCCATCTCACCATAATGCTCAATTGGCTTGTTAAGAAAAAGTTCATCCTCTTTATGGTCCTGTTAGAGGTAAAATAAATTATTTCAGAAACTATATAGATCTACAAATAAAGTACAACAAGTAAACCACATAAAAGATACACATTCCAGCAATATATAGGCATAGAAGGACTAATTTCAGCAAGTATTTGTCCAATGATGGCTTCCTAATAAGCTCATCTCGCAGCTCACCAATGGCATGTAGGACTCGTTTGAAATAACGGCTAACAACTTCACCGGATCTACCAAAGTTCAAGCCAATTACCCTATTCCTAACATTGTGTCCAACGGTATGCAAGAACATAGCTACTTGTAGCTCAATAGATGTATGTATTGTGTCCTTCAACAACTTGCGGTCCCTAAAGAGTTGGCATAGTCGAAAAAATGGTGCTCTCCGAAGCCTAAGCATGTTCAAACATGTTGTGTCATTCTTTCATACTTTGTTATCTAGGTACTCTCTTCTCATCCTATAGTTTCATCTATCGGTCCATAAGTAATTCTTTCTCTCCGTTTTCTCTTTCTAGATTGCACAACCAAAGTCAACAGTGAGATAAACATATATGCCATTGCTGAACTAATTAACATCCTTGTCTTGTTGTCCATCTACAATAAAAGGTATCAAAGAACAAAACTTGAACAATTGAGCAACAAAAACTATGTCCAAACTTCAATGTAGCATACAATAAAATACAGATCAAACATGTTGGATTGTATAGAGAAGATGTAATTTATACCACTAATTGAAGTGACAAAATCCACACAAGTATTCACGCAGATCTGCCCGTCCACCTCGTACTTCCTGTGCAAACCAGAGAGAGATATTGGTGTGAAAAAGAGGGAATATACAGAGAACAAGCAGAGACGTAAGCTGAGCATCGCAGGCCACAACCCATCTCCCATCGCCCATCCGAGGCCATCGTCCCAACTTACGACTGGAGATGCGAGAAAGAGAGACAGGGCGAGCCGAGCGACTGCCGCGCCGCCCCTCCCAGGACACCTCCCCGACATCCTCTTCCGTCCCATCTCGGCAATCCCCCAACACCGACCAATACAGAGGCGAGCTACGAGATTGAGGGGAGAGGAAATGAGGTACCTGCCGCCGCCGTCCGGAGTAGCTCTGCCTCTGGTCTCCGGGCGCCGCGTCGATTTGTGCCGCCGCCGCCCCTGCTTCACGAGGAGTGAGGATAGTCAGGAGAGAGCAACCACGTGTGTGAACCAAGGGAAATAGACGGGAGATGGAAGTCCCTACCTGCTGTCGTCGGCCGCCGCCTCTGGTCTCCCCAGCGCCGAGTCAATTTCTTTCCGCCGCCGCCTCCCTGGTTCACGAATGGGAGGATAATGACGAAAGACGGGGAAATAGATAGGGTTACGGGGGTTTTCTTCTGCTTTCGCGGGCGGTGAGCGAGGGAATCGGCGCGAAAAGGTGAGGCTAGCGGCGGGAGCCAAAACTGGTTAGCGCCATCCGCGAGATTTGGGCGGACGAGCGGAACCAGCGTTTCGACCGAATATCCGTGGAATCTGGTTGCCTCTGCCACCCCCATCCTTTCAACCAAACGAGCGGTAACCACTGGAAAAGTGGCTACCCCTACCACTTGAGAGATACCCCCTCAATCAAACACACTCTTGATGTGTGTGCGTGCTCTTAGGTGTGCGTGGAGGAGCTCGTCGCCAGGAGGGGGCGTCGTTGGACCTTGCGACACTCGACGGTCCAGCAGACGCCGCCAGCTACAATTTTTTTTTTTTGATTTTTATTGGGCTGACAAGCGGGGCCCATAGTCCACCTCACCCAGCAATTTCTTTTCAGATTTTTTATTGTACTGACAAGTGGGGCCCATTGTCATTTTCGTTGTCAATTTTTCATGAGAGCACAATTTAGATTTTCTGAGAGCGGCCGAGCAAAATATGATACCCCCTCCGTCCTAAAATAAGTGTCTCAAATTTGCCCAAAAGTGGATATATTTAGACATGTTTCATGTATAGATACATCCACTATTAGACAAACTTGAGACACTTATTTTGGAACGGAGGGAGTAGATTTTTGCTACGAAAACGTAAAGTGGTAGCAAAATAAAAATTAGTTAGAAAAGTGGTACATTTTTGCTAACTACTCAATCAACGTAGGTCATGTTCTGTTGGATGGACAGCTCCTATCGGTCTTCTCTCTTCGGGCTGGATACCTTTTACCTTTACATCTAACATCTGGATTATATTAATCACAAAATGATTCCAAAGCATACATGCAGATTTAAGACAGTTGTCCCGGTTGGGGTGATCTGCTGGTTAAAGGGCTAACATCAGAGAAATAGATGGGATACATTTGACTGCCTGCTAGTTGGGATGAAGGGTAAGCCCAACATCTTCATATGAAGGCTTAAAAAAATTAGGCTAGGCCCTGAACCACATTGACCGGCCCATCTCTGCCCCATGGATCCTACAAATTGGAGATAGTAATAAAAATACAAAAGTTTATTAGGATATAGTGTGTCCCATTCGAGCTCGGTCTCCATGGAGACCTTTATTTTAAAAATTCAATTTTTAGTTTTTTTGAAAATTAAGGTACAAATTCCTAGATTAAGATAATGATGGACTATAATGGTGTGTAAAAAAACAAATAGCAAATAATTTATTCGAGGCTGAGCAAAAAAGAAAAATTGTGAATCTGGTGAGATGAAGAGTGCACATTTTGAATTTTTTTTGTAAGATTTGTTACTTTGGGTAGTCTAGAAAATAAATCATTTCGCGTTGATTTTTTGCACACTAGTGAAGTTCGACATTATCTAAATCTAGGATTTTTTGATAATATTTTACCAAAATTTTAAAATGGAGATTTATATTTTCGTAGAAGACATATCATAGTATATATAACAGTGTCTAGATAGTACCAATATTATTGTTTTGTATTAACGAAAATTGGCTTGAAAAAAATCTATAGCTTGATGGATTCCAAATAGTACAATAGGAACTTCCGCGATGCAAGGTGTGGTCCAACTACGTTGCACGAATGCCACATCTCATGGCGTGGCACCCTTAACTCCCTATTATAACATGTTTGTGAGATTCAAAATAGAACAAAGAAATATATTAACATAATAAAGATACCAATTACACTCAGCTTACAAACATGTTCCTAGTCATGGGTCTTCCCAAAGTCTAATTCGAGAACTGTTTGTGATAGTGATCGTTCCTTGTTGTAAGAACATATACTCCAACTTCATTTAGACTGGCCACAAAGTGGGAGTCTCCACATTTCCACTCTATGTGAGAAAATGTCTTTGATCCCACTTATCTAATATGTAGAAGATCCTACCACCCATGTCGACAAGTTTAAACAACCACTTAGAAAGTGGCCTCATATTTTTGGCCACTGGATATTGAATCGCTAGACCACCCAGTTTTTTTGTTTGTTTGCGAAACACAGTATAGACGTAGACGTTCACAAACATGCGCATACACTGAGCCATATGAAACACACACACATGCACACCCTACCCTAGGCCTATGAGGACCTCCGAGAAACTGAAGAATATTCTGCTTATTGAGAAACTGCAGTGTCAAACCTAAGATTTGAACTTTGGTGGGCTGGAGGTAAAACCACCCTCCTACCCATTCTAGCACAGGCAAGTTCTCGCTGGACCACGTAACACTCCATGTAGGTAGCCGTTATCACTATCGTAATGCAAGAAAAACCTTGCCTGAAAATATTTTTTAACATATGCAACACCCATTTATATAACACCATGTTGCTAAGAAAAGAGTTTATAGCGACCACCCGTGGTGCAGAGCAGTAGTATGCAGATGTAGTGAACTATTGATTAAAAAGAACGCGACTCACAAATCCAAAATATTTTTGTTATAAATACCTGTATTGTTATACTAGCACGTTGCTACCTAAAAAAAATTGGTATCCCTTCTGCGGATGTCATATGTCCATTTCCTTTTCTCCCTAGCGATAGATCAGTCTCACACCAACCAAACCATGCATCTACTCTCACTTCACTAGCGGCATGTATAGGCTCAGCCTTGGCCACGCAATTAGGTAGATATATCTGAACAAAGAATATCCCTAGAAGCTCTGAGTCATCCTCTGGCGGAACCTTGTGATGAACATATCAGCGGCCTGATCGATCTCATCGTCAATGTTGAACTCCAACCCTTCAACCTCTCGGTTGGTCCTGATTACATCCATGATGGAAGGTTCATCGCCATCATCTTCATAGCACGCATCGAGGAGCACATCATCATCCTCATCGCCATGGACCTCGCACTCGTCGGTGTAACAACGGTTGTTGTTGTTGTTGTCATCTTCGTTGTCATTGAAGATAGGGTGCAGTGTCCAGTCAGGGCAGCCAGCATCATCTTCGTTCTCTTCATGGAACAGTGCCAATTGGCGAGAGAGATTGGCAACAATCTCCCCACCATGGATCGCTGGCGCCTTCTCAACCTTGCGCACAACGAGAGCTTTGTGACAGTCCACCCTGGCACCCCGGTCGGCGGCAGCCACGAGCACCTGGATCCTATGGGAGACGGCACCGACGGTGACCATCCTGCGGCGGAGCGAGGCCAGGAATAGAAACCTGGCTGCGAGAACACTGGTCTTGCTCTTGCACAGTGTCACCGCCTTCTTCAGAATAGCCGGGGCCTTGCCGATCTTCATATTTGATGGTGGGAGGTGGGTAAGCTGTTGCTGTCTATCAAGGACGACACCAACTAGCTGGGGAGCTTTGGAGCCTCAGGCTTGGCATGAATATTTCTCTTAGATGAGGCAGGAGGTCTCGGATTCATGGGCCTTGTCCTGAAACTCGATGGTAGTATTTATAGTGAGGAAATGGGCATGCATGCATGTGTACAACTTTGCTCATGTCATGATCAAAGTTTTTAACTCGGAAAGCATATGAAAGCAAACTTGAAAAAACAAGCATACGGAAGGGAAGATCTGGAGAAAAGAACTCGGCAATGTGGAGCTAGCACTATAGGAATGTTGGGGAGTGGAAAGCAAAGCTAAACAGGCAAGGAAAGCTAGCAATGGGAAATGATATGGAGAAAGTATTCCAGTTAGGCCAGAAAGGTCACAAGCTCCAGGGTGCAAATTGGCTCTTTAGGATCCCAAATTAGTTTCCAGTATCTCCTTTAGTTAATTAAGTGGTAGTAGCTAGCTGATGATGGGCTAACCAGAATGCCTTCAGAAAGCAAATCAGGTCGCTTTGGTTCTTGGCAGTTTCCTTGTGATTTTCATGCACAACTTGTAAAGCTAGGTACGCGCACACAGGAGAGTTTCCAGCACGCCGATCCTGTGTGCTTCTTCTCCTCCGTCCACACGCAGAACCAATCGCGTGATAGATGCATGGGAGTTTCTCATCTTTTCTCATGGCGTCAACCACCGCGTGCAGCCTGTGACTTCATCATGGAGTTGAGACACGGTGCACTTTGATTTGAGATCTGTAGGCACACAAGTGCGCGTTCTTTTTCGGAAGAAAAGAAGACTGAACTGGCCGGTGCACAAGTCCATTCTTGGCAGGACTACATGCATGAGAATTGGGAAGGCGGTCGGTGGAGAGTGCGAAGAATGCCTGTGAATATCGAGAAGATACCAATTACAACCAGTCTCTGCAATAACGTGTTGCCCTAGTGGCCCCACGGATGCATACATCCCAGAATAAAAAGAAGAATTAAAAAAAACTTGCTACAGTGATCCATTCCTTGTGACAGCAGACCTAACCCCGTCAAAACAGTACCAGAAGTCCAACTACTCCAAAAACGACGCCTTCAAGAAGGAAGCAGTGCTCAAGCGCCGTCGTCGCCCTGATCATAGATCATAAGTTTTCACCCTGAAAAAAGTCCACACTCGCAAAAACAATGCCTTCACCAAGACAATTGCAGGGCACAACCAATTAAGCCAGACCTTGAGTTTTCACCCTTAAAGTTTAGACTCTGAACTTCTCCTGTGTTGTCGCCCCCTCTTGTCGTTGCCGCTGCTCCAAGTTACGAATCACCTAGCCAATCCCACATCCCACCAGGACTGGAACCATCATTGCTAGTACTCAAATCTCGGCTTCCATGTCATTCTCCGCACTCTGAGTTCATCATTGAACAAAAGACAAGTCCATGATGGCAACAGACTGCAGAGCTTCGCAACGCTACCTATGAAACCAAACGGTCAGAAAAAACATGGCTGCGCGAGACCAAATCCCACCTGATCCATCAATTTCTAGGCTTGATTTGCCCAATGGAGTTCGCCGGCGGAGTCTTCCGGAACTCGACAATCCGGCCATATCAATGAAGACATGCATCAAGTAAATTTTCATCTTTGGTGTGAGAAGGATCCATGACTGCCACCTTTATTCAATCCGAGCCGACGATACTGGCCGGTGTGGAACCAGTCCTCCGCCGCCTGACCGACCACCGACACCGCCATGGTGCCAAGCAACCGGCGTCAACAGGCGCCGCCTACCGCCACAGATCCCAGCCTCAGGCCCGCACGGGCCCAGATGGGCCACGTCAGCCCGGAGCCTTCGTCCGCGGCAACAGTGGCGACTCCACCGCGCAGCTACCACACGCCACCACCGTCATCGCCGGGATGCGCTCGCCGTCGGGGAACCACGGCACCTCGCCGCCTATCCGCGCCGACACCCACGCGCCGCCGCCGCCAGGGAACCCGCCTAACCGCCGACATCCATCCAGGCACGGGGGAGCAGAGGCCGCCAATGAACCGCCGTTCCGCCCCATGCCCGCGAGCACCTCCACCATGCCGTTGTCGAACCGCGCGTCGTCGGAGAGCTGCCGCCGCCGCGAGAGGAGGGTCGCGCCGCTCCGCGCGTCCACCGTGGCAAGGCCGGCGGCAGCGGCAGAGGCTGGCCAGGGGAGGAGATCGGCTGCCGGCGGCGCTAGGGTTTCCCCCGTGTCGTTCAAGCGGAGCGACGCGGGCGTCGTTTTCTCGATAAAAAAAAATTCCCGGGGGAGAATTTCACTCGGCAGCTGTGTTCTGGAAGTACTGGCTGGGAAGATATTTCTCATGTCCACTCAAGGCATCTTTAGCTGTCCATCTCTTGCTACAAGAGAAAAGAACTCGCAAGATGCGGAAATCCATTTTGACTCGTAGGACTAGATGCTCCTATTATGAATAAACATATTTTATAATGTTAAAAAAATTCACAAAAAAGTTGATGTACATATTATAGAATTGCTGCACCAGCCATCTAGATCAAAAGTCCGAACTGATGGAAAGGGGCTAGGCAATATATTTATATTCAACACTCCCCCTCACGTCTAGGCTATTTTAGTCCTTAGGCGTAGGATAGGAGTGGGCCGCAGGATCTTTTTTTTCCTTTTGTTTAATCCGCGTGAGCGGGGTCTCGAACTCGAGACCTCTTGGCTCTGATACCACATAGAATTGCTGCACCAGCCATCTAGATCAAAAGTCCGAACTGATGGAAAGGGGCCAGGTAATATATTTATATTCAACACATATAGATATTTTATGAAGGCACGCAAAATTTCGTCAAGAAAAGACATTTTTTTACCCTGTGTAAAAAAAGACAAAAACATGTCTAGTAAAAGTCATTTTTGTGCACATAATTTGTCTTTTTATACAGAACACAAAAAACATTATTTTTTCGCGAAACTTTGTGTGCCAACATAAAATGTTCAGATGTACACTCGAAATTTCATTTCATAATTTTTTGACATTTTAAAATGTTTTTAAAATGCACTTCCTATAATGGGACTAGATGGTCCTGCAAGATGAAAATGCATGCTATCGGGCAATAAAGAAACTTGAGACTCCTGAGCAGCTCGAATTTGAGTCGTATTGTATCCAATTCTCATGCATTTTCCCTTCTGCACTTAGCATGTTACATTTTATATGCAACAAACAAAATACACATATGCATGGACCCCGGGGTGCAGATTGGCTGTTTGGGATCCCAAATTTGTACTGATGTATTTTTTTATTAATAAATATTTTGCAATTTTTTTAAGTAAGTGGTAGTAGCTTGATGATTGTTTGAGCGGAATGCCTGAAAGCAAGCAAAACGGGACGTTTTTTAACTTGCCAGTTTCCTTGTGATTTATGAATCATGCCCAAATTTTTTTTTTTTTGCGACTCAAAAACTCTCATTCATTAATCAACAGGATTACAATCGTTCAGTTGGCATTGAGCTAAGAAACTAGGAATCATGCCCAAATTGAAAAGCTAGGTACGTGCACATGGGAGAGTTTGTGGCATGCCGACCCTGCCGTGTGCGTCGCTCAGATGTATACCTACTCCCTCAGTTCCAATGAATAAGTCTTATATTTTTTTGAAAAAGTAACGTTAAGTAAACTTTGACCAAACTTATTGAAAAAATTATCAATAACTATAATATTATATAAATATCATGTGAAAATATATTTCATGATGCATCTAACCATGTTTATTTTGTATTGTACATGTTCATAATTTTTTCAAAAAACTTGGTCAAACTTCACATAGTTTGACTTTTCAAAAATAATATAGGTCTTATTCATTGGAACGGAAGGAGTAAATTGCAGAGGACTAATTGTTGTCTTCGCGGCAGCTTCTTCTAATTCTTCTCCACTGTCCACACGCAAAATGAATCGCGTGATAGATGCATGTAGCTTCTAATATTTTCTCGTGGCGTCCATCCATGAAGAAAAGCTTGTGTAAAAGTCCATTGCTATTGGGCAGAAATGTGACCGCACGGGAACCGGCCGGTCGGTAGGCAGCAGGCCCAGGCCCACTGAAGTGCGACCTTTGCGGCCCAACTTTTTGAGGGCCCAAAGTTTGTATTTTAGGTGACCTCGCTCGCTATAATGAGTAATTCCGTGTTACGGCACCCACGGCTCTTCAAAACACGCATATGCATTATCTACCTACTATTAAATGTTTAGACGATCCAAATTTATTGGATTTTTTGTTCAAACGTTAGCGACACGAAAAACCCAAGAGATAAATCAGACTAGTGACACGAGAAAGCCGACAAGAAGAATCGAGCGCCATATCTTGGTATGTTCTATCATGACTTTTCCAAGCTTGTGATCCGCTGATCACCAATCCCCCATTTCCGGTTGGCACTTCGGTAGAAACTGTCTGATGGATTTTGACGAAGACTGAGTAGGTCCCCATTTTATAGTTTGGCACAGGCCCCAAATTTCAGTAGAAAGCTAAATTGATTTTTCTATCTCCCGTTACAACCCACGGGCACGTTAAACCACATCACCCAAATTATCTTGACCAGTTGGATATAAAAAATTAATAGTAGTAAGGTTACCATGTAAACTGTTTGACACGATCTACTCGGAGAGGCTTAGAGTCGATATTGATTTTTTTCTTAAATCACGTCCACATAAGACTCTTGCGGCCTCCCAAATAAAAGCAACAGGGAAAATTATGTACACTAGAAGCGGGCGGTGCCCTAATCCCACTGGCACAAATCCTAACCTCCTGTGCCTCACGACGGTGCGCGGATGCCGTCGTCATCAATCCAGCCGTCCCACGGTAGCAGCTACTGGAACCACGGCGTAGTTAATTTTCAACCATCGTACTTTCTCCGTCCCGGTTTATAAGTTCTCTACGTATCACTAGGTCATAAATTTGAGCAACATAATCTGATATATATATTACAAAAAATATATTATTGGAAAATTTAGATTTTATATTTTCTAATGGTATAATTTTTGTATTATAATTTTTTTATTATGTTGATCAAATTTACGACCTAAGATACGTAGAGGACTTATAAACCGGGATGGAGGGAGTAGTTCTTTTGAATCAAATATGAAGAAATAGGCTTTTGCCCCGCTATATAAATATAGCAACCACACGGTATAACTTTGAGTCCACTGCTGGGGCCAAACAGCACAACCAAGTCCAAAAGAAAAGAAAGAGAAAAAAGAAGAGAAAACAAAGCTGACACCAGTGGATCAACAAAAACGAAAGTGACTCGCAACCGCTGCGTCCTCTCTGGCGTATTCCCACCACGATCCTAGCACTCGAGATCGCCGCATACCAAACAGCACCTCCAAGAAGAAAGGCGACGACGACGACGCTGCTGTCCGGACTGGTCCTAGAGTTTCCCCCGATACGCTCCGAGGAGTGGGGAAGAGGTACACCCGACGCCCCTCAAGAAGGAATGGTGACACGCAAGCATCACCGCGTCGGTGCCAAAATGACATGGATTTCTCCCGACCCCCCAAAAAAACCACACCCCGGACAATCTGTAGCGCTCCACCAAACTTGCCACCAACCAACAAACGCTACCACGGTCTAGAAGTCACCATCGTCGTCTCACCATGGCAAACGTAGCAGGGCCGACCGGCCGAGACGAAGCAACCATAGACAAGGTCCGACAGAATCACAACCACGTGGGAGGGAACTGCCTCCACCGAAAGCCGGTAGCCGACCGGACGCAACAACAAGAGCACACCAGGCCATTGGAGCCGGAGGGCGGCAGCAGCGCAGCCACCTGGAGGACGTCCTCCACCGCCATCGATGGGTGCCGACCGGACACGGCAGCAAGGACGCACCAAGCCGAGCAGGCCCGGCGGAGCCCCGGGGGGCTCGTAAAGTCCTCACCGCCATGCTGCTGCACATAGCCCACCACCACCGCTGCCCTCCATTCAGCTCCATAGGCTCGGCCGGGCCCAGAAAGGCCCGCGAAGCTCCCGTCATCACGCTGCAGCAGGCGCGGTGTTCTTACTGTCATCCCCGTCACGAGCCATTCCTCAGCCAACCGGAGACAGCACAGCCAAGCCTGCCCTGACCCAGATCTGGGCCTGCAGAGCCGAAGCTCGAGCCCAGTTGCCCCGCCACCAACGGGCAGCGCCGCCACCCCCGTCCACCATCCGTGTAGCACGCAGGAGACCCGGCGCCGCGCCGGACCTGTGCCGCCGAGGAGCACCACCTGGAGCCGAGCCACCACGCGCCACCCAACACCCAGGAGGGGAGAAGTCGTCGACCCGCCTCCACCGGCGCCGGCCGGCCAAGGGCTAGGCATGGGACACCGGCGACGGCGGGAGGGAGGAGACGGGAGGCGGGAGATGGCGGCGCGGCCGGCCGCTACGGGGGTGACGCGGGTCGCGAAAGGGAGGGGTCGGGTCCTTGTTTCTTTTCTTCCCCAATGGATCTGAATGAAATATTGTGGTACGCTCTCGCTGGCTAGAAGTTTGAGTCATGGAATAATTTACAGAAGGTACGCACTACTCACTAGCAGATCTATTACTTGCCTTAGATTTTCTTTGGAAGGAAATATTCCATTATTATTAGATTGACCCTGCTCTTGCAGTTCTAAGACTTCCCGAGTAACAGGTTTTGCACTGGTTGCACAAAAAGAGTGAGGTACCACCGACGTGATGTTTCTTATTCAAAGTGGGAAAATTTGATGCATCAAGAAGGTATAGTGTAAATCTCTCTTGGTGATCAAGAAGGTATAGTGTAAATATCTCTTGGTTAATTTAGTTTTGCTTTACGTGGAGGAATTTGAGGTATTTATGAAAACAATATTTATTATATCTGAAACACCAACAAGATTACGAAATTGTTTTTCCATGAAAACAATATTTGGTAGGCAAAAATTAGATTCGTATGTATTGAGGAGAAGTTTGTAATGTTGTTTTTTGTGATTTACGAACTTCTCAATAGACACAAATCTAATTTGTGCCTAACAACTTCATAACAGTACAAACTAGGTTTTGGAAAAATATGCAATTGACGTGGGCATACCCTCCGGTCACCCGACTGTTGGCGTACCCGATGCAGCCCAGCACCTGGAGGCCCATGAAGCCCAACAAACTACAACTTGAAGTACAAGACAAGAACCTCATGTAAACCCTACCTGGCTCCCTTTATAAAGCCAGGCAGGGGCACCCCATAGATCAGATCCCCACGGGACACAACATACACGCCATAGCATAGCGAGACCACGTCTCACACCTTCGCCCTTGCAACCACCATGTAACTTCATATCATCATCTATACAGATCAGACAAGCAGGATGTAGGTCTTTACCTCACCATGAGGGGCCGAACCTGGGTAAATCCTTACTTGTCAGCCGACGGAACTATCAGCGCGCCAACTTCTTCCTCTATACGAAACCTGGGGTACTCGACCCTGTGACTTGCCGAGGTGATCCCTCGACAGCAATATAGATCAGTCTTTGACATGCAGAGTGAATAGGATGACTCATACCAATTATCAAGCTCTCTCGAGAGTTCGATTATATGTGCACGGGAAAATCAACAACTTTGATGATGAATCCAAAAATTAAATTTGTCAGCAGTGCCATCAAACACAAATACCAAATGGTTAGTTAGATAAACATCCAATCACCTTTTAGAGCACTGATTTTGTGTTTTTCGCACAGAACACAAACTAAGTCATTTCTTGTCAAAACTTGGCACATATGAAGAACACTCTAACATGTTCGTCTCTGATTTTTTCAGAATTTTTTGAAGTGTTTATCTATTTTTTTCGAATTTCGTACTCAACCAGCTGGAGCATGTGAGCTCGGGAGCCAAATATGCTCTCCCCAACGAGATGTAACTCGGTCTCCCTCATGTTCAAAATAGACTTCATTCGTGCGATACTTCATCCCGAATGATTAAGTATAAATGTCCAAAATTACATTGTTAGGCTAGATCATGGTACTTAAGTCATTAGATAGATCAAATACCAATAAAGTTTTAAATAGAGAAAACTATAAATTTGCTTCTTGGAACGATCACCGAAGACTTGTTTTGGACTCTGAGCTCTCGTGCTTCCTTGAATTTTTAATTATTTTACAGGAAAAAAATGCAAAGAATCAAAACTTGTATCATTGTATGTCTTGAAGTATTAAGTGGAACTATAAATTTCTCACAACGGTACAATTTTGTAAGCCGTGAAAATTTATCAAATATGGGGCATCAATATTTATTATACTTGTCCCTCTTGTTTGTTTCATGTACATAGGCTACCAATCATTAGTGTGAAATTTTTCATTTCGGATTTCTTCAATCCAAACATATTTGATTTTGTAAAAAAGCTCACTTGTCACTATATGGGAAATCAAACATCTGTTCTTAAGTGTAAACCGACTACAACAAAAAAGGATTGGATAGATTGTTTTGTCGCCCCTTTTTGCTTCCTTTTAAAGTACCAAAATTTCATGACTTGCAACTAGGTAGTTAGATAAATAGGGCAATAAGAGAAACAAACATTGTTTTTTTACACAATGAATGGTGTGTTAAGTAGATGCTTTGGTAGTGTGATTAAATCCATCATATAGTGTACAAATGCTACCATTCTCAACAATCCCACTCCAAGAACCAAAAAATTCGATCACAAACAACTTTGAATAAGCTTACCAAAATGAGAGATTATCTAGAAAATTTGCATGAGATATTTAAAAACTTAGTTTCATAATGAATGAAATCAAAATACAATTTCACATGTAGTGTAGTGACAAATTTCGTGTAAACCGTTACTATTCAGATATGCATTAATAACTTGTGTGGCATTACGATCCTTGACGTAATAGGGGTATTTGAAGAACCGTGTTTGCTAGTTCATCTTAAAATTGTATTAAGTGGAACTATAATTTTCTCACACACGTACAAATTAGGTAAGCCATGAATATTTATCAAATATGGGGCATCAATATTTGTTATACTTGGCCCTCCTGTTTGTTTCTCGTAAATAGGCTACCGATCGTTGGTGTGGAATTTTTCATTTCAGATTTCTTCAATCTAAATATATTTGATTTTGTAAAAAAAGCTCACTTGTCACTATATGGGAAGTCAAACATCTGTTCTTAAGTGAAAACGACTACTAAAAAATAGGATTGGCCAGATTGTTTTATCTCCTATTCTTGCTTCCTTTTAAAGTACCAAAATTTCATTGGCTTGCAACTAGGTAGTTAGATAAATAGGGCAATAAGAGAAAAAACATTGTTTTTAACACCATGAATGATGTGTTAAGTATATGCTTTAGTAGTGTGATTAAATCCATCATATGGTGTACACATGCTACCATTCTCAAATGGGGCATCAATATTTGTTATACTTATCCCTCTTATTTGTTTCTCATACATAGGCTACCGATCGTTTGTGTGGAAATTTTCATTTCGGATTTCTTCAATCCAAATATATTTGATTTTGTAAAAAAATCACTTGTCACTATATGGGAAGTCAAACATACGTTCTTAAGTAAAAACCGAGTACTACAAAGTAGGAATGGCCAGATTGTTTTGTCGCCTATTCTTGCTTCCTTTTAAAGTACCAAAATTTCATTGACTTGCAACTTGGTAGTTAGATAAATAGGGAAATAAGAGAAAAACATAGTTTTTTACCCAATGAATGGTGTGTTAAGTAGATGCTTTGGTAGTGTGATTAAATCCATCAAATGGTGTACAAATGCTACCATTCTCAACAATCCCACAACGAGAACCAACAATTTTCGATCACAAACAACTTTGAACAAGCCTGCCAAAAATGAGAGATTATCTAGAAAATTTGCATGAGATATTTAAAAACTTAGTTTGAAAATGAATGAAATCCAAAATCCTATTTCACATGTGTAGTACTGATAATTTCGTGTAAACCGTTACTATTCTCATATGCATTAATAAGTTGTGTGACATTACGATCTTTGACATAAAAGGGGTATTTGAAGAACCGTGCTTGCAAAAAAATGTTCGTTCAAAAATAAGATGTAGCCAAGATCACTCTTTCACATCTTTATTTATTATATGTTAAACACCAACATGATTATGAACTTCTCAATACATACCAATCTAATTTATCTCTAACAACTTCATAATAGTACAAACTTAGTTCTGGAAAAATATGCAATATAGATAAGTCTTTGACATGTAAAGTGAATAGGATGAGTCATACCAATTATCAAGGTTTCTCGAGAGTTAGATTATATGTGCACGGGAAAATCAACTTCGATGATGAAACCAAAAATTAAATTTGTCTGAAGTGACACCAAACAGATATACCAAATGGTTAGTTAGATAAACAACAAAGCACTTTTAATGAAAAACAAACATAAAGATGGAGAGAAATCATGTCATTGTAGCTATAAATAGGCATGCACCAAGTAGATCCTCATCCATCATTCTCATATCTAGAGTACAAACATCAAAGCCAAGCAAGCAGCAGTTAACCTAAATCAACTATGAAGACCTTCCTCATTCTTGCCTTCCTTGCCATGGTGGTGACCATGGCCACCGCCAATGTGCAGTATGACCCTACCTGGCAATTTCAGCCGCAACAACCATTTTCACAGGGACAACAACAACCAATTGTACAACAACATTCGTTTCTACATCAATATCTGCAACAACAATTGAACCCATGTCGGCAGTTCCTTGTGCAACAGTGCATCCCAGTGCCGATAGTGCCGTTCCTCCGGTCGCAGATCTTGCAACAAAGCAGCTGCCAAGTGATACGACAACAGTGCTGCCGACAGCTGGTGCAGATCCCCGAACAGCTCCGCTCCCCGGCCATCCATAGCGTCGTGCACGCCATCATCTTGCAACAGCAACAACAACAATTCGTACAAGGACAACAATTCAGACAAGGACAACAATCGTTCTTCCAACCACAACAGCAACAGGGTTTCTTCCAGCCTCAGGGGTTCTTGATACCTCAACAGCAACAACAACAAGGTTTTTATCAGTCTCAACAGCAACAAGTGGCCCAGGGCTTCATCCAGCCTCAGCAGATTGCTCAGTTCGATGCGCTGAGGACGTTTACACTGCAGACCCTGCCGGCGATGTGTAATGTGCAGGTCCCTCCGTACTACTTCACCACCACTGCTCAGTTCGGTGGCTTCTGGGAAAACTAGATGATACCTAGTACTAGGCAAATATACCATCGTTGTTTGGCCGATGGACAAATCATTGCGGCGGTGACAAATAAAAGTGGCATGCACAAACATGTGTGACCCTAGCCAGTACTAGTCCAAATTTGGGAATAAAAGATAAACAAAGTTCTTGTTTGCATAATATTTATTCTCGTTGTTGGCATATTGTTCACCCGTAACCAAAATCTTATTGGTTACAAAATTTGAAAATAATAAAATGGATATGTACAAATGATTGAGTTGAAGTATCATTAACGTGTGGAGAAAAAACTAACTGCAAATCAACACTTTAATAGCTAGTCCTACGAGATGCAACTCGGCCTTGACCGATCTCCCTCATGTTAGAAATATACTTCATTCGTGCAATACTTCATCCCGAATGATCAAGTATAAATGTCCAAAATTACATTAGTTTGCTAGATCATGGTACTTAAATCATTAGGGTAGATCAAATACCGAAAAAGCTTTAAATATAGAAAACTATAAATTTGCTTCTTGGAATGATCACCGGAGAGTTATTTTGGACTTTGTGCTCCCGTGCTTCTTCGGATTCTTAATTATTTTTATAGGAAAAATTCAAAAAGTCAAAACTTGTATCATTTAATGTATTGAAGTATTAAGTGGAACTATAATTTTCTCACACCCATACAAATTTGGTAAGCTGTGAAAATTTATTAAAAATGGGGCATGAATATTTGTTATACTTATCCCTCTTGCTTGTTTCTCGTACATAGGTTACCGATCGTTTGTGTGGAAATTTTCATTTCGGATTTCTTCAATCCAAATATATTTGATTTTGTAAATAAAAAAAATCACTTGTCACTATATGGGAAGTCAAACATACGTTCTTAAGTAAAAACCGAGTACTACAAAGTAGGAATGGCCAGATTGTTTTGTCGCCTATTCTTGCTTCCTTTTAAAGTACCAAAATTTCATTGACTTGCAACTAGGTAGTTAGATAAATAGGGCAATAAGAGAAAAACATAGTTTTTTACACAATGAATGGTGTGTTAAGTAGATGCTTTGGAAGTGTGATTAAATCCATCATATGGTGTACAAATGCTACCATTCTCAACAATCCCACTCTGAGAACCAACAATTTTCGATCACAAACAACTTTGAACAAGCCTGCCAAAAATGAGAGATTATCTAGAAAATTTGCATGAGATATTTAAAAACTTAGTTTGAAAATGAATGAAATCCAAAATTCTATTTCACATGTGTAGTGTACTGATAAATTTCATGTAAACCGTTACTATTCTCATATGCATTAATAAGTTGTGTGGCATTACAATCTTTGACATAAAAGGGGTATTTGAAGAACCGTGCTTGCTAGTTCATCTTAAAATTGTATCATGCAAAAAAAAATGTTCAATCAAAAATAAGATGTAGCCAAGATCACGCTTTCACATCTTTATTTATTATATGTTAAACACCAACATGATTATGAACTTCTCAATACATACCAATCTAATTATGTCTGACAACTTCATAATAGTACAAACTTAGTTCTGGAAAAATATGCAATATAGATAAGTCTTTGACATGTAAAGTGAATAGGATGAGTCATACCAATTATCAAGGTTTCTCGAGAGTTAGATTATATGTGCACGGGAAAATCAACTTCGATGATGAAACCAAAAATTAAATTTGTCTGAAGTGCCACCAAACACATATACCAAATGGTTAGTTAGATAAACATCCAAGCACTTTTAAGGAAAAACGAACGTAAAGATGGAGAGAAATCATGTGATTGTAGCTATAAATAGGGATGCACCAAGTAGATCCTCATCCATCATTCGCATATCTAGAGTACAAACATCAAAACCAAGCAAGCAGCACTTAACCCAAATCAACTATGAAGACCTTCCTCATCCTTGCCTTCCTTGCCATGGCAGTGACCATGGCCACCGCCAATGTGCAGTTTGACCCTACCTGGCAATTTCAGCCGCAACAACCATTTTCACAGGGACAACAACAACCAATTGTACAACAACAGTCGTTTCTACATCAATATCTGCAACAACAATTGAACCCGTGTCGGCAGTTCCTTGTGCAACAGTGCATCCCAGTGCCGATAGTGCCGTTCCTCCGGTCGCAGATCTTGCAACAAAGCAGCTGCCAAGTGATACGACAACAGTGCTGCCGACAGCTGGTGCAGATCCCCGAACAGCTCCGCTCCCCGGCCATCCATAGCGTCGTGCACGCCATCATCTTGCAACAGCAACAACAACAATTCGTACAAGGACAACAATTCAGACAAGGACAACAATCGTTCTTCCAACCACAACAGCAACAGGGTTTCTTCCAGCCTCAGGGGTTCTTGATACCTCAACAGCAACAACAACAAGGTTTTTATCAGTCTCAACAGCAACAAGTGGCCCAGGGCTTCATCCAGCCTCAGCAGATTGCTCAGTTCGATGCGCTGAGGACGTTTACACTGCAGACCCTGCCGGCGATGTGTAATGTGCAGGTCCCTCCGTACTACTTCACCACCACTGCTCAGTTCGGTGGCTTCTGGGAAAACTAGATGATACCTAGTACTAGGCAAATATACCATCGTTGTTTGGCCGATGGACAAATCGTTGCGGCGGTGACAAATAAAAGTGGCATGCACAAACATGTGTGACCCTAGCCAGTACTAGTCCAAATTTGGGAATAAAAACCAAACAAAGTTCTTGTTTGCATAATATTTATTCTCGTTGTTGGCATATTGTTCACCCGTAACCAAAATCTTATTGGTTACAAAATTCGAAAATAATAAATGGATATGTACAAATGATTGAGTTGAAGTATCATTAACGTGTGGAGAAAAAACTAACTGCAAATCAACACTTTAATAGCTAGTCCTACGAGATGCAACTCGGCCTTGACCGATCTCCCTCATGTTAGAAATATACTTCATTCGTGCAATACTTCATCCCAAATGATCAAGTATAAATGTCCAAAATTACATTAGTTTGCTAGATCATGGTACTTAAATCATTAGGGTAGATCAAATACCGAAAAAGCTTTAAATATAGAAAACTATAAATTTGCTTCTTGGAATGATCACCGGAGAGTTGTTTTGGACTTTGTGCTCCCGTGCTTCTTCGGATTCTTAATTATTTTTATAGGAAAAATTCAAAAAGTCAAAACTTGTATCATTTAATGTATTGAAGTATTAAGTGGAACTATAATTTTCTCACACCCGTACAAATTTGGTAAGCTGCGAAAATTTATTAAAAATGGGGCATCAATATTTGTTATACTTATCCCTCTTGTTTGTTTCTCATACATAGGCTACCGATCGTTTGTGTGGAAATTTTCATTTCGGATTTCTTCAATCCAAATATATTTGATTTTGTAAAAAAAAAATTCACTTGTCACTATATGGGAAGTCAAACATACGTTCTTAAGTAAAAACCGAGTACTACAAAGTAGGAATGGCTAGATTGTTTTGTCGCCTATTCTTGCTTCCTTTTAAAGTACCAAAATTTCATTGACTTGCAACTAGGTAGTTAGATAAATAGGGCAATAAGAGAAAAAACTTTGTTTTTTACACAATGAATAGTGTGTTAAGTAGATGCTTTGGTAGTGTGATTAAATCCATCATATGGTTTACAAATGCTACCATTCTCAACAATCGTACTCCGAGAGCCAACAATTTTCGATCACAAACCACTTTGAACAAGCCTGCAAAAAATGAGAGATTATCTAGAAAATTTGCGTGAGATATTTAAATACTTTGTTTGAAAATGAATGATCCAAAATCCAATTTCACATGTAGTGTACTGATAAAGCGTTACTATTCTGATATGCATTAAAATCCTATGTGGCATTACGATCCTTGACCTAATAGAGGTATTTGAAGAACCGTGCTTGCTAGTTCATCTTAAAATTGTATCATACAAAAAATGTTCGTTCAAAAATAAAATGTAGCCAAGATCACTCTTTCACATCTATATTTATTATATGTTAAACACTAACAAGATTATGAACTTCTCAATATATACCTATCTAATTTATGTCTAACAACTTCATAACAGTACAAACTTAGTGTTGCAAAAATATGTAATATAGATCATACTTTGACATGTAAAGTGAATAGAATGAGTCATACCAATTATCACGCTTTTTCGAGCGTTAGATGATAAGTGCACGGGAAAATCAACTTTCATGATGACTCCAAAAATTAAATTTGTCTAAAGATCCACCAAACACATACACCAAATGGTTAGTTAGATAAACATCCAAGCATTTTTAAGGAAAAACAAATGTAAAGATGGAGAGAAATAGGCATGCACCAAGTAGATCCTCATTCATCATCCATCCTTCGCATATATAGAGTACAAACATCAAAGCCAAGCAAGCAGTAGTTAACGCAAATCCACAGTGAAGACCTTCCTCATCATTGCCTTCCTTGCCATGGCAGTGACTATGGCCACCGCCAATGTGTAGTTTGACCCTACCTGGCAATTTCAGCCGCAACAACCATTTTCACAGGAACAACGAGAACCAACTGTACAACAACAGTCGTTTCTACATCAATATTTGCAACAACAATTGAACCCATGTCGATAGTTCCTTGTGCAACAGTGCATCCCAGTGCCGATAGTGCCGTTCCTCCGATCGCAGATCTTGCAACAAAGAAGCTGCCAAGTGATACGATAATAGTGCTACCGACAACTGGTGCAGATCCGCGAACAGCTCCGCTCTCCGGCCATCCATAGCATCGTGCACGCCTTCATCTTGCAATAGCAACAACAACAACAATTTGGACAAGCACAACAACCGTTCTTCCAACCACAGCAACAACCGGGTTTCTTCCAGCCTCAGGGTTTCTTGATACCTCAACACCAACAACAACAACAAGGTTTTGATGAGTCTCAACAGCAACAAGTGGCCCAGGGCTTCATCCAGCCTCAGCAGATTGTTCAGTTCGAGGCGATGAGGACGTTTGCACTGTAGATCCTGCCGGTGATGTGTAATGTGCAGGTCCCTCCGTACTACTTCACCACCGCTCCTCAGTTCGGTGGCTTCTTAGAAAACTAGTTGAAACCTAGTACTAGGCAAATAAACCATCGTTGTTTGGCCGATGAAAAATCGATGTGGTGGTGACAAATGAAAGTGGCATGCACAAACATGTGTGACCCTATCTAGTACTAGTCCAAACTTGGGAATAAAAGAAAAACAAAGTTCATGTTTGCATAATATTTATTGTCGTTGTTGGCATATTGTTCATCCGTAACCAAAATCTTATGCGTTAAAAATCAAAAGTAATAAAAAGGGTATGTACAAATGGTTGAGTTGAAGTATCATTAACTTGTGGAGAAAAAACTAACTGCAAATCACCACTTTAATAGTTAGTCTTATGAGATGCAACTCGGTCTTGACCGATCTCCCTCATGTTAGAAATAAACTTCATTCGTGCAATACTTCATCCCGAATGATCAAGTATAAATGTCCAAAATTACATTAGTTTGCTAGATCATGGTACTTAAGTCGTTAGGGTAGATCAAATACCAGTAAAGCTTTAAAGAGAAGACTATAAATTTGCTTCTTGGAATGATCACCGGAAATTTGTTTTGGACTTTGAGCTATCGGGCTTCTTCGGATTTTTTATTATTTTTGCAGGAAAAATTCAAAAAGTCAAAACTTGTATCATTGTATGTATTGAAGTATTAAGGGAACTATAATTTCTCACACCCGTACAAATTTGGTAAGCTGTGAAAATTTAGCAAATATGGTGCATCAATATTTGTTATACTTGTCCCCTTGTTTGTTTCTCGTACATATTCTAGCGATCGTTTGTGTGGAATTTTTTCATTTCAGATTTCTTCAATCCAAATATATTTGATTTTGTAAAAAAACTCATTTGTCACTATATAGGAAGTCAAACATCTGTTCTCAAGTGAAAACCGACTACTACAAAATAGGATTGGCCAGATTGTTTTGTCGCCTATTCTTGCTTCCTTTTAAAGTACCAAAATTTCATTGACTTTTAACTAGGTAGTTAGATAACAAGAGAAAAATATTGTTTTATACACAATGAATGGTGTGTTAAGTAGATGCTTTGGTAGTGTGATTAAATCCATCACATGGTGTACAAATGCTACCATTCTCAACAATCCCACTCCGAGAACCAACAATTTTCGATCACAAACACTTTGAACAAGCCTGCCAACAATGAGAGATTATCTAGAAAATCTGCATGATATATTTACAAACTTAGTTAGTTTGAAAATGAATGAAATCAAAAATCCAATTTCACATGTAGTGTACGGATAAATTTCGTGTAAAGCATTACTATTCAGATATGCATTAATAACTTGTGTGGCATTACGCATCCTTGACATAAAAGGGGTATTTGAGAACCTTGCTTGCTAGTTCATCTTAAAATTGTATCATGCAAAAAAATGTTCGTTCAAAATAAAATGTTTCCAAGATCACTCTTTGACATCTTTATTTATTATATTTTAAACACCAACAAGATTACGACTTCTCAATACATACCAATCTAATTTATGTATAACACCTACATAACATCACAAAATATGCAATATATATTAGTCTTTGACATGTAAAGTGAATAGGATAAGTCACCAATTATCAAGTTTTCTCGAGAGTTAGATTATATGTGCACGGGAAAATCAATTTTGACAATGAATCCAAAAATTAAAATTGTCAGAAGTGCCACCAAACAGAAATACCGAATGGTTAGTTAGATAAACATCCAAGCACTTTGAAGGAAAAACAAATGTAAAGATGGAGATAAATCATGTCATGGTAGCTAGAAATAGGCATGCACCAAGTAGATCCTTATTCATCATCCATCCTTCGCATATGCAGAGTACAAAACATCAAAGCCAAGCAAGCAGTAGTTAACGCAAATCCACAGTGAAGACCTTCCTCATCATTGTCTTCCTTGCCATGGCGGTGACCATGGCCACCGCCAATGTGCAGTTTGACCCTACCTAGCAATTTCAGCCGCAACAACCATTTTCACAGGAACAACAACAAGTAACGTTACAACAACAGTCGTTTATACATCAATATTTGCAACAACAATTGAACCCGTGTCGGCAGTTTTTTGTGCAACAATGCATCCCAGTGCCAATAGTGTTGTTCCTTTGGTCGCGGATCTTGCAACAAAGCAGTTGCCAAGTGATACAGCAATAGTGATGCCGACAGCTGGTGCAGATCCCCGAACATCTCCGCTCCCTGGCCATCATAGGCATCGTAAACGCCATCATCTTACAACAACAACAACAACAATTCAGAAAAAGAAAACAACCATTTTTCCTACCACTGCAGCAACAGGGTTTCTTCCAGCCTCAGGGTTTCTTGATACCTCAACAACAATAGCAACAACGGTTTTATCAGTCTCAACATCAACAAGTGGCCAAGGGCTTTATCCAGCCTCAGCAGATTGCTCAGTTCTAGGCGATGTGGACGTTTGCACTAGAGACCCTGCCGACGATGTGCAATGTGCAGGTCCCTCGTACTACTTCACCACCACTGCTCAGTTCAGCGGCTTCTGAGAATACTAGATGAGACCTGGTACTAGGCAAATAGACCATCGATGTCATCCGTAACCATAATCTTAAGCATTTAAGAAAATCAAAGCATAATAAAATGGGTCTGTACAAATGGTTGAGTTGAAGTATCATTAACGTGTGGAGTAAGAACTAACTGCAAATTAACACTTTAAGCTAAACGTACACTCGCAACCCCGGATTTGTATTATGAGTGTACCTCGTATACTTTGTGAGGTGCCGGATAAGCGAGGCCACGAGATCTTGGATCTTGAAAATTTGTTCATAATGAAATGAACAGAATATCGTTTGACTGGAAGTAAATATCATCCTATTCGTATTGATTTCTCCAAGTCTCTAAAAAAATGACAACACCTCCCGGGCTTTGACCATGTGTCCCAAACAATTTCAGTACATAGGAAAACAAGACCAGTAAGGCACTAAAGCTTTTGTTCAGCCTCTCACAGAACCTCCTAATGAACATGTCCGCAGCGTGGTCAATCTCCTCCTCCATGTTGAATTCCATGCCTTGTATCTCTCGGTTGCTCCTGATTAAATCCATGACCAACAACTCCTCTCCTTCATCAGCATCACACACATCCAGTAGCACATCACCATCGTCATCATCGCCGCACTCGTCAGTGTAGAAATAATCACCATCGCTAAAGATGGGGTGCAGTGTGCCAGTTAGGCCGGCAGCCAGCACGCTTACCATTTTCCTGGTGGAACATAGCCAATTGATACGAGAGATCGCGGCGATGTCAAACCATGGATGACCGAAAGTCCAAGTTGATTTGATAGGTCGTCAATATCATGTCCTATTCGTATTGGTTACTCCAAAAATTTCTACTTTGTGTGCTTGAAAAAAAAAGGACACGCGCCTAGAAAAACTAGGGCACTAAGGAACTAAAAGCTTTTGTTCAACCGCTCGCGGAACCTCCTGATGAACATATCTGCAGCCTGGTCAATCTCGTCTTCCACGTTGAATTCCATCCCTTGTACGTCTCGCTTGTTCCTTATTATATCCATGACCGACACCTCCTCTTCGCCTTCAGTATCACAGGCATCGAGTAGCACATCATCATCGTCATCATCACCGCATTCGTCACTGTAGCTATCGTCACCATCGCTGAAGATGGGGTGCAGTGTCCAATTAGGGCAGCCACCATTACCAGTTTCCTGATCGAACATAGCCAATTGATGCGAGAGATCGGCGGCCATGTCAACACCATGGATGACGGCCTGTCTACTCTCGACCTTGCGCATCGCGGGAGCCCTCTGGCTGTCGACTCTCTCCCGGTCTGCTACAAGGAGGGTGTGGATCTTGTGAGAGATGACGGCAACCGCGGCCATCCTGCGGCGCTGGAGCGAGGCGAGGAGGAGGAGCCTGGCCGCTAGCAAGCCGGTCTTGCTCTTGCACGTCGTTGCTGCTTTCTTCAGGAGCATGGGGGCCCTGCCGATCTTCATGTTTGTTGTTGAGATGTGGCAAAGTTGCTGCCTATCAGTGGCAACAACAACTAAGCAGCTCTGAACTCTTGGTACCACAGGCTTGAGATGGGAGAAGCTTGTTTCTTGTTTCTGAAGGCATGGGACTTGTTGGGTGTATTTATAACAAATTTGAAGCTAAGCATGCAGTTAACCGTGAAGTACCTTTTGCTCATGTCCTGTCCTGATCAAACTTTTGGTACCTCGCGTAATAAAGCATGCGAAGGCGGTGTTGGAGAAAAATATTAGCACGTGGAGTGAGCACTATAAGAATGTCCGTGAATGCAACTAAGGAAAAGTTTAAGCAAAGAAACATATTAGAAATTTAGAAGCAGGTCACAAAAGGGTCCTGCCACAGGGAGATGATTGGCTCTTGTGCCACTATCTAAAGTTGGTGATGGCTTAGAAAATTTGTTGCTCGAAAGGTAGCTAGCAACCACACCGAGCAGCTTTTTTTGGTCTCTCACGCCGTGTTATTCATGCCCAAAATACCAAAAAAGTTGCAGCGAGCGGATCCGATGCTTTGTGTTGCCGTGAGATCTGATTAGTTTTGCTTCGCTCCTAGGCGCTTTCTGTTCGATGGATCGTCAACACGTATAAGCGATCGCCGTCATGGCTCGACGGGTCCTTCATCACTTCATGTAGTACTCACAACACCATTATGGAGTTGGACACTCAGAGTATTTCGCTTCTCACTGCACGTGCTTCCCGTGCGCTTATTGCAGCAACCATGTCACAGTGTTTTTCGGGAATCCGTACGAACGATATTTTTGTTGTGTTGGGGATCTGTTGGAGCTTGGGGGCACCATTGAGTGATAATGGTGCTTAAAGTGAGTGGCGCTTAGCTCGACCTTATTATTGTGGTGGTTTATCCTTGGTACGCTATAAAATTGTTCTATTAAGCCTATAAAGTTTACATAGACATAAATGTAAGTATAGACTTACTAAATGGAATATTATTTGTAGACCGAAAGATCAGGGAGGGCTTTGTGTGATCCATGAATTTTTGTAATGACTGATTTTTAATAAATTGGTAAAAGTCGTATGCATTAATTCGATGCAGAGGCTGGGATTTCCCCTCTTCGAGAGAAAAAGTCGATTGATATATTTTGCTCAGTTAATTGTTGCCATTTGGGGGGAGCACAGCCCGCACTGAACATGAAAGACGGTTTGCTCTGGTTTCCGGTTTCAACCCGTGAATAGAAGACTAGGGCCCGGTTTGAGAAGGGTTAGACACGAGGGAAACCATCCAACTCGTTCTCGCATCGGCGAGATCCTGAGCAGAGCATAGTACGCGACAGTGCCCCGCTCGTGGGATTACGACGATATCCGTGACCTCGATGGTGGCGACGACGACTCCGAGCAGGCAAGGGCGGACGCACGCGGCCGTGACTGGAGCAGCTCAGGGCGCCGTGCTCGCGGGAAGGCCATTACGACAATATCCACTTTTATGTTGGAAGTTCTTAGAAGAAAAGATTTCAGTACAAACTAGCTTGGCATTTTCTAATTTCTGCTATCTACTGACAGCTCTAAGGTTATTGGTAATGGTTACAATGGACAAAGGATTTGGCATGTGAGGAATTAGGCGAAAGCATCGAGGCGGTGCGATATTGGATCTTGACAAAATTGTTCATAATTAAGTGTCCAAGTTGATTTGATGGTAGTCATAATCATGTCCTAGTCCTATTGGTTACTCCAAAAAATTCTAATTTGTGTGCCTAAAAAAAAGGATAACACCTAGAAAAATAAGAGCACTAAGGCACTGCAAGCTTTTGTTGTGCCGCTCGCGGAACCTCCTGATGAACATGTCTGCAGCCTGGTCAATGTCCTGTTCCATGGGAAAAAAATGGCATGTGGAGTGAGCAGTATACGAACTGAGAGTGGAACTAATAAGCAATTGTAAGCAAGAAATATATTAGCAGGCCACAAAAGGGTCCGGCCGCAGGGAGGTGATAGGCTGTTTGGGTCCCAAATTGCGACTATCTAAAGCTGATGATGGCTGTTGCTTGAAAGCTAGCTAGCCTAGCAGCCAAACCGGGTAGCTTTTCTTGGCGCTCTCCTGCCGTGTGATTCATGCCCAAAATACCAAGTCTCAGCTAGCGCGTCCCCTACTTTGTGTGTTACCGTGAGATCCGATTTGCTTTTCTTCTCCTCTCTATGCACTATAAAGAAGAAGCGATCTCCATGATGGATCAACGGGTTCTTCCATTACTTTTCATGTAGTCGCAACACCATTATACAGTTGGAGACTTGCATTTAGCCTCGCACTACACGTGCTTCTCGTGCGCTCACAAGTCACTACAGCTTCTCGTGTAGAATGTAGATTAATGTTTTTCGGCGATCCGTGGGAAAATATTTTTATTTTAATGGGGCCTGGGGGCACCATTTGAGTGCCTTGGAATGATGGTGCTTAGCGTGAGTGGAGCTTAACTCGACCTTATTAATGTGGTGGTACTATAATTTTTTCTAAACATAAGTCGCCCGAGATTTTTCTTGCTCAGTTAATTGTTACCGTGGAGTTTAGAGCGAGGGAACGAATAGCTAGGGAATTAATACTCCCTCTGATCCTATATAAATGTCGTGAGTAGTACTAAGCAATTGTACGTACCCAGTTGTTTTCCTCCGACATTTAAAACGGATCGGAGGGAGTATAATATTTCTTACCACAAGCGTAACGCTATTGTCGGCCTATCGCCGATTAAATCCTGAAATAAATTAAGGTAAATGTGAGCACATACCAGTTGAATCTGAGTGGGCTTGGTGAATACGTTTTTCGATTCTGTATTTTCAACTTTTTAATTCAACACATTCATCTGGTACATATTTTCTCTTACCGTTATTATCTGGCTACTCATAAATTTTATATGACACTAGAGTTTACTAGATATGGGGGGAAAACTAGAAATTATCTTGTAGTAATCCGTTTTACTTTTTTAGAAGGATAGCATTGCATTTTACATGCACTCCTAATATATGTGCCTAATTCTTGAAAGACAGACATTTTCGGTTAGAAGGACTAGCTATTGGGGACTGGACATAAATTATCGGAGCCCGTGCGATCTTGCCAAGTCACACCCCTACAAGACTAGTGAGGAATGGAAGTGACCAAGCCAATAAAGGGAACTCAAGACCTCACATGCGTGATCCTACGATGACTTAAGTTTATACTCCCTCTGCATCAAAATATAAGTATTTCTGACTTTATCCTGATTCATACGTATGTAGACATGTTTTAGTGTGTTGATTCATTCATTTAGGAAAGAACCAGGACAAAGTAAAAAAGGATGGAAAGTCTTATATTTTGATACGGAGGGAGTACTACAGAAGGATTCTAAGAACACATTCTATCAGGCAAGGGCGTCACAACGGACACGATACAGTACAAAGTCGATGTGGATGACCATTCGCATAGTGGGCATGACACATGAGTTAGTTGTGTACTGCATAGTGGACACGAACTTTTTAAATATGTCAAAATCCATATTTTTCATTTTTTTTTTGCGAACTAGTACCCATAGAAGGACTCCATACCAAAAGATTGCATTTTTAGTTTTTTTTCCCAAATGAGGTTCAACTTGCGACCACAACTATTCATAGCAAGGACCTAAATTTTTCAACACTCTCTATATATAATGCATAAAATTCTACTTGGATACCTTAAAATTGCTTATAAAAGTTCATAGCGCCAAATTAGAACACATTTATAAGTTAAACTTGAATCTTTTGTCCAAATTGGTCTAAGTCAATTAATACAAGGCCACAGTATACAGCACATGAGTTAGTTGTGTACTGCATATGAGTTACTTCCTTTTTAATACAAGGCCACTATCTTATTTTTTAAATACCAAGACAAAACTAAAACAACTAATAAATAACATGATTAATTGTGTGAAAATTTCAACCTAATAAAACATGTCGTAATGGTGCCTCTTTCTCTATAAATGGATGCAATGTTCACATCACTAAGTACCATCGTGCGAGAATTTTAAACGCTCGCATCACTTCGGGGGGGGGGGGGGGCTCAGCGAAACCCTAACCGCCGCCCCGACCCCTTCCTTTCCACCAACTCCCCGCCGCCGTCGGAGGAAGCCGGCGGGCAAATCCCCTCCCGGCGGATGGCGGGATCTCGCCTCCTCGTAGATTCCCCCGACAGGAGACCTCCAGCCAAAATCCCAGGGACGTCCGCTGCGCGCGTGGCGGAGTGTGGACTCCTAGGCGGCGGCCCAGCTTCTTCAACGGTGGCGGCCCCGTGGTCACGTGGATGATGCGATGGATAGATTTTCGTAGTGGTGATGGTCTCCTTCGAGGTCGGCGGCGGTATGAGACGCCCCCTCCACTTCGAGATCGGGTTCGATTTGACATAGCAGGTGCTACGCACGACAATTTTGTGGAGCTGTAAAGTCATGCCTAGCCGATGGTGGCAATGTGGCGTCTCACACGGAGGCGTCATGTTATGCCTGATCCAGGCAGGTGCTACGCACGACGTCTCCTCCACGGTGTCAAGTCATGCATGTTGCTACTCGATCGAAGGTGGTGCCATAGTGGCTAGAGGTGTGCCGGTAAACGTCATCGGCTTCCAGTTTCTCCATGAGCAGCATCTGGTCAGTGATGCATCATTGGCCGGACAGGTGATGATGTTAGTTGCTTCAACTTTGAGTTTGCACACTTCGGTGGAAACGTTTTTGGCAATGTTGACGCGCGCTTGCGTCGTGCCCTTGCTGAAGGTGGTGGCTCAAAGCTTGTCTTTGGGGATGAAAATCCCAGGTCGACCTTAGGCTAGACTCGTCACTAGCGGCGCACATGTGGCTTTTCCTTATTGAAGGCTTTGCCTAGAAGTCGTGTATTTTATCTTTATTTTTGTCTTATACCATAGGGCTAGTGATAGTCTGGTGGAGTTTCTTTCGTGAGGCATGTGGCCTCGGGTTTGTTATCTTTGTATCTTTCTAAACATCCCCATTTCGAAAAAAAGGTAAGGGTCTAATCAATTCTTTCCGAGAAGAGATACTATATTCGTATAGCTGTAAATTGCATTTTTCATAGTATTCAAACCAGAGGGAGTGTGTGAGGTGCCCCATGGGGCGCGTAGGTGCAAGAATAAAGAGGGCCGGTTGCCGAGGGCGCGACGGGGTGGAATAATAGTGGATATTGACAACATTGTTCATAAGGAAATGACCAAAACATCATTTGACTGATACTAAATATCAAGCCCTACTTGTACTGATTACTCCAAACATTTCTAAGTTGCGTGCCTGTAAAAAAGGACAACACCTAGAAAAACAATTACCTCTATATATAAAGGACGCAGACTTTTGAGCCCTCTCCGCGATCCAATTCACTGTACATAACTGTAGCATCTACAGTTATGAACAGTACTCCGATCGTGCGCCGTTGCTTCATGATCCAACGATCACACCACCACCTCCACGGCAGATTTACAAAAACACCCCTCGCTAATCCACACCTTGCCCTGCAGTCCTATATTCCCCACTGCGAAGGACCTAGACGCAAATTCAGGAAACTCCCTGGACCCCTATGAAAAAATCACACGCAGAAGCCCCTCTCCCCCTTCTCTCGTGCGCGCGAGCTGCAAGTCGCCGGCAGCGCCGTCGCGCATCCTCGCCGCTGCGCTGCTCGCCGTTCAGATCCACGCGCACCCCGAGCTCCGCCGTCGACGCTTCTCCCTCCTCCACGAGAGCCGCTTGCTGGGCCGCCGTGCGCGCCTCGGAATCGGCGCCGGCGTCGTCGCTGTCCGCCGCCGCGTTCGGGAGCCGCCAGAGACGCTCCGACGACCTCAAAGCAGCGGCGCCGCCGCGTCTGCCTACCCCGCGTCCAGCCGCATCCAGCGCTCTCGCATACGCGCCCCAACTCGCCTTCACGCGGCGTCGCCGTGTTCCTCGCCGCCGCGGCAGTGGCAGTGCTAGCCATTGCTGACGTCAGCGCAACGTCAGCATGGGGCCTGCCTGTCAGCCGTTTATTCTTTTCACAGGAAATTCCAAAAAAAAAACTTACAGGTGGGCCCTACTGCTCCACACAAACACACAAATTGAAAAAACTTTACAAATTCGATAACTTTAAATCTACCCACCGGGGAAAAACATATATATCAAAATAACAAAAAAAAATTGCAAACTAGGAACAAAAGAATATAACAAACTAACCGAATAAAAAAAATCAAACTGTTTATCACATGTAGTGGAATTTCAAATTTGCATACTTCCAAATTTGAAACTACCCATTTTGCGCACCGAAAAATATTTTGAACCTAAATAACTTCACAATATGCACAATTTTTTTAAAATTAACCCTTTTCAATCATAAGCTTTTTTTTGAATTCCAACAATTTCCAAACCTAAAAATATTTCCGAACACAACAATTTCCAAAATTAAATTAATGCTCAAATTGGTTAAAATTTCTAGATAACCATAATATAAATCTTTCGAAAACCAAACCCTTTTCCAAACGTAAGCCTTTTTTAAATTTCAACAATTTTTAAACCTAATTTTTTTCCCCGAATACGTCCATTTCCAAAATTTAAATTATTCCTCAAATTGGTTAATATTTATACATAACCATAACGTAATTTCCCTGAGTATGGTGCTAAATAAGAAAATTATGCCAAAACGAAACATATTTGACCATTTATATATACCTAACATATTTGGAAGCACTATAACTTAAAACTCTCTAACTATGTACTTGCATTTAAAAAAGTGCTTGACTAGATTAGTAATTCGATAAAATGCAGCCTCATTTCCTCCAATTATGTATTGCTTTAAAATGAATTTAAGCTACGCACATTATACGAATTATAACTACCACATTTCCTTCCAATATATATAACGATACTAAAGAAATTAACAAATAATCACCGAAATATTTACATCAAGGGCGCGGCGTGCCGTCGCGCCAAATTTAACTAGTACCACTAAGGCACTAAAAGATTTTGGTCAGCCCCTCGCGGAACCTCCTGATGAACATGTCCGCAGCCTGGTCAATATCCTCCTCCATGTTTAATTCGAACCCTTGTGCCTCTCGATTGCTCCTGATTACATCAATGACCGATAGTTCGTCTTCGTCGTCCGTATCGCACGCATCAAGTAGCACATTACCATCGTCCTCATCTTCGCACTCGTCAGTGTAGCAATTGTCACCATCGCTGAAGATGGGGTGCAATGTCCAATTACGGCAGCCACGATTACCATTTTCCTGGTCAAACAGAGACAATTGATGCGAGAGATCGGCGGCCATGTCAACACCATGGATGACGGCCTGTCTATTCTCGACCTTGCGCATCACTAGAGCCCTTTGGCAGTCGACTCTCTCCCGGTCGGCTAGAACGAGGGTGTGGATCTTGTGAGAGATGACGGCTACTGCGGCCATCCTGCGGCGCTGAAGCGAGGCGAGGAGGAGTCTGGCCGCAAGCATGCCCGACTTGCTCTTGCACATGGCCGCCGCCTTCTTCAGGAGCACCGGGGCCTTGCTGATCTTCATCTTCCTATCAGTGGCGAAAAGAAAGGTGCCGTGGTGCCTGAGGCTTGAAATAGAGTAGGTCACTAGGAATTACAGATGAGAGAAGCTGATTTTCGTGTCTGAGGCATGAGACTTATTCTGAAGCTCCAATGGGTATTTATAGTCAAGAGCTGAGCATGCAGTTAACCGTGCTCATGTCATGTTGTGATCATACTTTTGGTAGCTCCCGGAAAGCATGTGGAAGCAGCATTGGAGGAAAACATTGGCATGTGGAGTGAGCACTACAAAAACTGCCACTATCTAAAGCTGATGATGGCTTAAAATAATGTATTTTTCGAAAGCAAGCTAGCAACCAAACCGGGCAGCTTTTCTCGGCGGTCTCCTGCCGTGTGATTCATCGCAAAGTTGCAGCTAGCGCTTCTCCGTTTTTTTCTTATTCTTTTCTCTGCTGCTTTGTGTTCCTTCTCTGCGCGCTTTGCTGCTCTGTTCTTCATGCCATTGTTCTTCACGTAGTCATAAGTAACAACACAATTATGGAGTTGGAGACCTGGAGTGCGTTGCCTCGCATTGCATGTGATAAACGTGTGCTCACTGATGCAACCACCATTGTTTCTTTTTCTCTTTGCATTTCCAGCAAAGTCGGATTTTTTTGTGTGTCGGGCGCACTGTTGAGTACGTTGGAATGATGGTGCTTAACCTGATTGGCGCTCTTAGTCCACTATGAAATTGACGCCTGTAGTCTTTGGAACGAACCAAAAGTTAGGAAAAATAACTTACCGATTCATAACCTACCAGTAAGTCCTTTTAGCTTTGTAATTAACCTCAGCGGAATGTGAGTTTTTCAAAATCACGGAAGCATTTTGCTCGTGATATTCCTATCTAGCTCCTCTCGTTAATTTGTCAAGAATTGAGATTTTTTTTAAGGAAAAGTCATCAAGAGCAGAGGTAGCTCATGCACATTTTAGATTGAAGTGGCTCGGTTTATAAGCAAAATTAGGCCAAAAAACATACAAATCATGATTGGTTAGAAGACAATTATGTAAAACACTAACAATAGTGATGAAGACCGCCTAAATATTAGATGACACATCAAGCATATCTACTCGAGGCATCGAGCAAACCGAAACCGCAAGCACTAACACAAAGCAAGCTCCACCGACAACCATGACCAAAACCGGTGGAAGGATATAAATGAGCTGAGCTATTTGACAGACACCTCCAAGGTGGACAATGCAAAAGCGCCAACGATGTTGGCACGATCAACATTGGAACAATGTTTTTGCCAAAATCTTGGTACACCTCCACCAAAACGAACCCCCTGGGAAAGGTCTGGCCACGCGAATAGCCCAAATGACAAATCCAGATGCCATTGGCTTGGTAGAGAGGATGAACGCTCTTCCACACACACTTTATTGGAAACAAGCTTTAGTACAAAGCCAAATCACTTCTCCACCCATCGAGCTCCGTGCGACCAAGTACCAAGAGAATTGAGCTTATGATATACTATAATTAGCGGGGGTTGCTAGCCAAAGATTGTAGTTAGAAGAGACCAAAACAAACATGTCCCGCGGCTCCAACAATACCGATAAAGAGGTGTAAGTCGGGAGGGAAGACTTAGAGCTCGGTAGGAAACATTTATATGTAGTTGGCGGGAAGTGGGGAGCTGTTGGATCTAGTTATAACCATTTTATAACATTGCAACCATAAAAATCTTACAAGTTCATTTCTTTCCTCGATATATAGTTTTTTATATATAGTTTTCCTATATCAAACCATTATAAGTTTGAGAGTGATCAAGAGTCAAGACTCCCATCTTGGGGATGGACAGGATGTTCATATCCAAGCATCCCAACCTATGTACGTTATAGATTCCACTCTCAGTACCTCACTCACTTTTACCGTCACTTCATCAATCAGCTTAATCAGGTAGATATACTGAGCATAAGATCACTAGAAGCTTGTGTTCAGTCGCTCCCGGAACCTCCTGATGAACATTTCAGCAGCCGTGTCGATCTCGTCGTCAATGTTGAACTCCAACCCCTCTACCTCTCGGCTGCTCCGGATTACATCCAACACTGATGGCTCGTCGACATCCTCTTCGTACTCCTCAGTGAAGCAACAATTGTCGTGGTCGTTGAAGACGGGGTGCAACCTCCAGTCAGGGCCGCCAGTAGCACCATTTTCTTCTTGATCGAACAGGGCCAACTGATGGCAAAGATCAACGATCTCACCACAATAGTTCACTCGCATCTTCTGGACCTTGCGGCGGTTGTCCCCTCTCACCTGGTCGGCAGCCACCATCAACATGTGTATCTTGTGAGAGATCACGCCGACTGTGACCATCCTGCGGCGGAGCGAGGAGAGGACGAGGAGAATGGTCGCGAGCACGCCGGTCTTGCTCTTGCACATGGTCACTGCCTTCTTGAGAAGCACCGGAGTCTTGCCAATCTTCATTTTTTATGCTGAGAGGTTGCCTTGCCTGTTAATGGCAACAACTAAGAAGCTGCACTACCTCAGACTCAGAGGCTCAGAGTTAGACTTGGCATGCACCGATTAGCACTTAGGTGATGATGGGAGATGATGAAAGTGGGTGTGAGGGAAGGTGGTTCCAGTTTCATGGACCTTGTCGTGAGACTCCTAGGATGTATATATACTTCTATAGTGAGAAGCTCACAAACCGCCCATGCAACTGCCGAGACATTGCGGCTCATGTCATGATCAAACTTTTGGTTGTGCAAAGCGTATGAAATTGATCTCCAGAGGCAACAATTTTAGCATGTGGTGTAAGCACTACATGTGAGAACTAAGGTCGGGAGTGTAAGCAAATTAAAAGAAGCAAGAAAAGCTGGAGATGTGGGTTCACGGAGGATATGTCGAAAGTATTCCGCCAGTTAGGCCATAAAGAACGCATGAATGTTTAATTGGCTCTTTGCCATTTGGGGTCCCAATTAATATTTCCTTTGATTTACATATGCGCGTCGATGGTGGCTAGCTGATATGATAAAGGTTCTTCAGTATCCTGGAACATTTCTGAAAGCTGCAGCGTGCCAATGACTCCAACGCTCGCTCTCGGCTTTTAATTTGGCCCGTTGGTTTTGCATTCGTTGCTGCTGTTTTGTGGCTTTGTATATAGCTTTCCTTCTCGATCATGTGTGCGTTAACTTTGATGGTTGCTGGTGCTCGTCAACACGGAGAACCAACTGCCTGATAGGCGGGAACTTCAAATTCTTTTGATGATTTGTTGGAGTGGTCAAGGACAGGACGTGCTCCTCGTGCGTTTCACTGTGACAACAACCGTACCACATCAACAACGAAACCGAGTGTGTTAATTAGCTTTTCGGGATTTGTAGGTCCGTGGACAGGCGACGGAACAAATGGTGTAGAATACCTTTCAGAAAAGAAGGAGCGAAATGCTGCAGAGATAGCTGAATTATTGAAAGAAAATATTTAAGAACTAGCTAGGGCCACAGGAATCACACATTTGTCCATACTTTCGTGGAAAAAAAAAAGACACTGTCCATACCTCTATGGCTCTATCTCTATTTTTCGAGAACTAGCTGTTCATTCCTTTGAGTAGAAGGATTTCCCACATGATAGTTTCTTTACGAGTAATTCAATTGCACGAAATACTTCGATCTATTGGTGTCGAAGTACCAAAAAAGCCGAGAACCGAAGTTATAAAAACACCTATAATTGAGTACAGTTGTGACAGGTATCACAAACCTCTCAATATTAGCATATCAACCGAAATTAGGTATATTTAGTTTTGTATTAATCTGAGTCTCGTGGATGTACAGGTGACTTATGTAAATGGTGCACAACTCCTTTCTTAGAAGGAGAAAAATGGTGCAAAGTTAGCTGAATTATGTAAAGGAAATAATTAAGAACTGGCTAGTGTCCTAGCTCTTTGATAGGAAGTAATTTACCAGTTAGCTAGTCTCAATTTTTTCCACAGGAATCAGACACTGTCCATACTTCTCTCTATTTTTTTTGAGAACTAGATGTTCATTCCTTTGAGTAGAAGGATTTGCCATATGATAGTTTCTCTCTCGGTAATAAATTGGACAAGAACACATGATCGAACTAAGAAAAACCCCGACAATCAAGGTTTCATAAAAAACACTAATAATTGATTACAACAGTCACAAATACCACTATTTAACAGAAGATACATTAAGAGAGTCCCTGGTTTATGGGGAAGTGCTAGATAGAAACCTGGGGGGGGGGGGGGGGGGGGGGGGGGGGGGGGGGGTACAATTTAACAGCTAAGATGGATTAGGTCTCCTCCACTGGTCCTTTTTATATCGATATAGCTGAGTAATATATGTCGAAAAAGATATACTACAAGATCAGCACATTACACATGGAGCATATATATATAGAGAGAGAGAGAGGAAAATAGTGACAATGATTAAGTCTTACAAATTTAATCAGTCTTAAATAAAGAAAGTTTTAAAAGCCATGAGAATACACATCATCAAATACTTCAATAACACAAGTTCTGAACAAGCACATGCTTTTGATTTAACGGTGCCGGTGGATCCTTGCCAACCCGGCCCAACCAAAGATAACTATAGAAGGCCAAAGTGCAGTGAGCCCTACCGGTAGTAACCTTCCATTGCTCGGAGTAGCCCTAGCCTACGTAATAACGATGGTGCAACACTGACCCATCCATCCAATTCCTCCTTATTTGGACCCATCAATACAGAAGGAATAATAACACAAACCGCTATTACCGCAATAGCGGTGTTACGAGCAACCGGATCTAGCATCATATACACACCAAGTGCAAAAGCAATAGTCATGCATGTGACTGAACTCGACATGAAAAAAAAGGATGAGACGAAGTTGTTTCTGCGGGTGGTCAAGTTAAGCATGGGGGCTGCGGCAAACGCGAAGCCAATGGTAGCTAATGTGGAGCAGGTGAAGGCTAACGCGTTGGCCATCATGAACGCGTCCAAAACAAACCTCCCGGCAAGTGTTGGCGTACCTCCATTTGTATGATCATCTGCTCTGAAACCTCCTGGAAGGGCAAAAGTTGCACTGAATGCCACTGTCGCTATTAGGACTGAAGCTACTATGAGCGTTTGTGTTGCATCTTTCAGCTGGTTTGATTCTTCTTGCTCCTCCTTTGGCTTTGGACGCCGACTGTACTTTTCGTCGGTCTCATCCCGGCGAAGGTCACCATGGTTCGCCCCAACTTTGAGCAAGGCGTTGTATGTTTTATTCTCAGGGGTCTGGAATAAAAACGGGCAGGAATAATGACTACCAAATATGAAGCAATATGCTATGGATGGTTTATTTTATTCAAGGGGTGAAGTTAAAAGTGCATTACCAGTGAATAAACCATTCCGAGTCGAAGCTTACTTCTGGATACGTCACGAGGAGTTTCCCGAGGTTATTTATTAAATTCAAATTCACCTCCTGATTCGCAAACATATCAGAGAACATCATGAAGCTCCGAGCCTGGATAGCTAAATGCAGTGCAGTGTTCCCCTCGTTATCTTGCATATTCAGAATCCAAGCTAAAGATGGAGTTCCACATGCATGCGAGACTATGCACAATCTTTCTTTCTCGACGGCGACATGAAGGAACGTTCTTCCTTTAGCGTCGCGCAATCTGGCACTATCCGGACGCTCATCAAGGAAAAAACGCACGACATCTCTGTCACCTACAGAGGCAGCCACATGTATGGGAAATAATCCGTTCTTGTCTGCCATATACAGTACTGCAGGGTTCGCTTTGTATACTACGATGAGGAGCTCATGTTGCAGATGCGACCACACCGATGCAGCAAAGTGAAGCGGCGTACTGTCATCTTTGTCCACTTGTATAGTAAGGCTCTTCTTCCAATGCACTAGGAACTCAACCATCACTGTGAAGAATATGCGGTCATTGTTAGTGAATAAAAAACTTTATTTATAAATGTATGAATTATGCACGTAGTCAGTGGCGAACCCAGGAAAAAATTGGAGGGTGGGCACACTACAAAATATTATTCGCACCACAGATTTTTTTGGCCAAACTAGTAGTATAAATAGGCAATCGATTCACAAAATTTTAAGTCAACACGTATGTTCCATATGTGCATGATTCTAATACAAATACTTAAAAACACAAACAAAGTCCTACATGATGAAATATAACATAAGCATAAAATAACATCACTAGGATTTTTGATAACTCTATGTTGTTGCATCCCACTGAATTTTTTATTTGTAAACAACATATATAAGCTATTTTTTCCATGCAAGATAATTTGACTAATCTCATGTGATTTAGTCTGAGAATGGAGAAAAAATTACCCTATCCCGCCCCACACCGGATGATTTTGACGTCATTGTCCACCCCACTCCAATCAAATAAATAATTCAATTCACACGCTTCACTCGCCCAATCCAATAAATTGTTCAGCCTGAGAATGTGGTTCATGAACATTTTTGGGAATTTTTAAATTCTATTTTGTAAAAGTTTATGAACTTTTTTAATTCATTAAAAAATCATGATCCATTTTGAAATTAATGAACCATTTTTAAGAAAATTGAACCGTTTTCAAATTTATAACATTTGTTCGCGATTTTTTAATTCTTGAAACATTGACCAGTAAAAGGCGAACAAAGAAAAAATAACTGATGCAGGAGGAGAGTGCGTACCTAGCTACGAGTAAACATTGGAATGGGCCAAGCCCATGAGCGAGTGTTGCTATCATGGGGCACGCGTAAGGTCAACAAGCAGCGCTATGAGTTGTATAGGAGCCACAGTTTCACGCATGAACTACTGGAAGCAGTAGCGATGGTCAAAACACTATGGGTAGTCAAACAATTTTCCAAAAGTCTGGGTGGGCCGCGGCCCACCGTTGGGTCCGCCCATGTACGTAGTCAATCATGTATGAATTATCTTAATCTCAATAACATTGCGTAGAACGGGCGTTTAGTTAATCATGCAAAATATACAGATAATTATATGTAGGAGGGGCGTTTTGGCACCCGGGAGCATATACTCCGGTTTTAACGACGTGTTCCAAACATAGTTCTAAATATCAAAAACAAAATCCGACAAAAAGTTTCAGATGTATATCTTGACATTCTATGTGCACAAAATCATGTATAAAAAATACTAAATTCAGTGCTAAAAAGGCGCTTAACGAGGCATTTTTTGTCTTTTTCCACAGTATGACAAAAATGTCAGTTTTCTGTGAAAACATGGCATGTGAACATAGAATGTTTAGATGTACACGCCTAATATTTTTCTAAATTTTTTAAAATTCAAAATTATTTTTTCCGGTGGCCGTAACATATGCTCTCATGCTTCAAAGTGAATTTCACTAATTATATACATTATATACTAAAGCACAGTAAGCAATAAAAAAAAGAGAAAAATGCTAGAAATTCTCGTAAAAAGATGAAATATCCGGCCCTAGAGATATAATTAACAAGACTTTAAGTTGGAACAGATCCTGTTTATTACAGTAGCTTACAAGTATACGGTTGCTGAAAGAAAATTAACATGCACATGTTCTGAAATAGATGCATTTAGTTGGTACCTGTGTCGCTGACTCGAAGAGCAGCAACATGCAAGGCATTTTGTCCATTGGCTCCGGAGTAGGAGAGATTGCCACCACTCTTATGATATAGAGTCAGTGCAATGGTACTCTTCCCTAGCGAGATGGCTAGGTACAACGGTGAAATGCCGTGTACAGGATAATTAGCCAATTCAGGATCAGCAGCCATTAGCAGCTTGACTATATTATTTTCTTCTGGTGCGCCGTCAGCATCATCCTTGTTATTTTCTTCTCCGGCGGGGTCAGCTGCAGCAAGCAATGCTGCTCTCTTCTTCTTATCCAGAACACTACCGTCTTCAAATCGGACAGCCTCGTGCAGGGCCGTCTCCTGACGCTTATTTTCCATTCTCAAGAGCCTGAGCTTCGTGTCGGCACCCTCACGTGCAGCTAGATCAATGAGATGAGAAACCATTTTGGAGTTCCAGCTCGGGCAGCACAATGCAAGGCTGTGTCACCCTTGTGATTCATCTCAAAGAGGAGGACCCGGTCTCTGTCGTAGATGATGCCGGCATACTTCAAGAAATGCTGGCCACCCTTGTGATTCCTGGCGACCGAATGCAGTGCAGTATCCCATCAGGAGTGACGCCCTTGAGTAGTGCTCCAGCTGCAAGCGAACCAGCAGGCTGGTGGTCGAAACCCTCTTCTACATCACGAGTAGCAGGAACAGCAACTCTTCCCTGGGCGAGCCTGCCTCGTGCTAGCAACTCAAAAAATTCTTGAGTAGGAATGATCACTTGTGGCTTCTTTGCGTCTTCCCTCTCGAGAAGGACATTCAGCGCCTCCCAGGAGCCCACGCGCGCCGATGCCAGCAGCAGGGGATTGATGATAGGAGCAGGGGCAGGGGTTCGGTCCTCCTTGGAAGTATCCTTGCTTGTCGCGGCCATGGCATCCTCTTTGTTCTGCAGATCCTTCAGTTTCTTGACATCTCCACCGTCTGTGGCCACCATCAGCTCGGCGTCCATGGCGGTTTGCTCTCTGCCTTGATAGTTGGATTCAGTGTATAAGGTTGGTTGTGCTCCCAACTCCTATCATGGTGCAGTCTTATATAGAACAGGTGCTAAGTCTCTCTCTCTCTCTCTTCTCCGTTGGACCAAGCCGTGTTTTTAATTAGTCTCTCTCACACAAGTCGTAATCTAAATTGTTTCTGGCTTAACTCGATGACGCTGACCAGGTGCAGATTCTTCCGGGTTGGTGTTGGCTTTGGCTTTACCTAAAGGTGATGCCCTCCCTCGATCTGTGCAGCCTGCAAGCAAGCTATCAGATTCAAAATGCTTCGGCTACTTTGCAAAACACGCCTCACGTCCCCTCCCATGTAGAGCTCTCCTCCCGTCTCCTCCCAACAGATGCGCCCCCTTCCCATTCCCATGGCGCCAGGGGCGGAGCTACGTTCAATCAATGGGGTCAATTGACACCGATTACCTCCAGAATTACTCAAGGAGATTGTTCTTTTTACTTACGTAGTGACACCGTCAGCCTAATGCAAACCTATCAAATGACCCTGCATCATATTTCACTAGGGTCTCTTCCAATACTAGCTAGAGATATTTTTTCCAGCTCCGCCCCGGGGCATGGCGCCACGTCCCCATCTTCTCTCTGCCCCGGCGCCAGCCTCTCATAGCCGTCACCGGTCCCTTTCTCCAGGAGCCCATGCACGCCGATGCCAGCAGCAGGGGATTGGTCCTCCTTGGAAGGATTCTTGCTTGTTGTGGCCATGGCATTCTCTTTGTTCTGCAGATCCTTCAGTTTCTTGACATCTCGCCACCTTCTGTGGCCACCATCAGGTTGGCGTCATGGCGGCTGTGTGCTCCATTGATACTTGGATGCAGTGTATGTGTGTATGTATGAGCCTATGAGGTGAACTGTGCTCCCAACTCCTATCTCCGTGCACTCTTTATAGGCTTATAGCAGGTCCGAATCTCTCTCTCTCCCTCCGTTTAGGCAAGTCGTGTTTCTATTAGTTGCTCACACACACCGCAACTCTTATCTTAATTTTTTTTGGCTTAATGTTCCGGGCACATGGTGTTGGCCCGGGCTCGGCTTTGGCTTTACCTAAAGCTGATCGAATTCTCTCCCGTGGAACGCAGCACGTGCAAAGCTAAGTTGATGCGTAGCGTGATGCCCCTCCTCGGTCTATGCAGACTGCAAGCAAAGCTATCAGATTCGATATTAGCTTTGCGTCCGGTGACTTGGTACTGTTTCCGGGACCCTCTACGCAAAAATGAAAATTGAATTGTTGACAGTGGGATTTGAACCCACGCCCTTTCGGACCAGAACCTTAATCTGGCGCCTTAGACCAACTCGGCCATATCAACTTCCTTGACGTCTGGTTTTCGGTTAAAAACCTCTAACGAAAAACAGATGGAGGTTTGAAACAAAGCAGGGAAACTGGGCTATCTGTTCCAGTGCTCTATGATTCCAATGCAAAGCTGAGGAAGCTTCGAGTAAAGGAGAAGTTCAGTTCAGCTCAGTCCAGTATGCTACTCTCGGCTGGCACCACTTATGCATCTGGTAAAAAATCAAGTTCGATCCCCAGGAATAGCTACAACCAAACCTTTCATTCATTTCTACATTTAAATGAAATACTGGACCGCCAGTGTAAACGCACCATTCCAACTTTTTAGAAACCAGTACACTGGCCTGGAAGCCACGTCCCAAGATGTAAAGCAAGCAAGTCTAGCTTAATAGGCTACCGGCAAAACAACAACAGTAAAGCTCGGGCAAATCTATTCTTCTGAATGAATGCAGGAACACCCTATCCTCCCAAGAGGTTCGCCAAGGAAAGACAGTTGAGCTCTCACAACTTCCGGACTTCACAACAAGTCCGAGCGGAATAGACAACTCTACACCTTCAGTTTAACATCATGGCACCGGCTGCAAGGTTCCACAAGACGGCCTGGGCTGGAAGCAGCATTCCTCGGTGTAAAGCAAGCAGTTTGCCGTGCGTTCGAAAAAAAACGTCAAACTAACAGCCGCATACCTAATACTAGGCTAATGAAAGAAAAGACGCATATCCACCTTGATCACCACAGCTTCTAGTCCCATACTAGAGTTCAACAGGGTAGCACCGGCTGCAAGGCTCCACAACATCTAGCTTCACTGTCGACGGAACTATCCCCTTGATGTATTTTCCGATTGCCAGGACCGTTTTATGAGCGTCCACGGGATAGACCAAGTGGGAGCATTTTTCTGATCTGTCATCAGAACAGTTAATACTAGCATACCAACCATCCGTGGTGTCCAATGTAAGGCGCTCGAGTGATGCTGAATTTTCAAGAATATGGACGTCAGCTCAATTAAGCTCTTCGAACAGTAGAACCTGGAGACCTTCACTCTTCGGAGATTGTCATGACGGTATCCTGATGGCATCCGCCGTAGATGCGAGACCTCTTCGGATTCTAGATATGTCAATAGCTGAAAATAAAAGTAATATAGTTTAAATACACCTTAATAATGGTTCGACCATTTAGACTTGTTATAATTGCAGAATGAACAGTGACTTACACGCAGGTCGAATGTCTCCAATGAAGGAGCAGCATCAAGTAAAGAAACCAGAGAAAAATAATCGTAGGCCCCAGAAATGCAAATAGCCACGTGCTTCAAGTGGAGGAACTTGCTAGGGGTCAACGCCATAGTTGTATTGACCAACTGCACAAAGATGCCGCATGTTAATTGATATTCCGAGGTGCTGAATAATCACAAAAGGTTCTAGTATATATACCTCATCACGTGAAAATATGCTAAGAGTTTCAAGATTCGGCACACTGGATGGAAGCTCTTCACGCACATAACGGAGGAAGCGGTAGCATAGCATCTTTAGGTTCTTCAATTGCAAGGACTCTCCAACTGAGACCTCTACCCGGTCACCTGTAAGTGAAAACTATGATGTTTGGAGCTTCGTTCTTTAGCATCCGTAGTCTCTGGCACTAACACCTGCAGGTAGCTGAGCCGCTGCAGCAAGGAAGGTATCTTCAGGCAAGTTATCTCGGAGCAATTCCTGAGTTTCAACTGCTCCAACGCAACACAGCTGGAAAGAAGGCGACCTAACTCGTCCCCGTGATTCGCACACAATCAAGATGCAGCACTGTCAGGTTTCCCAGGCAACCAAAGCTGTCTGTAGGACGGAACGCACAGTGAACAAGGTGAAGATACCGGATCGAGCTTTCATTCCCATAAGATAGAAGTGAGCATGGGAAGTGGAATGCTTTGTCATCAGGCATCACAAGGGTAAGTTTTTCAATGCCTGGTCTAACCACTATCTGAAGCCACATATCGAGATATTTATAGGCATTGGGATTGTAGCGATAGGAGAAATCAAGCTCGAATGTTTTCAGGCCGATGCCAGAGTGCATATTCAAAATGTGATCAACTCTGCGGATGAAATCTATGTCCCGCAACATGCCAAACATTCCAATATTAAATATGAGGTTGGGATAGCATCTCCAGAACGTAGAAAGGCAAGAGACACACAGGCAACACGGGCAGCGTCTTGCAGCGTCATTAGGGAATGTATATGACACCAAATTTTCTGCTTGCACAAGAATTGGAGAAACGTTTAAAGATTATAATTGTGAAATCAAATGTCTACCTTCGTCGGTGCGAAGGCAGGTGGAGCCAATAGAAGAATATGGAGTAGCATTCTACTAAATTGAGCACGGCATAGGCAAGTTTCTTTACCGGAGTGTTTATACTTAGTCAATAGTGTCAGTTGATATGCATTTGTGTAAATCAGGATGCATGGAAGATGTTTTATTGTACAACAGCATGCTATAATACGTCAATGTAACAAAGGAACAAATCAAAAGTATACAAATTTTGCAGAGGTAGAAATAGTGCATCTAAAATAAGTGACAGCCTATGTAGTAAAATCCAACAGTTTTGGTGTATGTTAGGCGATCTAAACTGTGGTCACTAGGATCAGAAGATATCTGCTCATTCACAAGATAACAGGGGAAAGACTCATGACAAATTACAGTTGTCTGTTGGAGAGTTAAATCTGGGAACAGAGATAGTTGGAATAGAACAGAAGTACTAGTACAGCAGGACAGAAATCATTTCTTATTAAGCTACCTAGTACTAGATATCAACCAATCTGTGCAGTATAGGTCTTTGATGACTCGCATTTCGTGCTATACCTCTGAAAGTTCAGCAGGGTAGCACCGGCGGCAAGGCTCCACAACATCTAGCTTCACTGTTGATGGAACTATCCTCTTGATGTATTTTCCGATTGCCCAGCCTGCCTTATGGGCGTCCATGGGACTAGCCAAACGGGAGCATTTTTCTGATCTGTCATCAGAACACTTGATACTAGTATACCGACCATCAGTGGTGTCCAATGTAAAGCACTCGAGCGATGGTGAATTTTCAAGAATATGGGACGTCAGCTCAATCAGGCTCTTCGAAGAGTAAAACCTAGAAATCTTCACTCTCTGGAGCTTGTCATGACGGAATCCTGGCATCCGCCGTAGAGTCGAGGGATCTTCGGGTTTTTGAGATGCGAGTAGCTGAAAATTAAGAAAAATAGTTTACATCCCTGAATTAATTGTTAGACTATCCAGACTTGTTATATTTGCAGGATGAACAATGACATACGCGCAGGTGGAATGTCTCCAATAAAGGAGCGGCATCAAGAAAAGAAACCAGAGAAAAATAGTCGTAGGCCCCAGTAATACAAATACCCACGTGCTTCAGGTGGAGGAACTTGCTAGGGGCAAACGCCATACTTGTATTGGCCAACTGCATAAAGATGCCACGTGTTAATTAAAATTCCCAGGTGCTGAATAATCACAAAAGTCTCTAGTATATATACCTCACTACGTGAACATGTGCCAAGAGTTTCAAGATTCGGCACACTGGATGGAAGCTCTTCACGTACATACCGGAGGAAGCGGTAACATATCATCTGTAGGTTTGTAATCGCAATGACTCTCCGAGTGAGACCCTACTCGGTCACCTGCAAAGTGAAACTACGAATGTTTGGAGCTTCGTTCTTTAGCATCCGTAGTCTCTTGCACTCTAACACCAGCAGGTATTTGAGCCGCTGCAGCCAGGAAGGTATCTTCAGGTAAGTTATCTTGGAGCATCTCCTGAGGTTCAACCGCTCCAAAGCAACACAGCTGGAAAAAAGGTACCCTAACTCGTCCCCCGTAATTCGTACACAATCAGCAGTGTCAGGCTTCTGAAGCTACCAAGACTGGCTGTAGGATGGAATGCACAGTGAACAAGGTGAAGATGCCAGATTGAACTTCCTTTCCCATCAGATAGAATTGAGCATGGGAAGCGGAATGCTGCATCGGACTGAGATATCACAAGGGTAAGCTTTTCAATGCCTGGTGTAACAGCTATCTGAAGCCACCTACCAGATAAAAATAGGCCTTGGGGTCGTAGTAAGATGAGAAATCAAGCTTCAGTGTCTTCACACCAATGCCCGAGTGTTTATTGAAGATGTGATTAACTTTGCTGGTGAATTCCATGTCTGGCCCAAACCATCCTAGAGTTTCCCGATCAAATATGAGGTTGGGATGGCATTTCTAGGAACTTAGAAAGGCATGAGACAAACAGGCAGCACGGGCAGCATCCCGCAGCGTCATAAGGGAATGTATATGACACCAAATTTCCTACATGCACAAGAGTGGGAGAAGAGTTAAAAACACTATAATTGTGAAGTCAAATCTCTATCATCAATGGCGTGAGGAGTGGGAGCCAATAGAAGCATACGGAGTAGCATTCTAGTAAATGAGCACGGCGTTTTTTCCCCACTCGACAATATCTGAGCATTTGTGTAAATCAGGATGCATGGAGCATATTTTCAGAATAGCATGCAACATTAAATTGATGTGACAAAGAAGCAAGATCGAAACATATAAAATCACACTACATGTGAAAAAACAGTGAGGAAATACATTTAACAGTATCCAACGGTTTTGACCGACAGTATAAGATACATGATGTCAACTTGGGTATTAAGATTAGGAGACATAATAGATATAGCATACCAGATAAAAGAATGGTGAGTGCAAGAATATGCAGCTTAACACAACCAACCATTTGTATTAGCTCAATTTTTTGTTGCAAAACAGTGGACTAGTGCCAAACAGTAACTAGCTAGCATATATCAACCAATCTGCGCAGTATAGGTCTTTCATGACTCGCATTTCATGTTGTACCTCTGGAAGCTCTGGCCCTGAATATTTTCTTTTTTTGCTATCGTGAGAATCATCGTCTTGTTGGCAGGGTGATGCATTTCTTATAGCCAATGAAGTGGTCGATCCATCTGGAACACAAAAAGGCTATCATGAGCACCGGCAATAGCAGGAGCATTTTTTCGGCATACACATGACTTGAAAAAAAACTTAAGACTTCAACTAAACTTAGAGGTACTTTATGCAATACGCTGCAGATCTGCAGTCATGCCAAGTTTAGACAAATTTGTTCAATCCTTTCATGTGAGAAAATTTAGCTCAATCATTTTACGTATATATACAGAAGACGTCTAGTCCAAAATAATTTCCTTGTGAACTTTCTCGAAGGGCATAGATGTTTGGGTCTGAGTGCAGCTCCGCGACGCTGGCTGGCGTGCCCAAAGCAAACTCACGGTTTTCTTCAGACCAAACGCGAATCGGATCGGGGGTTCGGGGAGAGGCGGCCGCGGCTTACCTTTTTTTGAAACGGGGCAAAAGCTTTGCCTTATATTAATATAGAAGGAGCAAACAACACACGGCTGAGGCCAAAGTAAAACGAACAGTTAAGGGGCTGCGGAAACACGGTCACAGCCCCCGAAAACTAGCCAACTACCCTATTCCGTCCACTCTCTCGTTAAGGGGCTGCGGCTTACCTTCGATCTGAATTTCGCGGATACGTTGCTCCGGCCGCTTCTCCATGGTCCGACCAGCGACGACTCTCTGATTTGTCGCCTGAAAACCGCGCAGAGCGAGGAGGGCGAGGCGCCTCCCAGTCTGAATCTGCCGCTCAGTTTCGTTTAGACGCGGGTAAGACGAGGAGCGAGGGGACAGGGGGACTGAGAGAGTCGGCCACGGAGAGGGCAATTCCTATTTTCCGCGTAGCGCGGGCGTTACCAGGCGCCGCGTACCCCATTCGTCGCTCTGGGCTTGGCCCATCTATTCTCACGCGCTTTTCCGATGTGTGCCAGAGTCACGATGTGGTGCACCATTGTTTTCTTTTGACTTGTACGTAGCCCTTTGCTCTACACTTTCTAAGTTCCCGATCCGTTCTGATTTTCCTGTGCAAATTTTTTGTCAATGTTTTTCGTTTCTATTCTTTGTTCCGTTTTGGGTTTTTCCTAGTACTTTTTTTTATGTTTTCCCTATTTCTTTATTTTCTCTTCGTACATTTTTTTTGTTTCAAATCTTCTTGTGCGTTGTTTGCTTTTTTATTCTTTCTACTTTATTTATTTTCTGTTTTTGTCTACTTTTCTCGTAGGGACTTCTATTTTTTATTTTCCATACATAAGTATTTTTATCTCGTACCAAAAACTTGCTTAAATAATTTGAATAGCCACATTAAAACCATTCACGACAATAAAATAAATTGTCAAAATAGTTTATGTTCATCAACATTTTTTTTCACTTTTAAATTCGTTCAAAAAGAGTTTTATATTCACTTTTTCAAAATCGTTCAAAAATAGGTTCTGTGCACCGATCCTTTTATGTTCACTTTTAAAATCGTTCCAAAATAAATTTCAGTTCCATGTTCAAAAATAATTTTTGTTCACAGACTTTTTCAGTTCACTTTTTAAAATCGTTCAGAAATAGATTTCGTTCACCGACCTTTTATGTACACTTTTAGAATCATTCAATTATAGTTTCCGTTCATTGCCATTTTTTGTGTTTGATTTTTAAAATCTTTAAAAATAGATTCCATTCAGCGCAATTTTTTGTTCACTTCCTAAAACTGTTCAAATGAGATCAGTGTGATAATTGAAAAAGTTTAGTTTAAAATATATGTTCTTATTTTTAAATCCTTTGAAAATCTTTTAGCTTTTGAAATTTGTTTTTTTAAATCGTTCATATTTGAAATTTTAATTTTTGAAAATTATTCATATTTTTAAATTGTTCATATTTTGAAAAAGTTTATTTTTTTGAAATTGGTTCATGCCATGTGTAACAGCTATCTGAAGCCACCTACCAAGATAAAAATAGGCCTTGGGGTCGTAGTAAGATGAGAAATCAAGCTTCAGTGTCTTCACACCAATGCCCAAGTGTTTTTTCAAGATGTGATTAACTCTGCTGGTGAAATCCATGTCTTTCCTAAACCATCCGAGTGTTTCCCGATCAAATATGAGGTTGGGATGGCAATTCCATGAACTTAGAAAGGCATGAGACAAGCAGGCAGCACGGGCAGCACCCCGCAGCATCATAAGGGAATGTATATGACACCAAATTTCCTACATGCGCGAAAGTGGGAGAAGAGTTAAAAACACTAGAATTGTAAAGTCAAATGTCTACCATCATTGGCGTGAGGAATGGGAGCTAATAGAAGCATATGGAGTAGCATTCTAGTTAATGAGCACTGCGTTTTTCCCCACTCAACAATATTTGAGCATTTGTGTAAATCAGGATGCATGGAGCATATTTGCAGAATAGCATGCAACATTAAATTGATGTGACAAAGAAGCAAGATCGAAACATATAAAATCACACTACATGTGAAAAAACAGTGAGGAAATACATTTAACAGTATCCAACGGTTTTGACCGACAGTATAAGATACATGATGTCAACTTGGGTATTAAGATTAGGAGACATAATAGATATAGCATACCAGATAAAAGAATGGTGAGTGCAAGAATATGCAGCTTAACACAACCAACCATTTGTATTAGCTCAATTTTTTGTTGCAAAACAGTGGACTAGTGCCAAACAGTAACTAGCTAGCATATATCAACCAATCTGCGCAGTATAGGTCTTTCATGACTCGCATTTCATGTTGTACCTCTGGAAGCTCTGGCCCTGAATATTTTCTTTTTTTGCTATCGTGAGAATCATCGTCTTGTTGGCAGGGTGATGCATTTCTTATAGCCAATGAAGTGGTCGATCCATCTGGAACACAAAAAGGCTATCATGAGCACCGGCAATAGCAGGAGCATTTTTTCGGCATACACATGACTTGAAAAAAAACTTAAGACTTCAACTAAACTTAGAGGTACTTTATGCAATACGCTGCAGATCTGCAGTCATGCCAAGTTTAGACAAATTTGTTCAATCCTTTCATGTGAGAAAATTTAGCTCAATCATTTTACGTATATATACAGAAGACGTCTAGTCCAAAATAATTTCCTTGTGAACTTTCTCGAAGGGCATAGATGTTTGGGTCTGAGTGCAGCTCCGCGACGCTGGCTGGCGTGCCCAAAGCAAACTCACGGTTTTCTTCAGACCAAACGCGAATCGGATCGGGGGTTCGGGGAGAGGCGGCCGCGGCTTACCTTCGATCTGGATTTCGCGGAGACGTTGCTCCGGCCGATTCTCCATGGTCCGACCAGCGACGACTCTCTGATTTGTCGCCTGAAAACCGCGCAGAGCGAGGAGGGCGAGGCGCCTCCCAGTCTGAATCTGCCGCTCAGTTTCGTTTAGACGCGGGTAAGAAGAGGAGCGAGGGGACAGGGGGGACTGAGAGAGTCGGCCACGGAGAGGGCAATTCCTATTTTCGGCGTAACGCGGGCGTTACCAGGCGCCGCGTACCCCACTCGTCGCTCTGGGCTTGGCCCATCTATTCTCACGCGCTTTTCCGATGTGTGCCAGAGTCACGATGTGGTGCACCCATTGTTTTCTTTTGACTTGTACGTAGCCCTTTGCTCTACACTTTCTAAGTTCCCGATCCGTTCTGATTTTCCTGCGCAAATTTTTTGTCAATGTTTTTCGTTTCTATTGTTTGTTCCGTTTTGGGTTTTTCCTACATTTTTTTATGTTTTCCCTGTTTCTTTATTTTCTCTTCGTACATTTTTTTGTTTCAAATCTTCTTGTGCGTTGTTTGCTTTTTTATTCTTTATACTTTATTTATTTTCTGTTTTTGTCTACTTTTCTCGCAGGGACTTCTATTTTTTATTTTCCATACATAAATATTTTTATCTCGTACCAAAAAACTGCTTAAATAATTTGAATAGCCACATTAAAACCATTCACGACAATAAAATAAATTGTCAAAATAGTTTCTGTTCATCAACATTTTTTGTTCACTTTTAAATTCGTTCAAAAAGAGTTTTATATTCACTTTTTCAAAATCGTTCAAAAATAGGTTCTGTGCACCGACCCTTTTATGTTCACTTTTAAAATCGTTCAAGAATAGTTTATGTTCACATAACCTTTTTCGTTCAATATTTTAAAATCGTACAAAAATAGTTTCCGTTCACCTACATTTTAGGTTCACTTTTTAAAATCGTTCCAAAACAGTTTTTGTTCCTTCCATTCTCAAGCCTTTTTCGTTCACTTTAAAAAATCGTTCAAAATTATTTCCGTCCCCTGTTAAAAAATAATTTTCATTCATAGACTTTTTTGTTCACTTTTTAAAATCATTCAACAATAGATTTTGTTCACCGACCTCTTCTGTTCACTTTTAAAATTGTTCAAAATAAATTTTTGTTCCTTGTTCAAAACAAATTTCGTTCATAGACTTTTTCTGTTCACTTTTTAAAATTGTTCAAAGATAGATTTTGTTCACCGACCTTTTCTGGTCACTTTTAAAACCGTTCAAAGATAAATTTATGTTCCTTGTTAAAAAATAATTTCCGTTCACAGACTTTTTCTATTCACTATATAAAATCGTTCAAAATAGATTTTGTTCACCGACCTTTTCTATTCACTTTTAAAATCGTTCAAAAATAAATTTTTATTCCTTGTGAAAAAATAATTGTCGTTCAAAGACTATTTATGTTCACTTTTTAAAATCGTTCAAAAATAGATTTCGTTAACCGATCTTTTCTGTTCACTTTTAAAATCGTTCCAAAATAAATTTCAGTTCCATGTTAAAAAATAATTTCCGTTCACAGACTTTTTCAATTCACTTTTTAAAATCGTTCAGAAATAGATTTCGTTCACCGACCTTTTATGTACACTTTTAGAATCATTCAATTATAGTTTCCGTTCATTGCCATTTTTTGTGTTTGCTTTTTAAAATCTTTAAAAATAGATTCCTTTCAGCACAATTTTTTGTTCACTTCTTAAAACTGTTCAAATGTGATCAGTGTGATAATTGAAAAAGTTTAGTTTAAAATATATGTTCTTATTTTTAAATCCTTTGAAAATCTTTTAGCTTTTGAAATTTGTTTTTTTTAATCGTTCATATTTGAAATTTTCATTTTTGAAAATTATTCATATTTTTAAATTATTCATATTTTGAAAAAGTTTATTTTTTGAAATTGGTTCAGATTTGAATATTTTCATATTTTAAAAATGTTATTTTTTTAAATGGTTCAAAATTTTAAAATATTTAAAATAACCAGATTTTGAACTTAGAACACCATGACTAGTCGCGAGCTGGACAACGGCGCAACGGTAGCGGCGCGGGAAGGCAATGGCAGAGTTAACCGCGGCGAGCGGCAGAAACACATATTGGAGAAGAAACATACACTGAGGAGAGTGTAAACACGTTCAATCCTACAGTAAAAGATCGGGTCGTATATGGCCGCCAAACCGGAAAATTTTAAACATGAAAGTTGTGCGGAACATTGAGATTAACCTCTTCATGAAAAGATATTTCAAAACGGTCAACCGAGTGCGATCAATTTGACAAAAAAAATCTAAGAAAGTTTCAAACATCGATTCGAAATTGAGAAGTTACAGTTGACCAGGAATGGAACCTACGCATAAACGCGCATAATTTTCGTTTATATTTTATTTTAGATTGAAATACATTTATGTAGAACTACAACTTTTATTTTGGTTCACACTTTCTTCACGAACCTTTTTTTTTGCGAAACAAAGTACAACGCAGACGCTCGCATACACATGCACACACTCACCCTATGAACGCACGCAGGCACACCCTACCCCTATGAGCATCTCCGATATACTGAGTCGACGGGTCGAGTCTTGAGATTGACGAAGTCACCACAGGTAGGGTTGAAAATGATAAGGAAACTTTCCGTCTGTTTTCGTAGAAAAAGGAAATGAAGAGCAAAAAATGGAAAAGGAAACGACATTTTGCGGAAACAAAACGAAAACGGCATATTCTAAAACGGAAATGACAAAGGAAATGATTTAGCAGTTTCCGACGGTAACGAAAACGAAACGGAAAATTCCGGAAATATAAATACGGAAACTTTCCGTAAGACCATCGTAGGGATGCAACCATGGACAACCACAGCCTACCTGCAAACGAGGCCTGGGCTAATTAGGCCCATTAGATTAGACTATTAATAGCAAACCCTAATTAATATAATTAGATACATGCAGCGTGCGATCACACTCCAGACATGGAGTTGAACTGATGTGCTGCGAAAGCCTATGTGGTGCTTCATTGCCGCTGAAGCATATATTTTCTAAGACTAATTTTATTAGCAACATGAGTGTCTTAATGTCTATGTGGAACTATTTTTTGTGAGTTTTTGTGTGTGTCGAAGTGTTAAACTGTCGCTGGTCGAGATTGTGAACAATTCTTGTCTTGTTAGCTATTTATTTATATATTGGGGGTATGGACCAACATATTATACCGCTATTGTGTTCCGACAAATATCCACTTCCGTATCGTATCCGTCCCGTATCCGTTCCATATTCATTTCCGAGGATTTCCGATTCCATATTCGTTTCCGAGGTTTCTGATTTCGTTTCCGATTCCGGCAAGGTGAAAGGAAACGAAAATGATAATGCATGTTTCCTTCCGTTTCCGTTCCATTTTCAACCCTAACCACAGGCGTCTCGCTGTCGACGGGAACGTCGCCTCCCACTGAAGAATATTCCGCCTAAATGAGAAACACCAGTGTCAAACCTGTGGTTTGAACTCTGGTGGGCTGGGGGTACAACCACGCTCGTCTAGTTGTCTAACGCTACTATATTATGTTCCGGTTTCTTTTTCGAAAGTTGAGAGGATATTTCGTGCTCCAGAGCACCCGTGATTTTGGTGTATTTAAGAAATATAGAAACAAAAACTTACGAGTTTAAAAAATTCTAGAAAGAATCACGGATGTAGTCAATGATGTATTCCACAAAGGTGTAGAAAATCAATTTCAAATACTTTTTATTTTGGGCTACACAAAAATGTCAAAGTGTGATCTGAATATGTATATTTTCATATCTCCATCTTTATCAGATTTTGACATTTTCTTTGTAAAACAGAATACAAAGTATTTGAAGATGATATTTTGTACGCTTGTGGGATATATCATTACCTACATCCGAGATTTTTTCAGATTTTTGTAAATCTCATAAATACGACTTTCAATTTTTCAAAGTAGAGGAGCGATGGACATCGGGAGTCAAAAGCACTTCCCGTCGAATGACAACCAAATAAATAAGTCTTACAGTCGTTGGAGTCCGTTCATCAACCCTACGGCATGCCACTTTATAAAATTAATGAACTTATACACATTGCAAACAATTAAAAAAAAGGCAGTTTAACTGAAGATAGTCTCAAAACAAAAGAACACCATAACGAGGATCGGACCGTATAGATACTGTTTACAAACTATGTATTAGACCGTCCAAATTACTAATATGGCACCGTTCGCAAGGCTTCACAAGATTCAGCTCAACTGTAGAGGGAACTATTCCCTCGATATATGTTCTTATTGCCGAGAACGCTTTAGGTATGTCCGTGAGATTACGGATGGGATAGCATGTGCCTGGCCCGTCGATACCACACCTGTAAAGGCCTGCAGTGCTGTCAAGTGTAAGATGCTCGAGTGATGCTGCATTCTCAAGAATATGGCATGCCAGCTCAACCAAGCTCTTTGCAGAGTAGAACCTTCTGATCTTCACTCTCTTGAGCTTGCCATGGCGGTATCCTGGCATTCGCCGAAAAGGTGAGGCGTCTCCAACAATGGATTTACGTTTGACGTGCTCCGGCGGTATTAATACCTGAGGATGAGAAATAAAGATACTTGAATCACTGCTTTGACCATAGCCACTGATTATGTTTGCAGGATGAACAGGTGGTCAAAAAAATAAATATTTGCCGGATTTGAATAGTGTGACTTACGCTCAGTATGAATGTCTCCAAAGAGGGAGCAGCATCAAGAAAAGAAACGAGAGATAAATAATCATAGGTGCAACAAAGAGAGATTCTCAAGTACTTCAGGTGGAGGAACTTGCTAGGCGCCATTCTTGTTTGACCTTCTGCCTGCATAAAGATGGCACAGGTAAATTAATATTCCAAGGTATGACTACTGCTATACTCATATTGATAGTTACTAGTGTAAGTATACCTCAGTTGTTGAATGTATGGCAAGGCTTTCAAGATTCGGCGCAATGGATGGAAGCTCTTCACGTGAGTAATAGACGACATCGCGGGAAGCAAGATTCGGCGCAATGAATGTATCGCAATGGATGTCTAGGTTTTTCAATTGCAATGACTCACCAAGCAAGAGCTTTAATTCATCACCTTGAAACTGAAAACTGGAAATAGATGGAGCTTCGTTTGTTATCATTTGCAGGCAGTAGCATTCAGAAACCTGCACGCAGCTGAGCTGCTGAAGCAGGAACGGTAGCTTCAGCCAAGTTATCTCCGAGCATCTCCTGACCTCCAAACGCTGCAAAGCAACACAGCTGGAAAGAAGGCACTCAAACTCATCCCCAGTAATACGCACCTGACACAGATGCAGTGTCGTCAGGCTTCTCAAGCTACCAATTCTGACTGTGGGACGGAAGGAACAACCATCAAGGCGAAGATACCTGATGGAGCTTCCACTCCTTTCAGATAAAAACGAGAATGGGAAGTTGTACTCTTCCTTCCTTGAATACATCTTAAGGGAGAGTTCTTCAATTCCTGCTGTGATAGCAATTTGAAGCCAGCTATCAATATAGCTACTGTCATTGGCATCGTAAGAATCAGTAAAATCAAGCTTGAGCGTCTTCAAGCCATTGCCTGAGTGGTTTTTCAGAATAGAGTCGACTTTGCTCTTGCCGAACCCACCATAACCTATATTGAGCACATCAAACATGAGGTTGGGATGGCTTCTCCAGGAGCGAAGGAATGCACGAGACACACAAGCAGCGCGAGCAGCATCTCGCAGCAGCATCACGGAATGTATGTGACACCAGATGTCCTGCATGCACAAGCATGGGAGGAAAAGTTAAACATTGGAGTTGTAAAGAAATTGCTACATTTACTAGAGGGAAGGTCCGGGGAGCCAGTAGAAGTATACAGAGAAATATTCTAGTAAACTGAGTTCTGTATAGAGAAGTTTTCTCCCCCAGGGTAATTAGTTGTTGTCCCGCCTAGGTAATAGGAGTACTGATTAACTACGGTGAATATATTTTTAAATTATATATGTGGATCTGTCAAAAACATTGGTTCCTGTGCATCAAGATGCATGGAAGATGTTTTTGTTGCACAATAGCACGCCATAATAATGTCCGTGCAAGAAATAATTAAGGAGACCCAAATACGTTAATTTCACGCATATACAAATAGTATATCTGCAGTAACACTCAGAAAGTCTGCTAAATAGAATTCAACAACTTTGTCAGCTATGGAGTAATGCATGGCATAAACCTTGGTAACGAAGATGAGAAGCTAACAGATTGAACAAATACTAGATTGAACAATATTTGACTACAATATGCAGCTTCATAAAAACCCAGCATATATACTGGAACTATTGTGCATATTAGTGATATCTATTCTCTAGTGCAAGCTGTGAAGCAAGCAAAAAGTAAATGTGCAGATGAAACACGGATAAAAATTATTTGGTCTTGCCGGGGCTTGGTTACACCAATAAAAACTGAATTTACCAAAACAGTGAAGAAAAGTATGTTGATTCCCTAGATTCCTGGAGTCAGCTAGTTAGTTTCGCTTTAGCTGCTGTGTGTGCGGTTTGCACATGGCGATGTTTATTTTGTTTCGAACATGGTTATTCGTTCGGAGAACCTGGAACCCTGTTTTCATTCATGCAATGAAAATTGAGACCCACAGCTCTTTTCCATAGAAAAAAAAAGTTACCACAACTAATCATTTCCCCTAAATTTCTATTTCAACTTGATGACACTCTTATCATAGATCTATATATTGCCCAGCATTTCAGTACACATAGAAGAAGACATGGCAACCAATGCAGCGGGACTGTCGGAAATTGCGGCGCTAAAGACCTGTTAATTATTTTATACTAACTAAGCACATGCCAAGCAATTTTTGCAGTAGAGAAGTCGTGGTGATATTATCATACTTGCAGTATAGGTATTTCATAATCAGCAAGGACTAATGATGTACCTCTGGAAGTTCTGGCCCCGAATATTTCATCCTTTTGTCACCCTGAGCATTGTCATCCTGAATGCAGGGCCATCCCTTCCTTACGGTCGATCCATCTACAGCACATCATTCTTATGGTAAGGGCGGGGGGTACTAACAGAATCTAAGAATTTCCCAACATATTACAGTACTAATTACGTGAACAATCTGAAAACAAACAAAAAAACATCAGATGGCAGTGGTAGTTATGGATGCAGTATAAGAGGCGCGGCTTACTGCGCATCTGGACCAGGCGAAAACGCTGCCTCTCCTCCATGAGCTCCAGCTGACCCATGGGACGACGGGTACGAGACATCGGGAGGCGGCGGCGGCGGCAGGCGTCCTGCTCTGCTGTTCTTCCTCTACAGCTCTCTTCTCCCCGTCTGCTTATCGAGATGAGCCGGAAAGATCAAGGCGGACGCCACGGGAGCACTTCCCGCTCCCTCGCGAAACCTGAATCCGAAATTGAACCCACCAAGGCGGCGTGACTCGAATCGTGAGGGGAAGAAGAAATCGAAGAGGCCGGCAGGCGGGCTACCTCCGAACTTTTTTTTTACAGGGCTACCCCCGAACTTGGGTGGCTTCAAATCGGTATTGCAAATTAAAATTGAAGTCGTCTGAGATTTTTCTTATGTCTAAGTTTATATCTCGTGAAAAAACATTTAGATCAAAAAATGCATTTTACATTTCTTATTGAAATAAAGTTACACTTTTTAGAATCGACATTGCCATAGAAAACACAGTTGGATTACATAAATAAAGTAACCACTCCAAGTTTTTATCTTATATTTACTAGTTGAGCGAGCCCGTAATTCAGATGCTTCATCTACATCTTCCACATCCTTTTTTATCCTTGAAAAAATTAACAAAAATAATAAAGTAACTAACTTAACTGCTTCTCCTACACAATTATTAACGTAGATAAAGCACAATTAATACGGGAACAACAAATTATCATCTATATAAGAATTAGCTTAATTCTTGGCCAATTGTAACTGTAAATCTTTTAATAGAGAGCACATCATCTTGAAACCACGTACATAAGTAACGGCTAGGAACCTATAAAATGTTGATAGTTGTGTCGTAAATCGTAATACAAAATTCGTTGGTTGGAATTTGGAAAGGATTTTAAAACTAAGACTCTAGTGCGTTGACGCTCTGCCTGTTGCTAGCTCACATGACTTGATTACCAGCTCGTCTTTCTTACTTTGATTCCATGGAGTACCAATCGTGGTCATGCTAGGTTTTGTGTAACCTCTTCTCTCCCTGCCAGTTTACCACCTGATGGTGATGCGTCACCATGCATGGTAAGCGGGCCCGCTCAAAATAAAATTTGGAGCCAGGGCAAATATTAATATTTATTTTATTTATTTATTTTAGCATGATATAGTTTTAAAGACTACAATTTTATTTTTGTTTTGCATTATTAACCACATAAAATTGTTAAATTAGTTGTAGCATTCATTTTATATATTCATAATGCATATAGTTGAAAAATACATTTACATTATGATAAATTTCAATTATATTTTGTAGCATTGTTATCTTAATAAAATAATTTCCAATAAATATATGTCATATGGTGTTTACATATTTATATTAGAGATATATAAAGTACATGGTCTAACAAATATCTTAATAAGTGTTTTAAGTGTAAGTGATTCTATTTGTAGAAATTTCTAGAGCAAAAGTTGAAATGTTGTCATGATTCTTTGCTCATATTTTTCTGGTCAAACATGTCTTGTGAGTTACAATGGGTACAATAATGAGTTGACAACATGTACATCATGTGTACTTGGTATTATTATTCCTAATCGTATCCACTAATAAATAAATATATTATACTACTTTCGCAATACGGTTTGATTGTTGTTTGATATACTCATTTGCAGTATGCTCAATATGACGTTCTCTATTAAAATGCGTGTGCAGATTTATGAGATAAATATTCATGCACATAACTGACACATATTTCAGTATGTACAAAACGTACTACTTCAGTCGGTGGGCGAGTATCAACCTAAGTAAACCTGTTGTTATTGATTAGGTTGGTTTGTTCAAAGATACACATTATTGGCCGGTCATATGGAGTTTCTCCCGCATATTTAGCTTTTTAATAAATATTAAATAGTGTGTTGACATAATATCGAACGGTGCAATAGTTACTTTGAGGCCTCCTCGTAGCAGTTGTCCATTTGCCCATCATATGGGCCAGTCTGATGGCAAGTATGGACATGATACTATAAGAGTTGCATATCGCCCGGGGCAGGTTATCGTGACAATGAGATACAAGCTCTGGCGGTGTATTGGTGGCGATGAAGAATGGCGGCACATGTTCTTCATGTGTGTCGGGTGTTGGTCACTTGCAGCAGCGGCCTTGGCAAGAGGGGCGGCAGCACAGGTGGACTGCATTGGTGGTGGTGCTCCTCGAGTACCGAGTCACGAATTTCAGCCCAAGGTCTGGTCTTCATTGGTTGTGTCTGGCAATGGTCTTGCTAAAGTCATTGTTTTGTGAACTCGAACTTTTTTCAGGGTAAAAACTCAAGATCCTTGTTCGGGCGATGACAACGCTTGTGATTTGTTTTCTTTTTGGAGGCGTCGTTTTTGGAGAATCTCTTTGGCGCTCCGGGTGTTGTCTTCGGCGGTTGGTTAGAGTGTTGCTGTTGCGTGTGTTTTATTACCACGACGGGGTATTGGTTTTCTATTCTCTCTTTTATATTTTGTTCTTAACTGTGTGCATCTGTGTTGTCTTTGAACATCATGTTGGTGCAGAGGCTGAGTATAATTAGTATCTTCATGATATTAATATATTCTCTTTATAAAAAAGAAAAACTTTGGCAAAGCTGAATCTTCTTTTTGAGTTGGCAAAACTGAACCCTTTTATGATAATAATTCTTTGAACCAGTGACCCCGCTAGAAAAAGGTATTCCAACGACACAGTCGTATGAACGAGAGACACATTTTTTCGCAACTTCAGTCAGTCACACATACCATAATAATGCACACACTAGCCAGTGAAAAGTCATTTTGCACTACACGCTCCACTGATCTCTTAATTTTAAAAAAGAAATAAACTATATTTACAAGTTTTTTTCAAATCTGAAAAAATCCGAGTGTAGTCAATGATGCATAATACAAGCATACAAAATCACAATGCAATTTTTTTATATTATAGCTGCACAAAAAATGGTAAAATCTCGTATATTTTGGAGATTTAAAAATATTTATACTCAGTTCCACCCATTTATCATTTTTATGTAGTTGAGAATATAAAATATTTCAAATTGGATTTTACGAATTTATGGGATACATCATTGACAGCATGTGCGATTTTTTCAGTTTTTTGAAAATTTATAGATATGATTTTCGTATTTTTTTTTTTTAAAAAAAAGAGATCACTGGAACTCCAGACCAGAAAACTCCACTCGGTAGCTTGCTAGTAGTTGCTTGCGCCACTTCACCTGAGGAACGGAGCGAAGCAAAGATACAAGCTACTCAATGCCAAATCCTGATGAGTTACTTGAACTTTTTGCGCATAAACTCTGTTTACTCAGTCTTCAAGCTTACCAAAAATACTGCACTCCAAATGTATCAGCTAAGCTGCCATGGAAAACGACAACTCATTACTCAATCAACTAAACTAGCTCGTTGACTTTGCTGCTTGCCAAACCTTAATTAGCCGTCAATATTTGCCTGCACTGGAGAAAAATGTGACCGCCGGTGAGGGATCATCCATTGTCGTCAGCAAGAGAAAGGAGACAGCGAGGCTGATGCCGCTGTAGTTTACTGCGGTGCGTGTGCGCGCACGCCGGAAGCCCGGAACACCGGCGGCGTGCAGGCATCATTGCCGTCCCAAAACGGTGCTGCATCTTCACAGTTGAGGGTTCTTAAAACAAAAAAGAAGCTCAGGGTTCACAATGGTATATTTAATAGCGGTCTCTGTCAGCATGTTTCCGCATTTTCAATTGATAGCGACCTCAAGTTCCCAATGTTCCATTGCTCTCGTCATTTTGTATAATCAACCAAAATTTATTTATCCGATAGTTGTATGCAGAGGCTTGTGACACAAGTTGGCTGCAGAGGTAAGCGGGCCGAGGAGAAACACCGGACTCTAAAGTCTGAATTCAAGTGAGCGCCAACCCCACTCGAAACGAGGAGGCAGGGAAGCGGCTCACCAGTGCACGATACTGCTACACCATAGCGCCGATCGATCGGTGTCTCTGCCCGGTTTGGTTGCCAACCATAGTTTAGCTCAGCTATGGACTGCAAAAGCTGCCGATGCTTTTGCAAAAGCTGCGCCGATCTTAGTTTAGAGCAGTTTGTTCTTTTATTCTGTGTGTAAGCAAGCTATTTAAATTTGGACGAATAAATAGGGAGATCTCCGGTGAGTGCACGTAGTTATGCAGACTGGATGCTACAAGGGCAAATGTAAGGTACTAAGGTGGGTGATTGTTCTCGGACGTGCATTTAGAATAAGAAGTCACTCAGATGCAAAGACATGAAGAGTGACACTGTACGTAAGGCGCTCGCGACTGTTTGATGGACGATCTTTGGTGTCTCGGCTCGTTGTCTTGGTATTGGTCGGTATGTGGCTTTGGTGTTGCCCTTTGCATTTTGTTGCGATATTTTCATCGAGCTTTTACGTTGTGTTGTTTAAGTGTTAGGGGTTGCAGTTGTTGTGTGTTTGGAGAGTTTGTCGGGCTATCTGTGTGCTGTTCTTACTTTGTGGGTAGTTCGGTTTGGTAGGGTGTATCAATTTTCGTACGGTTTTCCGTAAATCAACTAGACAATTCTCTTTTTCATAATTAATAGATTAGTACCAAGATTTGGGTGCTGTTTAAAAAAAAACGCAGACTAGCGATCACGCATGCTAGAGGCGTCCAAGGGGATGAATCTGATATTCCCAGGTTGTTTTGACTTTTGACTTGCTAGGCATAGATCGTATGCCACACAAAGTAGTTTTTTATGTGCTATAATTATGCGCTATAATTGGTTTACTTATGTAGGTAAGACAAGCGATTGACATGTACGTGTAGTACTGATGAAAAGGACCACTAGCGTGCATGATCCAGCTTAATAATTGAGGGTTTCATATAAACATATGCTAATATAGTACTCCGTCAATAATTAGATGTTAGAATGGACAATTATGTACGTGTTGATAGATCTATATTCTTAGATTTTCTATTAGGAAAGTTATCATTTGTCCACTTGTTATTGTAAGCAGTACTAGGTAAAAGAACGGAAATCCATATTGGGTCTTAGGTGCAGATGCACCCACTGTTTAAAATTATTATTTTAAATGTCAAAAAATTCCAAATAACAAATTTGGATATAAATCAAGACATTTTATGTTAGTACAAAAGGTTTCGAGAAGAAAAGACATTTTTTGCGGGCTGTGCAAAAAAGACAAATCCGGGTGCATCAAAGTGACTTGGTACGCGACATTTTTTTTGTCTTTTTGCACAGGACACAAAAAATATCTTTTCTTGCCGAAATTTTTTGTGCTAACATTAAATGTCATGATGTATACCCAAAATTTTATTTAATTTTTTTTGACATTTTAAAAAATTCATGAAAATGTTTCACATAATGGGTGCATCTAGACCTATGACCCGAAACGCCGTGTATGTAAAAGAACCCATCCATAACTTCCGAAGGAGAAAAACGTACGACTCCCAACCCCTATTAACCGGTATAAAATTGGAAAAGTTGCTCTAACACAAGGATAACATTAGATAGATTTGCACCATACCACTGTTATCACAATACAGGTAATTGTTACTAGTGGGTGCCACGCCCGCAACACTGTATTACCGGCATTAGTGATGTGCCACTTCTGAACAGCCATATCCACACCACTAATATATGGTGGCCTGCAACATTGTATACACACCACTATTTTGAAAGAATTTTCGAATAATAATTAATATATTTCAGACATCATGCAGTGACTATATGAAAATCAATATGGAATGATCAACGACAAAATAATAATATTTCACAATACATCGAACAAATAATAAGTTTGATTACATGAAACGAGAGAGAGAGCATTTTGTCTCACCGTCGATGAATCAGTCTTTTAATGTTTGTGAACTGTCGGTAAATCAGTAAATCACATACCATAGTCATAAACAATACTACTAAGTTTTCTTTTTTTGCGAAACACAGTACAACGCAGACGCTCATATACACGCGTACACACTCACCCCTATGAACACACGCACGCACACCCTACCCCTATGAGCACCTCCGAGAGACTGAGTCGGCGGGTCATTGAAAGGACAATGATGTCGCCTAGAGGGGGGAGGGTGAATAGGGGATTAAAACTTTTCCGGTTTAGGCTTGATAATTGCGGAATAAAACTATGTGTTTAAAATAACAAGCCAACAACCTAAATAAACTAGGCTCACCTATGCACACCAACAACTTATGCTAAGCAAGACAAGCAACAAGATGATAGCAATAGAATACTTCAAGCACGAAGGCTATCACAATGTAAAGTGCATAAATAAAAAGATCAGGTATAGAAATAACCGAGGCACGCGGAGACGAGGATGTATTCCCGAGTTCCTCCTTTTTAGGGGAGTACATCTCGTTGGAGAGGTGTGAACCAACACAATGGTTCAACAACCACAAATGTTTCACCTTCTTCTCCGATGAACCGCACCACAAAGATTTGGTTTCAAGAGCACAAGCGCTCAAATCATTCACTCTCAAATTCCAACAAAGCATGAAATGCTTATGGGGGAATAAGAGAGGAAGAACAAAGAGGAGATGCGCCAAGAACTCCAAGATCAAGATCTACTAGGTTCCCCTCACTTAGAGGAGAGATGGAATGGATGAATATGTAGATCTAGATCTCCTCTCAATTTCGCTCAAAGATATGCAAGAATCATGGGAGGGAATGAGAGGAAGGCAAGCTTTTTCCAAAGGTCAACAATGGAGGAGAGAGGGGAGAAAAACTTACTCAAGAGATGTATCAAACAAATGGGGAAGAAACCCCTTTAAATAGTCCATTAGAAAAAATGACCGTTGGGCTGGTTTTTTTCCGCGAGCTGGGCCGAGCGAGCCGGCCTGTGGCCCGGCCTGGGCCGGCCAGGGAACCGGCCTGCTCCCCGAGCCGCCCGTCCTGGAGCCCGGCCTGGGCCGGCCAGGGAGCCGGCCTGCTACCCGATCCGCCCGGCCAGGAGCTCGGCCTGGGCCGGCCTGGGAGCCGGCCTGCGCAGAAAAAACATTCTAAAATCCATATCTTTTTCATTAAAACTCCAAATGAGATGAAACCAACTTTGTTGGAAATATTAAGGGTCACAAATATGGAGGAGATATCACACATGGGAGGTGCAGACCTTATCTCGAGGAGGACCGGTAATATTTCTAACACCGAGAACGCAACAAGTTTTCCATCCGGACTCCGCTTTCAATGATCTTGGGCTTGCTCCGAAGATAATCACAAGCACTACAAGATCATGCATATACACATCATAGTCCATCATGTGAGGACGATAACACAAGAGGAGAGTTTGACCTCTCTACAAGAGACGAACCGGTAAAACCTCCAACATAAAAAAACACCACTAGATATCCAAATGAAATCCGTTTTTGATGAACTAGAGCTTGGTATGGAGATGAACACAAGCTCTAAATTCTCATATGGATAAAAGCCAAATAAGAACCAAGAAAGATGATATGACAAATATGCAAAGGTTTGAGCTCTTCACAAAGAGGCGATCAAGTTACTCACTTGAGAGCCCCTCTTGATAGTACGCCGTCTATCCTATAACCCGGTCTCCCACTAACATCATGAGACCGGTAAAATAGAAAACCTATCAAGATCATACCTTTGCCTTACGCATTCCACTTGAGCTCGATGATGACGATCTTGACTCTCTCAAGATGGAACACCTTTCTTGATTGTGCTTGCTCTTGATTGTGCTTGCTAGCACATGTTTGATGAAGACTTCCCAAATACTCCCCCATAAACCATTATGGGAGAGCCTCGCTTAGCTCCGTCTTCATGTATGCACTTGCGCTTCAAATTCTTCTCTTGATATAGATGATGGCTTCGAGATAAACATGAAGTTCACTCAATCTTCTTTTCCAAGCCATGCTTGCAATAAGCTCAACTCTTCACATGACCATTCTTCATATAAACCCATTGGATAGAACCTTGGTCATCATATAGTCTTCTAGAGTCCAACTCATGAACTCCAAACTTCTTTATGGACAAGATCTATAAAGATATCTCAATGCAAACATTAGTCCATAAGGATTATCATTAATTACCAAAACCACGCATGGGGCAACACATGCACTTTCAGTCGAGTCTTGAGATTGACGAAGTTAGCACATGCGCCTCGCTGTCGACGGGAACGTCGCCTCCCACTGAAGAATATTCCGCCTTAAATGAGAAACATCAGCGTCAAACCTGAGGTTTGAACTCTGGTGGGCTGGGGTACAACCACCCACCTTACCATCTTGCCACAGGCAAATTCTCTCAATACTACTAAGTTACAATCAGACAAACGGTGCAAAGCGAAGAAACACCACCAAATCGTTAGGAAAGTCATTTTGGCTCCCGAAATCCAATGCTCCCTCTAGGTGATTTTTTTTTCAAAAATCATATTTATAAGTTTAAAAATCTACAATTTTGTTTGCATGTTGTCAATGATTTATCCAATAAACGTGGAAAATCTTGATTATAAATACTTTATATTATAATCTAAACAAAAACGAAAAAAATCTTGTATATGATGGAGATTTGAAAGTATGTACAATTAAATCCATACATTTGTCATTTTTCGGTAGCTTGGAATATAAAATATTTTAAGTCGATATTTTGCACGTTCGTGGGATACATCATTGATAACATGTATGATTTTTCAGTTTTTTTTTAACTTGGAAATTTGTTTTTTTGTAAGTAAATAGATCACTGGAAACTTGGGAGCCAAAAATGTCTACTCCAAATCGTCGGGCTACTTAGTTATCTGAAACTTACGCTCAGAGATTGAGAGACACCGTACTGCAAACAAAGCATGCTTATCCAGACCATCTGTCACTAATAAGCTACCATGGAAAACAACACCTCATTAATTAGTCAACTAAACAAAGTGCTACCACTACAAAAGGAGAGACCTTGGTCTGAAGCTTCCCGGCCGGAGTGGATGGGCAGAAAGCAAGAGAAAGAAAGCGCAAGGGACACGGCAAGATTCCTTGGACAACTGTATCTCAGTGTCAGTCGATGTGAGCTCGATTCCACTTTGCTGCTCACCAAACACGAATTAGCCGCTCCTAATAGCAGCATTAACACTATCACTATCACTGGGACTGCTCGTACACGTGGCCTGACGGAGGAAAACGTCGCCGGGAAACCTTGTCGTCAAGAGAAAGGGGACAGCGAGGCTGATGTCGCTGTAGTTTAGTGCGGCGCACGCCGGAGGCCGGAGACAGGCGCCGTGCAGGCACCATTGCCGTCCCAAAAGGTGGCGGCATCTTCAGAGAGTTCAGACTTCACACTAGCACTAGCAGTCGCTGTCTCACTGTCTGCATATTTCGACATTTTCAGCTGATCTACCGCGTGCAGCCAAATCTATTTCCACTATTCCACCGGTGCTCAATTCTTGATTTTATTTCTTTGATTATCCTGATAGTTGGTTTGCAGAGGTTTGCGACAGAAATTGGCTGCGGAGAGGTAGCCGATCAAGGAGAAACATGGGACTCGCTGAACTGAAGTGGGCGCCAACCCCACTCGAAACGAGGAGGGCGGCGGTGAAGTGAAGCTACTAGCCTCAGCAGCAGCAACCCTGACAGCAATGATGCATGTCTCATCCATCCACTTCCATCTACCATTCCAATGTCCCCCACGTTTCCTACCCAAAAAGATCACCAGCAGTGCTCTGCCCGGTTTGGTTGCCAACTGTTTGCCAATCTCAGTCTAGCTCGGCTATATGGACTGCAAAAGCTGCCGATGCTTTTGCAAAAGTATACGCGCATATTTTTCAATTATTATTCAGCGTGTAAGCCAGCTACTTAAATTTGGACGAATAGATTTGGAGATCTGGCCGTGAGTGCAAGTAATTATGTAGGTTGGCGATCATGCATGCTAAAGAGGTCCAGCCGTCCAGGGGGATGAATGTGACATTCCCTGATTGTTTTGACTTGCTAGGCTCATAGTAGATTTTATGCCACACAAAGTGGTATACTTATGCATCACAATTATGCGCTATAATTAGATTACTTATGTAGGTAAGACAAGCGATCGACACGAGTGATGAAAAAGACCACTAGCATGCATGATCATTCCCGCAAAATAATTGAGTCGAGGGTTCATGTATATATAATCACATACTAATATAGTAATATGGACATCAATTAGGAGTTAGAGTGAACAATTATGTTCATCCTAGATTTTCTAGTACTACCTCCGATCCATATTAGTGTGCACAACTTTGTCTAGATACACATGTATCTAGTCTAAATACTTAACTAGATACATATGAATTTAGATAAAGCTATGCCCACTAATATGGATCGGAGGGAGTAGGAAAAAGATGTCATTTGGCCGCTTCTTATTGTAAGCACTACCAGATATAAAACCCAGACATTTTTAGGCAAGCAAAGGCGACCAATTGAGAAAGCTAACCAGCAACTAGACTAGATTAGGGATGCAAATGCAACACAAGTGATCTCTCTTTGTTCCATAGCAATTTGAGTAGGGGGACTGGTAGGGCCCGCGGGGAGCAGCACCCAATAAAGCCACTCATGAGCGTCCCCGAACTGTCTGGTTTTTTGTTGACTTTTTTCTCAGTACTAGCACTACTACGCATTTTTTGTAGTACGAAAATCATTTCCTCAGCGATTTGTTCGTGTGTAAACTAATAACCAGAAAGATTTCAAATTGGGGGAGTTCGTGCCATGATTACTGTCGCGGCTGCTGATGCATCAGCCACGCGCGGTGAGGTTACCCTTTGCTCGGTGGCGGCACAAGGCGACGGCGTGATGCGCTCCGGTTCTTGTCTGCGTGAGTGAGTTTAGGGGCCGGGCAGATCAATCATGGCGACAGTGATGTAGTAGCACGTACGGCGGTAGGAGTGTGTGTAGTCTAGTAGCGGAAGCTATGTGCAAATCTATGGATTTTGGTCCCTGGAGATCCAAGTGACCACCGTGGCCCATAATAATTCCGTGACCATTTAGTTGGTGATTCTGGTTTACAATTGCTATTTTTTGAACCTCAAACAATTAGGGTCACGGCTCATGCTAGACATGATTATCAACTTTCTTCTTTGATACAAAATCTATGGCCCAACATACCGAGAAGTACACTAGAGGAGATGGGTGCCAGAACCTAACTAAACAAAGAGACTACATACATACAAAACACCAAATTCTGACTCTGAGTTAAGAGCCTATTCCGATTTTCAAATCCAGCTCCAGGATCTAAAATCACGCTTCATAGTTGAAATCGAATGTCCAGCGATGTTCCACTCCATGGTCAAGTGTTGGAGGTGAGGGCCTTTTGGGGCTGGAGGGGATCGTGCCCCATCCTGACCCTTCCTCACCATCGCGTCGACTGCATGCTAGAGCCGAGCTAGACCGCTGGCAATGACAAAGCGGGCATAATGTGGCACAAGCAGACAAAGGCATCAGAGGGAGAGTGGAGGGGCACGATAGTCGTTAAGCATGCAGAGCCTTGCGAGGGAGAGCGTGATGCCCTTTAAATTGTTCTTACCATTTTTCTCACTGGAGAGTGGCATTCTCGTCATGATTTGAAATCCACGACCGTCTACACGCGAAGCATTGTTTTTCCAACACCACAACCCTGATCTGCATTGTGCAAATAAAGATCCGAGTGGCGGACCTAGAATAAATATGACCATGTGTTCTCTTTGTAATTCATTTAAGGTTTTCACTTTATGTACGGGGGTGTCGCACACTATGTATATAAAGGCAAAATTTTAAACACCCGGTATCCTATGTATCATGCAGAGTGTACCTAGCTACTCCCTCCGTTCCAATTTACTTGACTTGGATTTGTACAAATGCGGATGTATCTATACTTGTTTCGTGTCCAGATACATCCGTTTGTAAACAAATGGGTGTCAAGTAATTTGGAACGGAGGGAGTACATCCTAGATGACTCCACAAAGATGAGGCATTTGGCTCGGCTCTACTGACGGAGTCCAAGGAGCCGACAAGTTGCCTTTGTTGCCGAACATGCCCTAAGGCGAAAACCTAACCCACCTCGATAGGACACAACTCGGTTCCTCGCTAAATTTCAAACATTGTGTGCAAGCATATATCAAATTTAGCATACCAAGGACGACAAACTATCATTTCCAATTCCACTGCCAGACATGATCATCAGGCTAGTGAAAAAATCAATTCCAACTGGTGGTCAAAGGTCAAAGACATGTGACCCCCTCCATCATTACACTCACCGGCAGGTGAGGTGACCCAAACCGCCACCCCAACTCCGCATGCACCCTGTCCACCAATTCTCTCCCACTGACTTAGGGCCCCACACCCGATCACACCACGTAGACCAGGCCCACCACGCCACGCCCTACACGACTGGCGCTTAATCCCACTCTTCCTTAATTAACCCCAGAATTAGCGAAATTAAACTAAAAAAGCGCACCGTTATTTTTCCTTTTCCTCTCTCTCTTTACAACTCTCTCCCTCTCTGTCCCCTGTCGCCGACCCATTCGATTCCTCTGCCCCCACCGCCATTTCGCCGATTCCGGCCGCCGCCTAGGGTTTCTCGCCCAGCTCTGTTCGGCGTGTCCGATAGTGCCTCCCCCGCCCGCCTGCGATACGCGGCGTCCGGAGGAAGAGGAGGAGGAGTTGGAGCGGTCGGTTTGCGAGGACGAGGCCGAGAAGTGGTGGTAGTCGCGGCGGCCGCGAAGGTGGGCCCCGGGCGAGTGAGGTCTCGCGGGGCGGAGGCTGTGGCTCGAGGGTTGATGAGGAGGTGGTAGGAGGTGAGCAGGTGGTGCGGTGCTGAAGTGGCGGCGGCGGCGCGGAGGCGTAGGCGGCAGACATGTATTTCACCAGGCTCGATGACTCGCCCATGTTCAGGAAGCAGGTGAGCCAAGTACCAACTCGTTGATTTGCTGGATCCGTCCTTGTTTTGGGGCTGTGCCGGTGGGAATGGGTGGCGGAAGCCTGATCCCTCTTGATGTAGTTTGGCCTCAGATAATTTGAAATCGAGATTTGAAATTGAGCAGCTCTGCCTTCTGTGCTGTGGTAGGGCGGCTATGCAGGATTCTTGTCTGTTTTTGGTTGTTTGGTTGGTCTAACTGGTGAATCTATCGCCAGTAGTCTGTTGTGTTATGAACATGGGAGTTAAGGTTCTGCTTGAGTTCGTGACGACAATCGTATATTTTGCGTTCGTTAGATCATTAGATGTTAATTTTCTGTTGTCATGCTTGTGTTTGGTAGGCCAATGTTTGTTCTGATGCGATGAGATAGCAATCCTTTGCTTGTTTATGCATACATATGGTTCGTATTGCTGGTATAGGTCCTGTTTGTAATGCAGGAATTTGACTGTAAATCGTCAATTCAGCCTTCCCAACTGGGCCAGACATTTCTAAAACTATTGGGTTCTTATCGGCTGTGGATTGGTTGGTGTGGAGTTGTCACTATTCGTCGAGGAAGTCTACTAGTTTATGTAATGTCGTGAGGAACAAATTAATAACCGTAGACAATTCAGTAAATGGAGGTGTATTTGATATGATACATGTGCTTTTGCTACATCTTTTTCATTTTGTATGCTCGGCTAAGTACTAATTTGCGGTGCAGATATCTTTTTTAATCGTTGTTCTTAAATAAGCTGTTTGGGGTTTATGAACTGTGTTGAAATTATTCTTCTTTCAATAAACAGATGCAATCTATTGAAGAAGGTGCTGAATTGTTGAGAGAGAGATGCTTAAAGTTTCACAAAGGTTGCCGCAAATACACGTAAGTGACCATTGGTATCTCATTTAAGTGGTACTTTTTTATTTATCAAACCAATTCCATTCAGGAGTACGGCTGTTGTTCTCTAAGAACTTTTATCCTCCCCAATTTATGCTTGGGTGCTGCTATCTAGTGTTGAAAACACATACATTTGCCCTTCTATTTCAGTGAAGGGCTAGGGGAAGCATATGATGGAGATATTGCGTTCGCAAGTTCACTGGAAGCATTTGGAGGCGGTCACAATGATCCAACCAGTGTTGCGTTTGGAGGTTAGAAATATAGTTCTTATTTGACCATAAGTATTTAATTCTGTTCTAGTTACACTCACTTCTGTTTACTGATTTGAGCATTTCTTTCGTGTTCATGCTTGTGCAGTTCTCATTTAGCTGTCGTTTTAGACAGGATTTGTGATACCAAGATGAGTTTATTACAGTTGCTTATTAACATTTAATCCATAATAATTAAGGTTAAGACCTCTAGTCCGGTTTGCAGGTAGTCAACTATATATACTAGCAAAATACCCGTGCGTTGCAACGGGCCAAAAAATGATAAATAGTTACTGCGAAAAAATTAAAAAGTATAGATTATGTGGGAAAAATTAAATAGTTACTAAAACTTCCGATATCAGCACGTATGTCTTCAGTGGCACGTCGGAGCCTCCTATGGAGGGTTTTTTTTGTCAGCACATTGGACTCATTTTTGCGATAAGACGGCTTAGAAATGCTAGGGAGGATAACATAAGCAGTTAACCACTACAACATGGGTTACTTGACATGGTTTGGGTTCACAGTGGATATCATCCAGCCCGTATCCACAATGACAGCAAGGTGAATGCCACGATGGATGGACGTCACTGCTTTTATTGTTGACGGGAGACGACGTGTTGCAGTGGGTGTAATAACAAAATCTAAACATGAAAAATGACAACGTTCAAGGAAGAAAATAAGCTTAATTTTCTCTTATGTGATCGGCTATAGATATGTAGTTTAAAAATATACTACCTCTGTTCTGAAATATAAGATGTTTTATCTTTTTGATTTGGAGATACCTACACATAGCGTGTGGATTCACTTATTTTACTATGTATATAGTCCTTATTAAAATATCTAAAACATGTAATAATTTAGAACGGAAGGGGTATAAAATAACGTACATATGTTCACTATCCAACTATAGATTATTTGGATCCACATTTGGCAAAACGGGATGGAGCAGATGCTCGCACGCTCGAACACATTTTTTTATTTTTGGTGAAGCCACACAAAAAAAACAATAGGAATCTAATCCTATTGGGACCCACTTTCTCTCTCCTGATCTTTTTCCCCATCCTTGTCCCCCGTACGGTCATCTTCCTCCATGCGAGCTTTTCTTCCTCTCTGGTTTCTTTTTTCAATTTCGTCTCCAAAATGGCAGCAAATCCATTACAGCTTTTATCCGTACATCTCTCCAACTTTTCCATCTGAAAATCATTCGTTCCTCGAGAGGGTCTCATAGTTCCTTTCCTAAGACCAGAACATCCCAAATGCAATCATCTATTCTTCTAAAAATTGCGGGAAGCAAAAGAGAAATTAACGGGAGATGCTAGCAGCCACGCGTGGCTGCGGCCCCGGCCGGACGGTGCTCGCCGTGGATCTCTCCAGGGCTCCTGCTGCCTGCCGTACGGATCGACCAACGGACCAAGAAGACCTGGAGGAATTGGGGGCTTGGGGGAGAGTGGCGCTAGTGGAGCAGGAGGCCACGAAGAGCGGAGGCCTGGTAGGAATTGGGGGCTCAGCTCAGTGTCTGGTAGCGTCGGACGGGCATGCAGACAGCACAGGGCAGGCAAGCAAGAACGCACCTTGCAGATGTCGCAGAGCGGCCCGGCGTCGTCGGTGGCGGCGGAAGGCTGAAGGAGGGTGAGGCGGCGGTGCTTTTCGGCGAGCTTGTTGGCGCGGTGGAGGCGGCGGTTGCAGGGGGAGCAGAGCGCGGCCTCGTCGGCGCAGCAGAGCACTGCTGCCGGCTCCCCGGCAGCGGTCGACGCCGTCTTCCACCTCCAATTCATCGCCGCTGCCGGCCTCCGCTACGAGGGCATGGAAGAGTATAGATGGAGAATAAACTATGGGAGAGATGAATGGGTTTCCATCCTCCATGGAAGAGGAGTGGAAGGGGTCGCTGTTGGGGGAGAACGGGACGGGGCGCCGTTGGTAGGGGAAGAGGGCGACCATGGGAGGAAGGAGACTGGAGCTCGAGACGGGGGCACGATCGGAGGCTGGGAGGCACGAACGGGAAGAAAGTCGAACCGGTACGTTTTACTTGGCGGTGGCATGGCGTGTAATATTGCCTACCTCAGCTTAGCTATGTAGGGGTAAAACCGGAAATAAAAAAGCACCAACACCACCTCTAGCTATATTATATAGTAGAGATATATAGCCTTAAGAATAGATGCAGGGTTTGAGTTCTACATCGTATTTTTTTTTTGCTTTTGTCTTGCTGCAACTTCAGTTACATAGCGCCATTTTTTTTAAATCTTTAATATTATCTGTTAGCTGTCGCATTTCTTACTTGGTGGCGTCAGATTTGTCTACTTTTTGGTTGCTGTACCCATACTGCCATACATAGTGCTAGACTTGTAGGAGTAGGTCACCAATATGTACTAATACTACTGTCTAGTAAAACACTAGTACTAGTACGCCAACGGTCAAGAAGGCATCTGCACAACTTCTCTAGAGCTGACTTCGAGAACAGAGGGGTTCACTGCAAATAAGGATGCATGCAAGTGCAAAAGTCTGTTAATTGTAGGAGTAAAACCTGCCACGCTGACACCTGAAATCCTCAGATGATAACTTTATATGGTTCACAGCTAAATGAGAATCAAAGGGAGTAATTTTCTTGTGTCAACAAAATTACAAGACATCATAACGTTCATTAGATTTCGTTGGCAATGTTGTGCTTTTCTTACAAGTTTCCAAATTGGTGTGTTCTCTTCTAAATTATGGCATATACCTCTTTATCAGGGCCAGTTATGACCAAATTTACAATTGCCTTGAGAGAAATTGGAACATACAAGGAAGTTTTGCGCTCCCAGGTAGACATCCATATATGAATTTACTGCGCATATGTCCAACTTTAACTTTTGGTGGTATAACTTCTGGCATATTGTTATGGTAGGTTGAAAATATGCTAAATGACAAGTTGCTGCAGTTTGTGGACATTGATTTGCATGATGTGAAGGTACTGACATGATTTTCTGGCGACATCTAATATATAAATTCCACATTGGTTTGTACCTGTTATTAAATTTGATAACATTTGTTCAGGATGCCCGAAAGCGTTTTGACAAGGCTAGCCTTTTGTATGACCAGGTAATACTATGTTTAGGTCATTTCAAAGTTACAATTTTGAACATTTCTTCAAGGTGATTCTTAAGCTCATAGGGATCCAATCTTCGGGCTGCAATAACTAATGTTTTAGTTTCTTAAGAAAAAAAGATGAGTTCTATGTTCTCCCATTTTCCTTTGGTCCTTATTGACGTTGTTCCGTTAACCTGCCAATATGATAGCCTACTTTCACTGTAACCAGAAAGACTATGTTTGCCATTTTGATGACAAAGTGATTCATTCTAGCTAGTAAACTAATCTAGGACAAGCAGATTCTGCAGTTTGTTGTGGGGATAATTTTACTGCACTGTAGTGCCAATATGTTAGATTTGTTTCGTTTCTACGGTTGTTCAGCATGCCTAACATTTCCAGTCCAGCAGTTGATGACGCATTTTCAACAAAAGTTGAGTTTATTCTTAAAAAGGGTCTTCACTTACTGTTTATCTTCTCACACAGGCTCGTGATAGGTATTTATCCTTAAAAAAGGGCACAAGGACAGACGTTGCAACTGCAGTTGAGGATGTAAGTTCCTTTTTATTTGACCTTATCAAACTTCTGTTAGAAGCTATGGTCACTTCCTGTCTCTTACAAACTTGCTGTGACGTTACCAGGAGCTCCACAGCGCCAGATCTTCATTTGAGCAAGCTCGTTTCAATCTGGTAGGAGCAATGCTTCCCTATATCACTATTAACTATTCTGATTTCTGTATTTGTATATTTGACATGCCTTTTGTTTGTCTAATCTACTATGTTACAGGTGACTGCACTTTCAAATATTGAAGCAAAGAAAAGGTTCGAGTTTTTGGAAGCTGTTAGTGGGACGATGGATGCACATCTTCGTTATTTCAAACAAGTACTGGCTTGTCATTATTTGCATTTTACATATCCTGATTATGCACAAATGTGATTCAAGCTTCCTCGGTTGCTTTTTCTTCAGGGATATGAATTACTCCATCAGATGGAACCATATATCAATCAAGTAACTCTTTAACCATGACTTCTATTTTCATTTTTCTGTAGTGCTACATCTGAATGTTTCATACAATTGCTTATGTAGTTGAAGTAATAATTATGTGCTGGTTAATGAATATGCAACATTTTCGGCCGCTGATGTGTCATTGATTATCCTTGCATGTCATATGCACGTTCACCTTCAAGAAATTGACCTCTTAAGACCTTTGACCTCTGCAGTTAGGGGTTAGATGGCCCTGTTTCATTACTACATTATTTGTCATTTGGTGCCAATTGTGCTCAATTTTTTTTGTTGTTTTATGATTTTATGAAGTAGAATGCATCATTTTGGTTACTGAATCCACCAAATATTCATGTAGCTTCCTGTGCCTGCCAGTGTTTTCAAGATAACAAATGTTTGTTTTAACACATATGGATTCTCCCTTTGCAGGTTCTTGCTTATGCACAGCAATCAAGAGAAAGGTCTAACTATGAGCAAGCTGCTCTTGTAGAAAGGATGCAAGAGTTCAAAAGGCAAATTGATCGAGAAAGTCGGTGGTCACCAAATGGCATGACGGATTCCCCTAATGGTGATGGAATACAAGCAATTGGTAGAAGTTCACATAAGATGATTGACGCAGTCATGCAGTCAGCTTCAAAGGGCAAGGTAGCAGCACATTCTTGTTGACTTGAAAGTTTTCGTTCATGCATGCAGTTAGGTGTACATTTCGACCAATAAATGTGTGTTATATTAAAAATTGTCTACATAATATCAGGTTCAGACCATTCGGCAAGGCTATCTCTCGAAGCGATCTTCAAATTTGAGAGGTGACTGGAAAAGGAGGTTCTTTGTCCTTGATAATCGAGGAATGTTATACTATTATCGCAAGCAGAATAGTCGACCATCTGTAGGTCCTCCGTAACACCTATCAAATACTCAAATTTGCATGACATTACTCACATGCTTAGAGTGTACATTTCGCATCATTCCATCATCTTTCCTGTTTATAATTTTGTAGAGTGGTTATTCTAACCAACGGAGCAGCACCCCCACCGAGCATGGCTCCGGGTTGCTCAGCAGATGGTTCTCTTCTCATTATCATGGTGGTGTACATGATGAGAAGTCTGTTGCACGACATACTAAACCTGCTAACATCAACCATCAAAGTTGACGCGGACCAATCAGATCTAAGGTTCTGCTTCAGAATAATTTCTCCCACAAAAAACTACACATTGCAGGTATGCAGCTTAAGCAGAACCTGTTGTCTGTATTTTCCATCAGGGATAGAATGATGTGATATGACACCCCAAATAAAGAATGGCACCATACCAAGTTTTCAATAGATGCCAACTCGTTTGTTGTCGAGTGAGCAGTGACATATATATATATATCTTCTTGGGCAGGCAGAGAGTGCAATGGATCAGATGGATTGGATTGAAAAGATCACTGGTGTAATTGCTTCTTTGTTAAGCTCCCAATCCCCTGAGCGGGTTAGTGTTTAATGACTTGTGTAATTATTTATATGTCCAGATTTGATTTTCTTAACACTAATATTTTGTTCCAGCGTCTACTGCTGAGCCCTAAGGGCAGTGGCCATCATCGAACAAACAGTGAAAGTAGTTCTTTCAGTAGCTCAACAGAACTTGAGCATTCCATAAGTGAAGACTGTATGATGGAAAAGAACTCGGGAAGTGGGTATTTTGAGCACTCTTCTAGAGTCACACAGCATCACCGAACCAGCATGAGACCTGATAAGCCAATTGAATTGCTTAGAAAGGTGGCGGGTAATGATATTTGTGCTGATTGTGGTGCTGCAGAGCCTGATTGGGCATCCCTTAACCTCGGAGTTCTTCTTTGCATAGAATGTTCTGGTGTACACAGAAATCTTGGTGTGCATATATCTAAGGTAAGCAAGCAATACTCTTGAAAGTTTACACGGCAAAATGACCATCATAAAAATGCAGTGTATATATATTGCTTGTTTTGTATTCAGTTATTTAAAGGGACAGACTCTAGAAAAATACTTGTGTATATGTGCATGATCCCATGTGTTTATGCAAACGAGAAACGGAGTTTCAATACCTGCATCTTTAATAGGAACATCGAATTGAGATGCATTGGTGACTTGATGTCTATTTCATGCACACTTTTTTTAAATAGTTTGATTCATTTGGACAACTTACGCCCACCTGTTTTGATTTATATTCACTATTTGCGATTCACATGCTGAACCTTTTACCTAAATAGTACCTTGTATTGGCAGGTAAGGTCTCTGACACTTGATGTCAGAGTGTGGGAGCCATCCGTAATCAATCTCTTCCAGTCTTTAGGCAACACATTTGCCAATACTATCTGGGAAGAAATGTTACCTTCGTCAGGCACTGTTGATCATGGTGGCACCTCGAGGTAAATTGATGCTGTTTGTAACTATACAAAATTTGTAGAATCACCGTTGTATTATCATTCTGTTAACTTGCAACGTTTACTGTTTTGCAGGACCGATGGAATTGAAAACACATCAGGTAGCTTGGCTGTCAGCAAGCCTAAACACTCTGATCCTATTGCTCTGAAGGAGAAATTTATTCATGCCAAGGTACTTATAGTTCACCTATTCTTTCAATGTATCCTACTTTCTCAGCGAACAATTAGCAATCACCTATCAGCAGAATGTATTTTCATGAATCACATTTGAGTTAGTGGTATACTGGTATCGGAAACATTCATTGAGTATAAGTGATCTAAGGAAATGCCCATAAAACTAGTGCTTCGTTGGGCACAATTGTTACTTGTTATTGCCGCAACCAATTGAACTCCTTGGAAAGTACACATTGGTTTACAGAATGCATAATAGTTCTATACAAAGTAGAGGGGCTAGACATCTGCAACGGGCCACCTCACCTGTATGTAAAAGGCTGTCATTTTATACTTTTTGTGAGGTGGAGGTAGGGAAATAGAGGGAGAAAACTGTTTTTTGGCATGATATACAACCTCGAAAACAAATCAAGAACATCAGATACAGCAAAAATTCACACTTGGGAAAGATGTTATTTAAGGTCACGTGGTCCAAGGGGAATTGGGTTTTGGCAGTGAGAAGGTAGAGAACATGGCAGGTGGACCACGTGACTTGGTGAGATTTAGTCATACTACAGTGGTATGAATTTGTGCCATGATAAAATTGTTTAGATTACTGTATCTTAGTACTATTCATTGTTGATGTGAAATATTCGATAACTTTAGACCAGCTTATTATAGATGGCCGAAGAGATAAATTTTAATTTGGCCGAAAATAATTTCATTTGCAACGTGCTGTCATGGTTAGTTCCTGATGATTATTTATTCAACCTTCCAGTATGCAGAAAAGGATTTTGTACGAAAGCATAACATGGATGATACTCAGCTAGCACAGCAGATGTGGGACTATGTAAGTTCGAACAACAAGATGGGGGTGTACAGTCTGATAGTGGGATCAAACGCCGATGTGAACTTAACTTACGGTCAGACGTCATTCAGTTCGGCTTTGACTCTCGGAAAAGCGCTTCTTTTACAAGAGCAGACAGCTTCTCCATCAAATGGTAGTTCTAGATGTTTTGACCGCAGCGGGCTCGAGAAAATTTCTCCAAGGGGTTCTCTTTCTCCTGCGAGCACAAGTGCGCGTGCAGACGAAATAGATGGCTGTGTTGAGGGATTATCTCTGCTCCATCTAGCGTGCCGTGTTGCTGATATAGGCATGGTTGAACTGCTCTTGCAGTATGGCGCCAGCGTAAATTCTACAGATTCTAGAGGTCGAACACCGCTCCATCACAGCATTCTGAAAGAAAGACGCGTGTTTGCCAAGCTGCTCCTTTCCAGGTATACAACAAGTGCTTATGTTGTAGGATTGTATTTTGCTGTATGCTTTACTTCTCTGACTTATGTGTGGAGGCCTCTAACTTGGTTGATTCTCTATGCAGGGGTGCTGATTCGCAGGCCACGGACCGTGAAGGCAGAACAGCATTGCAGTATGCCATCGACAGCGGAACTATTGACGACGAAGAGATTCTTGTTTTGTTAGAAGACCCAGGTAGATAAATCCAGTAGCTAGCCTAGCCAGACCTCTGGTTCAGCAGTAAGGCTTGCGCTCTGATGCGCCTTCTGCTGCCGTTCGACAGGCACAGCTCCAAGCTCGCCTCGCCAATCGACGATCCTCCCAGCTTGTGTCACGAGAAACAGTATTTATAGCTAGTGTGCAAGAGCCAGGAGCCCCCCTCCTGGCTCTGACCCCGTTTTTAGTGTGCGATGATACCACCTTATGTATTGCGGTTGCCGTGTTGTTTGCGGATGATAGATTACAGTGCTGTGAGTTTGTACATTGCGTTGGTTGGCCCCGGGCCCTGGTTCCGATGACAGACAGACGATGTGTACATAGTGATACCATGAATGTGATTTATTATGGTTTGGCCTTGGGTGAGAAATGAAACATGCTGTTGCTGATGTCTGTACCAAACCCAGCAACAGGTGCAAGATTTGATCTTATTTCAGAGACCAAAAAACCTCTACAAGAACCTGAATGCATGGAGCTCACTCACGACACTGCTTCCGACGATGGCCTTTTGCGCCGATGTTTCTATTGCGGAGCAGTGGGTGAAGGATGCTGCGCCGCTGACACATCCAATCATGCTTTTATACCAAGGCCCTCAGGCTTTCCCGCACTCTGCGTAACATTGCGGCGACAGGGTTCCAGATCGAGGGGATGCTGTCAAGCTACATGCCCTAACATTGCACTCTGCAGCTGCGGGCTGCCCCTGTACAGCGCTCGGACTAGCGCTTTGGCCGGACGATCGACGACGACGACGACGACAACGAGGCCGGCCCATGAAAGGTCACGCATCAGCCAACAGAAGAGGCGAGAGGGCGTCTCAACGTCAATGCATGCATGTCATGCCGGGTCGTCTTACGTACTGCCGAAGGGACCAAAAATAATTGCTCAGCTGCTACAATCTGTTGGACCGGGCGCCACCGTACGTGGCGTTTGTGAGGTCTTCAAAGTTCACACTAGGTTTCCCCCCACCCACAGCAACACCAGCCACTTTCCCCGGCCAGTCCCTCCCCTCTCCTCGTGTCCCCGCAGACGCAGATCCTCGGCACTGTCCCAACAACGTTGCACCACACGGTCGACACATCTTCTACTGCCGTCTCCATCTTCGACTTGCATGCCTTGTTTCCCCAATTGGTGATCCATCGAGGCGACTCCGGAGGCGCCCAACCTCCAAACCCTAGAGGCGGCCACCGGCGGCGCCCTCCCGGCCGCTGCTGCCGCTCAGGCGGTGGCGGCCTCGCCTCGCTGTCGTGCACAGGGGGCATCGGTGGGGAGCCCTGTTTCTCCATCTCGCGCGGAGGCGGGGGAGCGTGTGGGCGACGTTGGTGGCAAGAAGGCGGCGGCGATCTGGGTGCCGCCGGCGCTCGGCGGTCAGCAGTGACGCCAGACGGTGGAGGAGGGCGGCTCCGCGCTGGGCGCTGGTGGAGCGGGTTCGGCCATGGCCCGATCCAATCCCGCCGCGCGCTGGACGTTGGGGGAGACGTCCGCCGGCGGCGCGGCTTCGGCGGCCACGACGGCGACTTCCTTTTCGACCAATCGGCAAAGAGTTGACTAGCGGCGTGGGGGCCTGCCAGTCTAGCGAATAATGGTGGTGGTCCTTGATTCTTATTCGCGCAAAGATGAAGATCTACCGGATGTTGGTCCCCATCGAACTTGCTGGACGGTCGTGTTCCGAAAGGTTCCACCGGCGAACTCCATTGGGCGATTCATGCCTGGATATTGCTGGATTGGGTGGTATTCGGTCGGACGCACCCATGTTTTTATCTGACCGTTTGGTTTCAGAGGGGGCGCTTTGAAGCTCTGCTGGCTGTTAATACTATGGAGCACGCTTTCTCGTTCCATGGTGCTGGCGGAGAATATCATGGAAGGCGGGATCTGGGGAATAGCAATGGTGGTTTGTGTCTTCGTGGCGATGAAGAATTGGCTGGGTGATTCATGACCTTGAGCAGCGGTTTGTCAGTGGGGGCGACTGCACAGGAGAAGTCCAAAGTCTGATGCCTCAGGGTGAAGATCCAAGGTCTGGCCTTAATTGGTTGTGCCTGGCAATGACCTTGTTGGAGGCATTGTTTTGAGTGCAAGGACTTTCTTCAGGGGAAATCCTATGAAGAAGCTGGACTTCTAGTGTTGTCTGGTTGGTGTTAGTGCTGCTGTCTCAAGGAGTTGATCGCTGCAGCGGGACTTTTGTTTTTTGTAATTCTTCTTTCTTTTTTTGGCTGTGTGCATCCGTAATGCCGTTAGGGCACTACGTTGTTGCAGAGGCTGGGTGTATGTGGTACTTGATATCAATAAATTCCCTTTATCTAAAAAAAAAATCACCTTCTTCTACCACATCTCCTTCTAAACCTAGAACTGCTCAATATCTGGACCCAGGAAATTTGAACCTTCATGGTGGATGCGGCGGAAATCCGTGCCGCTAGAAGGAAGATCATAGCCTTGCTGAGGACGACAGGCGAATTGACCTCACCAAGAATAAAGTTTTTTTTTTGCTCTGTAACCTTTCATCAAAATTTAAGCTTGGTCCCTTAACTCCAACATTAGAAATTCTTTGTCTCTCAAGTGTCAAACTACATAGATTTGGTGCTTGCCCCCATTGAAAGTGGTCCAAACGATGATTTGGTGACTATTTTGCACAAGTGGAATGCCAACGAGAATTGCGGGGAGGTAATTTGGGAGTCATCTAATTTGAAGAAAAAACGGGGAAACATATAGTTTTCCAGAAACAAGTCTCCCTCCGATCCGATTAGAGTGTCGGGGGATACGAACGTAGGAGGAAAAAATCGTAGCTGTACTAGCGGCAATTTTTTCGGATTAGAGGGAGTATGAGATATGGATCTTATAGGAAATTATTAACTTAACATGTTGTATTGTTGTGCATAGACATTCCAAAATAAATCATGATAATTTAGGGAAAAATGATATGGGAACTTAAGGAAAATATTCCACATATTTTTTTGAATATAAATTATAAAATGAAATCGTCGTCAAAACCGGGTTTTGGCAATATACGACTTTGTGACTAATGTGCACATGAAGATCAAGTTCATAGACTAAAAGTGTGTTTTCCTCTTTGCAAAACTACCACCACCGGCCCACATCATCGTCAAAACTATTTACAGTGGAGCAATGAGGCAAATCACGATGCTTATGACACTTTGCCTGAAAGCCAAGAGTTTCTGGCATATTAGAGTTGAGGGACCCCGGTTAGGTTAAGCAATAGTTGAGGGACAAAAGAGTACATTTCCAAGAAGAAATTGCCATAGGAGGAAAGGATAAAAAAAATTTAGACAAAGCAAAATGTGGTAAACAAAACAAGCACAGATACAAAGGCGACAAATTAGAGAACAGTGAACTACAAATATCAAATCAATTAACTCTGGCTGCGACGAGTCAATTTGCTGTAGGCACGGATGGCCGGGAGCCCGTACACACGAAAAAGATACTAGCATGAATCCCCATGCCTGGATCGTGGGTACCATCGGCCAAGCTTTATTGTGCTTGAGCAGTGTTAAAAAAATAGTTATCTCTCAGAGTCCCAGTATATATAGTGTAGGTTACGTCAAGTACGTACATGAATGCAAATAATACAACAAAAGACGAACCTTGGACGTCTCCTCCGTAGAAGAGAGGCGACTTTTTTCCCCTTCCCGTTCGATCCAGCTTTCCGGTGGCGATTCGCCGGTTTCCCCCCCTTCGCCGGCCGCTCCGGCGGCGGGAGGGTGGGGAATCCTCGGATCTCGTCTGTATATAGTTAGGGTGGAGTGGGTACCTCGCCGGCGACGCTTTGGAGGAGAAGGTGTTGTTGGTTTGGTGGTTTGCGGCGGCGGAGATCTCCTCCGGTGGTGGGTTTCTGTGGAGGCCGACTGCTTCTCTGCCTCCTTTCCGGTGCTCGCAACTCGGTGAAGTTGCCGTGCGCCGTCTTCCCGTGCCGGAGTCCGTGTGCGGCGGATCCGGTTGCTGATCTTCACGAAGATGCAGGTGGTCAAATCCAGTCGGAAGGCGACGGAGACGTTGCAAGGTGGAGGCCCTTCGCTGGGTTCGAGGCTCGTTGACTTCCCGTCCGCCATGGGACTCCGGCCGATCCAAGGTTGCAGAGGCGGAGCGGCGGCGGCGCGCCAGCGACACGTCTTCTTCGGCGACGTCGACTTCGTTATCCTAAAGGACTTATTTGTAATTTTCTTATTTTCCGAGGACTGTTCTGTAAGGATGCTGAATTAATACCACTTCGTCTTTCCCGCAAAAAAAAAAAGTACGTACATGAATATACGCGTCCTGCTGTGCATGCAGGAGCAAGGTGATGACACGCACAGTACGTAACTATATGTTCCCGTACATACAGTACGGCGTGAGACAGTTAATCAACCATCGATCCACTGATGCATGAAGTGGGAGTAAGTAACTAAGGTGAGGTGGTAACATAAGTGTCATCTAAGTAAAAAAGATAATGTGACAGCTAATTAATTAGGAGAGAGACAAATAGAGTACTACTGTAACATAGCTAGTTACCATCACATATCGGTTCTCAAGATAAGATGAGTCTACAAACTAATAAATAAGACCATCTATGTTACTTGTTTAAACTATAAAGTTTATTGGTATGTGTCGAACATAAAGGTAGTACTCACTACATTCTATTCAAGTATGTAGGAAGTACTACCTTTATGTTCAAGTTAGTACTGACTTTGCACTACAAAGGTAGTACTCCCTATATTAAATATATAAAGATTATTGGTACAACTGCACGAAAGCAGCGACGCATGCATGCAATTGCAAGCAGTGATCGAGGCACGTCGTACAAGGTTATGCATGCATGCACGGTTTCCTATAGAAAGAAACCATTATGCATGACATGGCCCCTACAGCCTAGGCGCCATCGCTAGTGCATGCGACGCCTTAATCTCTGCTAGCTAATCGGTTCCACTGTACTTACGTAACTTGAATTTACCTATGGCTATAGTCTATAGCTCAAAAGTCGTTTTAGAACTTGCAGAGACCATTCAAGATTCAACTGCACGCTGTGATCCACGTCGATCGGGCCGTTGTACCAAAGCACTGTTGTTCCTATAGCTATCCAAGCAAGCAAGCTAGGTAGCTGTCAGTGGCGGAGGCAAGATTAGCCTAATTTGCATGTTGAGGGGGGCCGGGCTAAGCAAAAAAAAATTAAAATTACACTGTTCATGCGCTTAATATGAAGGAATCCAGGTCCCCCTGCCTCCGCCCCTGGTAGCTACGCGTACGTTCTTCGTTGCTTCGTTATCACTTATTAGGCTCGACGTGGTGAGGACCAGAGGGAGGCCCGTTGTCAGAATACATGAAATTGACATTTGATGCATGTGTTATCAAGATGAAAGTTTATAAGGAAATTTAATGGATTTTATTCTTTTTGAAGTGTCAAAAGAGGAGAGAGAATATAGAGGTTTCTTACCCAACCCATTTGACTTTGGAATTATCCTCTATACCACACCACAGTACTTGCAAGCAATTTAACGGGATAAAAATAATCGAAGGCCGACCTTTTCTTTTTTTTTTGAGAACACAGTACAACACAGACGCTCACAAATACGCACGTACACTCACCCCTATGAACGCACACACGCACACCCTACCCCTATGAGCACCTCTGAAGGACCGAGCCGGCAAATCTTGAGGTTGACGAAGTCACCACAGGCGCCTCGCTGTTGACGGGCACGCCACCTACCACTGAAAGAATAGCGCCGGATAAACCTGGAATAAATCCAGGTAAATGCAAACGCCCATGCCAAGTCTAGGACTTGAACCTGGGTGGGCTGGTTCCACCACAGGGAACCCAACCATCAGAGCCAAGCTCCGTTTGCGAAGGCCGACCTTTTCCTGCGCACAGCACGTGTAGGTCGAGTCATTTTGTGAGATCGAAAACCTACTGGATCCGGCTGATGGATATCCTAGACACAAGAAATGGTACGCGTACGAGCACTGCGTAGCAGCATATCAGCTGCATCTTGACTAGACCCAAGTACTGCTCCATGGATGTGATGATACACGCCATCTTTTCCTCACCAGTACTAGCTAGAAAGCTCAAAGGATCGATGCAACGCTGCGGCTGCGAGAGCCTCTGCTGCACTTTAGCCGTAGAGGGTAGAGCCTGGACTGAGTCTGGACCATCCTATCCCATCTCGACTTCTTCTGGCCATGCATGCATCGAGATCACATTTGCGTTGGAGTTTGCGGCGGAAAAGTTCGATCCATCGATGGATGCATGGTACGTCGTACGTGGGAGCCTGCATGTACACGTCCCGTCATGCATGTGACGTGATCCGTGTAAGTTATTACTACGTACCCACTCCCTCGTTTTACCTGCTTGGTGCCTGCCGTTGACTTTCACAGGTCAAACCTCGTGATATTTGACCACTAATACTGTTCTAAGAAGTAACTTGGTATTGTCCGACACACGTACGGTCTTAGGGCAACTCCAAAACCAAATGGACATACTTTTTGTCCTTTTTTGTCTGTTTGGGTTGCCAAACGCCGTCCGGCCCATGTCCGGCCTTTTCTGACCATTGTACCCAACGCATCGCACCCATTTGGTCCGCCACTGAAAGAACATTTCTTCATCCCTTGAGTTTTGTGTTTTAGGCAACACCACTAGCGACAGTTTGATCCGGTGTTAAGTGATGCAAGTTTTAGATAATTAAATCTTGTACGCATCGAACCCCAAAAGTACGAGAGAAAAGAGCCAGCCAGTTTTCTGAAGAAAAGATTCAGTCAGGAAAACCGGATAATCCGGCTGACGTGGGCTTACCCTTCGGGTGCCCCACCATGAGGACACCTGGTAGAAACTTACCTTACCTGTAAACCTAATCGGATGCGAATCCCCAAGACCCAGCCTCCTATATAAAGGCTTGGAGGGCCGCCGATATAGGAGACACAATACTCATACCACCAAAGCCCTAGCGGGATCGCATCTCGCCGGGACGCCATTGTAGCTCCTTGGTACACCTCATACAGCAATAACCAGACAAGCAGGAAGTAGGGTGTTACCCTCCGGGGGCCTGAACCTGGGTAAACCTTGCTTGTCAGCCGACGATACTACCAGCGCTACCACGTCTCTCCCCCTAATCTCAATTCTAGGTACCGAACCATGGGATTTGATGTGTTAACACCACGTCATCGGCCCTCATGTTGGGACGGATAATCCGGCCCCCAGGAACTCCCCAGGAATTTTGGCTAAGCAAGAATTTGCGTCACAAGGCGCGGCTCTCTCGAATGGGCCGGATATTTGGGCCAGAGATTTTGGTGGAGGTCAGAATATTACAAAAACCAGAATATCTGGGCCCCACTTAACCGGAATTTTGGTGAAGCATACTATCTCCAATGAGATAACGAATGCAATTCTTCATATGTATATGCCAAGGAGTACTGGGCCTCTGTTCAGGAGCATTTTAAAGATCTTTTTACGTGTTGAAGATGGGTTTTAAGGGGTTTTGCTATAAGTAAAACAAAGAATATAAACATTAGAATACATTTTGTAATCCCTATAAACCTTTTGTTCATTCATATGAACCTTTTGTTCTTTACTTCTTTATAATGCAATTTTTTCATGTTAGTCTCACCATGTGGTGAGAAAATTTATGTCTTTGATGAACGAATCTTGTTAATAGTTGTGGATGCTATGGCACAATTTCTATGTAAGATAAGTAAATAATGAGACCTCTCCATAATTGTAGCCAATTTCCCACATTTCATGTGGAGAAGGGAATGTCTCATTAAAAATGGGATATCATACTCATTTTTGTAACACTAGAACGATGGATCTATTAATTCTTTCGGCAGGATGGAGCCAATAAGAAGTCTTATTTGGAGAACGAACTTTTACACTATAATGATGAATGCAAGTTTTGACTCATTTTATCATGTTGGTATGTACTTACTCTCTTATGAGCATTAATTATGAAGCACACATGAATGGTAAAGTGGCAAGCTTGCTAGTCTAATGCGATTATGATGTAGCATGTGGCTTATGGTTAATTTCTAACCAACATCATTTTATAATCAAGTGTCTCACACAAGTGACAAATTTGTCAATATCATGTGGTTCGCGGTTATAATTCTAACTAATGTCGTTTATATTTTTTGACACACATTACCATAGGGGAATCCATACGGTGTAATGTCGTTTATAATCATGTGTCAGTGTGTCACACTTAACTAAGTTCATTTCCATCTTCTTCCCAACGGTGTTATGGTTGATTTAGAACTGAGATGAGTGTTATCAGGATCTTTGGATGTATTTTCTAAAAAAGAAAGCAATCATCAGGAACCTGGATCATATGAACATAAATCTTAAGAGGATAACTCGATGAGATGTTTGTGCATGTGCATCAGGTGTGTTGAGAGTTAAGAAAATCCTAATGTAAAACCTAGGGTTGATCCACAAGAATTTCCATGTGACTGATAATGTGTATCAACGTTCATCTTAGTGGTGTGTTGCCATAGGATGAAAATTATGAGATATAGTGATGTATGGAACTCAATGGAGTTTCCTCAATGCGTTGTTGTGGACACTCGTGTTATTGTTATGATATGCTCTTATGTTGACTTCGTTAAGAATGTTTTGTATGGCTCAACCGCAAGGTTTTGTCATGAAGGTAAAGTTTTTAAGGCATGTTGTCTGGATAAATATAATTTCGAAATAAGACAAACATTGTGTCAATGATACCATAAGGCAAGAGGGAGTAAGTTTACTACATTATGAACATGGAATCTTTTTGCCGAGACAAAAAATTTCTATCTACTATTTATGACACAAAGGATTTTGGTGATCTCGTACTTTGCTTGTATTGAGATTCACAAAGATATAGGACCAGTACTCCGTCTCACCTGCTACTAAATTTAAGGGTGATAAAGATGTGCATTTTTTGCACCAAAGGAACCATATTAAAGTGATCAGATAATGTCGTTTTCTTATGCTTTAGCCGTCAGAAGCAATATGTGTATTCAAACATGAAAATTCCCTATTTGTGTTCGGGATAACTGGAAAATATACAAGCCGTCGAGAAATGGACGACCGGGAAAATCCACCGAAAAAATCTTGCAATACTTGCCAAGTACTAAAGTTTACATGGTCACTAATAAGAAGTTGGGTAACCTCGATCTCGTGGGTTATTCAGACACATTTTGTGAGGTGTGTGTATCGTGGAGTTATGTTACATCGTCACTCTTGCATGTGGAGTTATACCGTGGTAAAGCTCCAAAATGACACTGATAGCATCAATAATGATGCAATTTTTATGTGGCATGTTAAGAGGCTACAAGGCACATTGTATGTCAAAGAAATATTTATTAAGGTGGTAGAAAACGTTTTTAAACCACTTAATGCATTATGAACACACCGTTTTCTATATGAGTAACAACAATTCAAATGGTGTTGCCAAAACCATTGACAATATGTTTTGTATTGTGAAAGATAGAATCCAAGATCAAATTATCGATATTAAGCATATAAGTATGGTCTATGTGTTTTACGGATCCATTTATGAAAGTATTGACAACCATATTTTTGATTATGTCGCTGCCATGGGTTGCAGGAAAGCCTATTGATCCTGAAAATAAGGACTGGTGAGTAAACCAACTCCCATAAAGCATTAGTTTTTCCATTTCATGATAAAATGATATACCGGAGATAATGAGGTTTTGTGACACTTTTTTGGCCATTGTAACATATTACATTAATGTATTATTTTTATTGAGAGTGGGCTTATGATATTTATTAACCTACGATCAACGTGGGGGGGGGGGGGGGGGGGGGGGGGGGGGGAGAGGTTAATCCCACGAACATGGCGTGAACGGGGCCACTAAACCAACGCTTGGTCTCAGTCCCGGTTCCCATGCGCCACACATGTAAAGGCCGGGATTACTTTGGCCCGTTTTGTGGTGACGACTACACACACCACATACACATCCAGAATCCTAACTACCAAAGGGATCTGAAGGCCGTTACTACCGCCGGCGACGTTCAGGACCTATACATCGACCATCGCCTCGCCTTCCCAACCTCTACCACATCATCTGATAGTGCACGGCCATCACCATGAACTGTCCCCTATAATGCCTGCTTCGAGCAAGTTGCTTAATCCAATATCGGTTCATTGTGTTCTATGCCATGGCTAGATGGTTTTTATGTTAATCCTAAAGATAATGTACTAACAATAACATATCATGATACCCTAACATAGGTTATCCGAAGAAAGATGTTACTGAATCTCAGAAATTAACACTTGAGTACGCAGTTAATATTCACTGTCAGGAGGTTTCGCTTTGCAGTTACTGATGCAGCGACTGTAATGTACAGATATACTTTTTAGCAACACACTACTCCATTTTGCATGCTATTTTTCAGCGAAGTCGCTGAAAGGCAGTTGCATCCTTTTCTTCAGACAACAAGACACTGGTTAAGTAACCAACCTAATGGTGTCACGCATGGTTATAACTCGCACTAGAACAAGTTATCTTAGCTAAACACCTCACTGATTAGTGATTACCTATACTTTATATTTTCATAATTAATTAGATTGTTTAAGAGTGGCTGTGCTAGATGCAGTTTCTTCTGGGCCAAGCCACTACACAGCTTTGCAAAACCCTGCTAAGTTTTTCGAATTTTATACAATAATCTAGATGTTTGAGGCGCATTATGATAAATTTGACATCACAGCTCTCAGGTCCTGGCACCGCCACTGAGCAGTTGTGTACATACATGAGTAGTAGCTGTATCCAGAGTTGGAAAAATGTGGTTGTGGTGTGTGCTTCCAGACACAACTCGGCCAAGAGGGTACAGAAAAGAGAAGAGAAAGGGGATCCTACCTATCAAATAAATTTCAGAGCTACACACTGATATATGATGGGCATCTCCTCCATTATTTACTTCATCCTACAACAAGAGACACCGGGGCCTTTTCTTGACACTGCCCACACTGCCATCTTCTCCATTAATAGAGATGCAGTAATGATTTGGTCTTATCATCCTTCCCACTTTCTCTCTCTCTACCATTACCCCTCCCAACTTTTATATAAACCGGCAGCAGGGACACCAAGAAGCCAAAAACTTGCTGTTGCCTTTGAAGTCTGAACCCCTCTTCCTTGCCAAGAAAACCTCATCTCCAACACTACAAGCGGTAGCTAGCTAGCTAGCAATGGCAGGATTCTCACACCTCCCACAGCAGATGGAGTATGGGCTCACCAATGCCGGCAGCAGCTTCTTGTTCTGCCATGGCAACCCTGAGGATGCAGCTGCCTCGCTGGAGGCCTCATCTGTGGTTCTTGACACTCCTCCTGCGGCGACCTCTTCTATGGAGAAGAAGAGGAAGCCCAGGGAAGATACTGGCAGCCTCAACTCAGCTCACTCCCCCAAGGTAGCATATAAACACGATTAAGGCTACTTTTTTTTTATCATTATACATGTTGCTTATGGCTTGTCTTGTTTGTGACTGAAAATAATTAGGAACCCAGCAAGGAGAGTACCAAGAAGAGGGGAAGCAGAAAGCAGAGCAAGGAGATGGAGGAAGAGGAGGAACCAAAGGGGTACATCCATGTCAGGGCAAGGAGAGGGCAGGCAACAGATAGCCACAGCCTTTCTGAGAGGGTACTGATGTCTTTCGTCATCTCTGTTATTGTGTGGTTGATTTTTTGAGCTTCCAAATTCCCTTACCTGTTCTGGCATTCTTATTTTCTTCAGGTGAGGAGGGAGAGGATCAGTGAGAGGATGAGGGTGCTGCAGGCCCTGGTACCTGGTTGTGACAAGGTCACTGGAAAGGCCCTCATTTTGGATGAGATCATCAACTATGTGCAGTCACTGCAAAACCAAGTCGAGGTACTGATGAAAATTAACCAGTGTTAATTGGGAAACCCTGTTACACCTTAATTAGAGAGTTAGTTGGTTAATAAAATGTGCCCCTCATTTGTGATGCAGTTCCTGTCCATGAGGATTGCTTCCCTGAGCCCTGTGCTGTATGGTTTTAGCATGGAGAGTGATGCTGCATTCAGTGACCAATCACAAGTATGGGGCAAGTAATCAGCTCAAATATATGTATTCCTTTTCAAAATCTTACTGACTTTTGGATACGAATTTATTGTTTCAGAAAATGGGAGGCATGTTCCATGAGGCATCTGCATTTCCTGCTGATCCTGCCATGAACAGATCGTGTAGTCCAGCTCCATCTCAAGCCATGATGGACACAGGCACCTCCTCCTCTTCCCCACCCTACTCACTTCATGGCACCCAGGTTTGGCCACTTTCTCTCTCCCTCCTTCCTCTCTCTGTATCTCTCTACATGATCATTGAGCACCCAATTCCAAAGCACTGTACTACAATGTACTCCATGCCGAGCTGATGAGGCTGCTGCCCATGTGTGCATGATTTTCCAGGACAATGGCGGCAGCAGCAGCAGCTACATGATGCAAACAGTAGGCGAGACGAGGCAGGAACTGTTCAATCAAGCGGTGTTCAGCAACTACATGTGCTCTTTCCAGCAGTGAGAGGACCCTACATTTGACGACGGCTAGGTAATCAATCATGCACCGTAAGGATCACTAAAAGTAACACCCTGTGAAATTAATTAACAAAGTATTTTAACTCAAAAAAATTAGCACAGTAATTGATACTCGATCAGATTAACTGTTAGCTTATTGATACGTACTATTTCTTTTTGCCTGTGTGACTACCAGGAGGAAATAATCGTGGCCAGGCTGTGGTGACTGAACTGAAGAAACCAGATGAGTTTGAGATGTTGGATGATCTAGTGATCCATCCCCTTGTCTGGTGGCATGCATGTAGTGGAGAGATCAATGTAGTATCTAGGGTAATTAGCAGTAGGAGCTAGCGAGCATCTTTTCAAGTGATGGATGCATTGCCATCGCCATTGTACTCTACTGAGAAAAGAAGTTGATGAGGAGATCATTTGTTCATATAAAAGAGAACCATTTCTGCTGTCTCAAATCTAGAAGAACTGTCTCGGATCATTTCATTTACAGTTTTATTTCAATTTCACATACAGTTTTCCATAGTATTCTTTTTTCGTCACTGAACATTTACAGTTTTGTTTCACTTATAGTTTCTTACTGTATTTTGTTTCGCTTCTGAAGCTAAGACTTAAGTATTATCATTTTAGACTGATAATTGAGGAGTAAATTTTGCTGTGGCGTTAGGTAGAGGTCCTACAGTAGTGTGCATGGGCATTTAAGCAGTAGGCTCTGGTCCTTCAGATTGGAGCTGCACGTACCTCTCGCGAGCAACTTTGTGTGAACCCTAGACGCAACGATCGACATGTGTACACAGTTACACACCGTCTGTTCGAATCCACCAAATATTGTTGGCTTTATTGGCCCCTCTAATCATGTTTATTCTGTTGACAAAAGAGAAACCAGACACGTTACCTTTTCTTCTCGAATTTCAGGCAAAAATTTAGATCCTGAGCCCGTGCAGTATCAACCAGTGCAATTCCAGGCAAAAATAGCCTTAGATTTTTTCTAGGGGCTCAAGATACGAGTACGGATTTCTGGCTCACAAGCTCCAGTGATTCCCATATTTAAAAAATTAAAAAATCATATTTATAAGTTAAAAAAATCTGAATAACTATGTAGTCAATGATTTACCCTTCAATGTGCAAAACCTAAGTTTGAAATACTTTGTATTCTAAACTATACAAAGGTAAAAAAGGTATAGATCTAAGTATAGTGAACCATGCATACTTCCAAATTCCAAAATTTATCATATCTTCTCATTTTTGTGTAGTCCAAAATTTAAATAATTTAGTGATGTGATTTTGCATGCTTGCAGTAGTACATCTAGAATTATATTCCAGGTTTTTGAAAAACTTGTATATGGATTTAAAGTTTTTAAAATAAAGGGATCACTGGATCTCAGGAGTCCAAACGATTTTGCGCTCAAGATACGATAGAACCTGTATTCCTACATGATTTTTTATAGAAGTTACACGTGCCACATGCAAAATCAGATGCATACGGGGTTTGAAATATTTAATTAGCTAATGAATTTTAAACTTTTAAGTTATGACGGGGTTTGGCAAGAATTGATACAAATCAAATAATCCCTCCGATTCACAATAAGTGTCACAGTTTTGAGTTGATGTTAGTTCAAAACTGAGACACTTATCATGAATTGGAGTTAGTACATAATTAAGTTCTAATACTTTATCTCAAGTTAAGTCCAACCAACGGAGTCACACTTTACAAAAGGTCCGACGAGGGTGAAAAAGATTCCTTTAGTAGAGATTCCTTTCAGGTGGGTAATGGTCTAAGCACATGGTTTTGAAAGGACATGAGGGGCTTTGTGATTCGCCTTTATCCAATCAATATCCATTTATACATAATATTACCCAACAAAATACCTCTAAATATAGTGGCAAGTGTTATGTCGGAAATACATCTAAATATAGCCTTTATACGGGTTTTAAGTTTTAACTAGCAACAAATGGATAAGATGGTTACATTTGCAACGCGACGATACCACACCTAGTTCGATATCCACAACCTATCATGACCATGAATTTACATCCAACGAACAATATGATTCCTACTAATTAATGTATTGATAAAACAAAAATCATGTTAATGCATGGTTTTAATTTTTTGTGAATGCATCTCCGGAAATTTCTTGTTAGTACATGAATTCAAAAAATAAATTACATAAATCCAAAAATTATTGATAGTGCATTGATATTTGAAAAATCATTGATAATTTATCCATGCATCGTAAAGCAGTTGAACGCTGCAGATAAACGTGGACATCCAACTAGGTATGTAGTTGCTTTCCCTTACATTTGGTTCAACGGTTGATGGATGTGCAGCTTTCGGACCAACCGACTAGTCTTGTTAACGTCACTTGCCTGTTTACGGTCAAATCTATGTATCTTGATTACATGAATGACCATGCTCGTTTTTTTGTAGATATATTTGAAAGTTGAAAATTCCACTAAAATTATAATCTCCATTTGGTTCCTATACCGTAAAGTGATTTTAACAAAACAAAATGGCTAAAAGTAAATGAGGGGTAGCACTAAGTGTTGTGTTCGTTACAAGGATGGATCAACACAACATCCTTTTATTTCCTGCCCTTTGCTAGTCTTATTTGTTGTATCGTTCTGACATTTAACCTATCACCTCCAACTAATATCTAACAAATTTGTTCAATAATTGGTTGAACGAAATTGCTAAGAAGGAGAAATCTCAAATACGTTATGGGTGTTTGCGCTTTGTTTTGGCAAATATGGTATGTACACAGTGACTATGTTCTTAACAAGCCAAGAGCGATTTTTTTTAGCTTACCCCGCTAACATGTTATGTCCAACCGGTGGAGAAGATACATGCTATGGATATTAGTTGAAACCGTTTGAAAACGTTTGGACGGGATTTATTCAACCTGGGTGGCTAGAAGTGTGGAAATAGGATTACAAGATGCGAAAGCGCCTCTTTTTACTTATTTTTTTATGGTTGACCTATCGACATACACTACATGAATGAGCCTATACGCCGACGGCCTGGATCTACGCCGACGGCTTTTTGTCGGGGCCATCGGCGTAGACCCCGGCGCGACCAGCCCGTTGCCATGGCCCTCGGCGTAGGGAAAGCCGTCGGCGTAGCCCGGATACGCCGACGGCCACCCTCGGCATATAGGTGGCCGTCGGCGTATACAAGCCGGCCATGAGTAGGGGTTGTCGTTGTTTTGTTTCCGCTTAGAAAAATTAAAGCGCAGCAACGGGGTTCGAACCTTGACCATGCTAACCAACTAGGTGGAAACGATATGCTAACCAACTAACCCAAGGGTGCTTGCTGTTTAGGTTGGAGACACGTGCGTGTATGTTCATTATCCTCACGGTAGTACTAAAAATTGGCAACTATATTTGTTTAAGCACATTTCCTTCTTGTACAGAACAGATAGATTAAATTGGCAACAACATTTATACTATGTTATATCATTATGATGACAAATTATAAGTTTAAAATATTTTCGCATACATAATTATTTATTTACTGCACCATTTATAAGTAAAATATATATTGTTTTTAGATATATTTGCATACATAATTATTTATTGTTCTCAAATATATTTATATACATAAATTTGCACCATTTAAAAGTAAAAATATATCATGCTCAAATCTATTAGCATAAATAATTATGGTTAGGGTCGGTCAAATGGTTAGGGTTTCGCCCGAAACGGAGCTTCGGAGCGTCGAAATCACTCTGAATCCTGTGTGGTGCCCTAATATATTAATATATGTACACAAGTGTGGTGGAATGATGAAATAGCCAAAACTCAGCTCCTAAATGTGACATATTTCACATACATCACTTATCCCGGAGGACGGTTATGCACCTAGAGTGCGAAACTCCGGCTTGAGGTTCACTGAAGGAATATTTGTGATAAGTTGTGCACAAAATTGGTTTTCTATCTACACAAAATGAAATCCTTTGGCATGGAGTCCTTTTATGTGTACTAATTGCTAAGAAAAGAGATAAACTTGAGTTTTGACAAACCTTTCAAAAAAAACTTCACAAGAAGGTTTATCATCTATAGACATGTATAAGTTTCGAGCCAAATGACCAAGTTATGGCCATCCCCGTGCCATAGTTTGTGATAAAGTGTTCATATTTGACACATAGGTGTGTACTGGTATGGCAAACATTGTTGCCAAAAACAATTTCCAAATTATTTTTATAACATCATTTTCCATTTTTTAAGTGTTAAAAATGACTTTTTTATGAAGCAAGTACCAAAAATATGTTGCAAAAAGGCACCATCTTATTTCCACAAAGAGTAGTACATATTTGACGGATAATCCCCAATTATTAGGAATTTTTATGATTTCTACCTAATTTATCCTATTTAAATGACTTTATGCCAATTTTTCAAAAGTAATTGAAATTTGAACTACAAGTGTGCGATAGTTTGCTCTTAAAATTTTACAAAAATCATTTTAAGTTACACAAGTAGTGACTATATCACAGAACCGTCAATAGTTTTGACAAATGCAACCTCTTTCAATGAATAGGCACGGCGACCATTTTGACCATTTTTTAAAAAAAATTAAAGAAAGTGACAAAATACTCAAAAAAAAATCACATCCTTTGGCATGGAGTCCTTTTATGTGTACTAGTTGCTAGCAAAAATGATAAACTTGAGTTTTGACAAACTTTACAAAAAACACTTCACAAAATGTTCTATCATCTATAGACATGTATAAGTTTCGAACCAAATGACCAAGTTATGGCCATTCACGTGCCAAATTAATACAACTTATATTTTGAAACCGAGGGACTAAATTTATAGCATTGTACTATGATAGGAATGCACTATATACTCCGCTCTAGTTTATTGTCCATATCTTCACCGACCACCGCCTCTCTGTCAACTTAGCTATGATAAAAATAATCATGTACACTTGTACATGTCGGCAAGAATGAGATACTACTTGATGCCACCACAAGTATCACGAGCAAGACAAAATAACAAGAAATCAGGTTGGCTGGATGCTAGTGAACCTTCTATACTAGAGTGATACATAGTACGGTCTACCACAACCAATTACTAGCTGGTTAGAAAGAAGCTGCAATTTCCTCTTGTGAGCAGTGGGTATTATGGACTACATGAGGTGTACTAGTTACTAGGTAAGGTATAAGTTGGGTGTGAGGAAACTAAGCTACTAGCCAATGGCGTAGCTAGAGGTTGAAAAATGTTTGTTCCGGGGTAACTATCATTTCAGCTCTAGTGGATATTATGGAGTGCATGATGTGCACTAATGTGACATCATATGGAGGCCCACCTGGTCTACGCCGAAGGTTCATACGACGACGGCCCAGCCAGGCCCTCGGCACAGGTCTACGCCGACGGCCAAACGGGCTGTGCCGTCCAGCCGTCGGCGTATCGGGCGATTCCTGTAGTGCTAATGTGATCCTCAAATTGTATTATTTTAGAACTTCAATAAATCAATAAAAGTTATATGCGCCCATTGATACAGAGATCATGATATTTCTTTTTCGAAAAAGGAAAAACATGATATCCGGACGGAAACAAGCTGCGGAAAGTTCTCGTTTCATCGCCCTTATGCTATCACGCATGCTCGGACGCAAACTCTCGCCGCACCGCGCAGCGTGAATGCCAGCAACTGTTTTGAGATTCGTGCAGTTCAGCTCGGCCGTGGATCGTCAACCCAGGAGCAAACTGCCGGGTACTTCTGATTTCTCGGAACAACAACCAATCATTTGAATCACGCTCGATTGGCAATACTCTCTCCATTCCAACAAATAAGGCGCCCTCGTTATACGTGCTTTTCTTTGGACAAGAAGTACTCAAAATATATAAAGATTAATGGTACAAAATTAGCATCATTAGAAAGTGGACCATGCAAAAAAAAAGCATCATTAGAAAGTGTTTTTCAATATTAATCCAAATATACTAACTATGTAGAATATAATCAAGATATTTTTGCTCAATTTTTTTGGTCAAAATTCATCTTGAAATGCTTGTGCGCCTTAATCATAGAAACAGAGCTAGTAGATCGGTTTTTCGTTGAGATAACTTCCCACTGCTCGTGGTCGATTAGATATTTAAGGTGTAAGAGTTAAGGTTTAAATATATTATACATGCTTTTTCCATCAGTTCAGACTTTTTAACATAGTTGGTCAGTGTTTCAATTTAATTATAATCACCCGCGTGCACTACGTATCCATCGGTGTGATTTGTCCTGGTATGTATCACTCACGCGTGATAGATCGGCAGATAGATAGCTAAGACCTCAGGCGGCTGGCCCGTCCGACCGGCAGACACGGCGAGCTCTGGCCCGCGGCGCCGTGCCGGCCGTCCGGCAAAGGGCGCACTACTAGAAAAAGGACCTCTAGTCGCGGTTCCAGAGCCCCTTTAGTCGCGACCGGGCAACCGCGACTAAGCAGGCGGGACTAAAGCCCCCCCCCCCCCCTTTAGTCGCGGCGGGTTCCGAACCGGGACTAGAGGTCCCTCCACGTGGGGGACGTGGGGACGTGGTGTGTTGGGACCTTTAGTCCCGGTTGGTAGAACCAACCGGGAAGGGTTTTTGGATTTTTTTTTCGATTTAATTGCAGAGTTTAGGGTTTATATATGTCGGGGTTTGGTTATAGGTTCCCGTGTCCCATGTCGTAACCGTGGTTTCACTAGTAACCCTTCCCGTAACGGTAACCGGTAACTGTTACGGTGACGGTGACCGTTACGGTGACGGTTACGGTAACCGTTATGGTAACGGTGACGGTTACGGTAACGGTGACGGTTACCGTAACGTTTTCCACGTCGTAACCGTTCCCGTGTCGTATGAAGTCGATGCACATATTTATAACACATACAATTAAATTAAGTAATACTTTTAGATCGTAGTCAAGAGTTGATGCGCCAAGAGTTATCGTAGTACAAGAGTTGAAGCAAAACAACAAGTTATTTACACGCTTTCATGCTTTCAGCATCGTAGTACTCTCCTTTCTCCGATAAGGCCTCCGAAAGGTAAAATCCCGCCAATTCCTCTCCAATTGCTTTGAAGCGGTGCTCGAATGGTAGCTTGCAGCGCTTTTTGCCAACTCTGCACTTTTCATATTCCATTTCTCGGTGACTAGTACATGTACATACTCGCAAACGAAGTATGCACATAACTCAGTTCCCTTTGGTTGCTCCAAGCAAGACTATACAAGAATAGATTTCAATCAATAATAATGAAGTATGCATGAGAATGTTGTGTGGACGTAGGTAGCAGTACTTAGCTTGTTCAACTTCCAATCCAGCTTTTTGGGCCACCCACCTGCAGGATCTTCCTCGACAAACCTTGCCCAAACGCTGCCCGACAAAGAACATTCACAAATGATTTATTCGTTAATGACTTGAAATCAAGATATGAATGACATAGGCGGTAAGAAATGAATGTACCTTGTTAGTAAGTCGAAACAACTCCTGTATTTGTCAGGATGATACCTCAATGAGTCAAGTGAATGAATAAGTCCTTTGCGATGTTCAATGACAAGAAGAATCCAGTGGTAGCTGCGCACAGTCATGCATAACTCATCAGTTAAACTTAACATCGGGTGAGCAAATTAGAATGTGTAGAAGACACTAAAACTTACCCGAAGTGGTAAGGCCAATATATAGTTCTTTTGTCGCGGTATCGCTTGCACACCCTTAGCAAATCATCCGGTGTGTTCTTGTTATACAAGGGATTTATTATGGTTTCTTCGTTATATTTATCCGGGTCAATGAACCCAATGTCATGCTGGTTCAGCTTTTTGAGCTCGAGCATCTTCAATCTGCATAATATAGCACACAAAAGATTAAAGTAAGAATAATTACAAACAATGAACGAGACTAGGTAAAGACTTAAATAAATCACTTACAGGCAATAGGAACTCATGATAGATTTGTCGAGTGCCCGCAGATTGTATAGCTGAAAAAGTTCGCTAAACCGAACAATGTGGTTGTAGTCTTCTAAGAAGTGCTCATCGTCTTTCCTACATTTCAGAACGACAGAAGCTATCCCTTTCTTTGCGGCTTTCAAGTACCAAAAATGGAGAGCACGCATTTTTGTTGGTAACTTGCATTTCACCAAAGCTTTCCCCATAACAAATTTACTTACTGGTGGAGCTGTTGGTGCAGTCTCAAAGTTCAATCTCGAAGCATATTCGTCTATAGGAACTTGCGCTTCGGCGGCAAGACGACGGATTTCCTCTAAGTCAAACACCATCGGCGCATTAGGGTTAGATTGTACTAGTTGTTTTCCGCGCTGGGGAACTCGACTATCTTTGTTCGTCGGCGGCGGGACAATTAGCGGGGGGACAGAACGTACGGGTTGTTCTCCGAGCTGGGGAACTTGTTTACCTATCTTCGGCGGCGGTGGGACCGATGGTGCTGCTTTTGTAGCTTCCTTCGGCGGCGGGTCCGATGGTGCTGCTTGTTTATCTTTTGCCGCCGCGGCGGGACTGACTCTGCGTCTTGTTCACCTTTTTTCGGCGCCTCCACCTCTGTCACCGCGTCATATGACTTTTGAATATAACGGTCATAGTCAGATGGCGGCTTCTCTGGAGGGACATATAAGTTGTCGATGACTCGATTACAAGCCTGTGCAGTATAGCCGGCGGTAAAATTTGGCGGCGGCACTTTCGGTGCGAACAATGATTTATTATACTCCGCCACGGCTGCTTCGTTTTGCTCATGAGTCTTCTGCCAAGGTAACCTCGGATCAGGCGATGTGGCCCTTTTAGTTCGCCTCCTGACCAGGGAAGACGCGCGCTTTCTCCGGAGAAGCGCTACAGACACTTCCTCACGCGGTGGCGGAGATGGAGATGGACTGTGCTGACTGAGATGGTCCTCTACATCAATTTCCGGTGGGGGGTCCCTGTCACGCGGTGCCGGAGATGGATGTGTCTCATCGATACCCGAGCAGGATGGGCTTTGCTGAGTCGGTGGCTTTGAGAACTTGATGTATTTCTTGTTCCACTGGACGAAACCACCCTTGACATCGTACAATGTCTCCTCACCGTCACCTCCAGAAATCTCAAGAGCCAATGATTCAAATCCCGGCGCAATTTCATCCACCCCAACAACAGCATAGCCAGGAGCAATGTCACCATTATGGTAGCTTGCTCCGGCGTCACTCGGTAAAGCATAGCCGTCCGCCACCTTCGTGGATATGTTAACCACAGGTGCATGTAGCTCACATGGTGTCTTCTCCGTGACATCATCCACGGGGTAGTGAGCATCGACATCTATTTGCGTGGAACCCACGCTGCTTCTAAGCTGAGATCGAGCATCCATGGGTTGCTGCTGCTGAGACGGCTCTGTCTGACTATTAATTGACTCCATGAGTTGCTGCACCTTGAGTTCCAATTCCGTTAGCCGCTCTTCACCCTTCTTCTTCTTTCTTGCACGGCTTCTATAAGTGTCAGCGTGTTGCGGATACGCTTTCTTAATGGTGACACCGCCAGGCATGCCTCGTAAACGTCCGCAGTGTTCAGGATTCCCTAGGGCCCCTGTCAGCTCGTCGTCCTCTCTATAGGGTTTCCACACACCCCGTTTAACTTCCTCTATTACCTTTTCAATCTTCGGGACGATTTCTTCTACTTTTTTCTTGAATTTTTCAACCTTCGGGACAATATACCCTGTTTCCTCGTCCAACGTTGCGCCATGCGCAAACAACCAGAATTTGGACCTTTCGGGCCAATAGTATGTCTGTGGAGTGATATCTTTAGCAAAGATTTTATCTTCTAAGGCTAGCCACTTAGGAATGGCTGACCTGTAGCCACCTGTCCCCAAGTTATGGTGGTGAACCTTATTCGCGGCATTTGCCTTATTTATGTTCGATCGGGCCACAGCCGCATCCGATTTCTTATACGCCTTAAACTCTTCCCAGTGATCTCTTATCTTCACTAGTTTTTCTTCACTGAAATCTGGATCAACTGTTTTATATTTTGCCCATAATGTTTGCTTATATTTCCGAAATGCGTCGGCCATCTTGGAGATAGTCCACTGCTTGAGTTTCAACTTCGTGGCGGGTTCAATATCATCCGGGAGGTTAAAATGCTCCAAGAGTGTGTCAAAGCAGAAATCTTTCAAATGCTTGTGGACATAGCAGGGGTCATCCACGGCAACGGCCGCCGGCTTATTCCATTCTGGTATGGAGATCGGGACCGAGTCCCTAACAATAACTCCAGCTTGACCTATATATTTTTTGCGGTTCTCTGGGGGTTCCACCGGATCGCCCTCTTCATCAATTTCATAGATTGGTAACTTTGCATCTTTGCTCGTCATTCTTTTCGTGCGGCCTCGAGGAGCTTGATTCTTAGCCTTTTTATTCGAGGTGGAGGCCTAAAGTAAGAAATATAATGCGTTACTAAGTGGAATACAAATCAGTTAATGCATTTTGTGATCAACAAAATATAGAATTCATATATATACCTTGAGGTGGAGGGTGTTCGAGGTGGAGGGTGTTATTTCTTCTTCATCTAAAAGACCCTCACCAGAGTCCATCAAAAATTGTGAGGCAAATTGCTCAAAATCAAGATCTACACCGACACCGGCGCCTTTTCCACCGGCAGCATCTTTATCGCGATGCTCAAAAATACTCTGCATTAATATGTCTTCATTCTCCTCGTCTCGCACATAGCCAGGCTCCATAGCTCAATGTTCCTACACTCAATAAAATTTGCATAAATTTGCATGTATAAATTAGCATTTATAAATTTGCATCTATAATTTGCTAACACATGTATAAATTTGCATTTATAAATTTGCATCTATAATTTGCTAACACATGTATATTTGCATTTATAAATTTGCATCTATAATTTGCTAACACATGTATAAATTTGCATTTATAAATTTGCATCTATAATTTGCTAACACATTGTTAAATTTGCATTTATAAATTTGCATCTATAATTTGCTAACACATTGTTAAATTTGCATTTATAAATTTGCATCTATAATTTGCTAACACATTGTTAAATTTGCGTTTATAAATTTGCATCTATAATTTGCTAACACATTGTTAAATTTGCATTTATAAATTTGCATCTATAATTTGCTAACACATTGTTAAATTTGCATTTATAAATTTGCATCTATATTTGCTAACACATTGTTAAATTTGCATTTATAAATTTACATCTATAATTTGCTAACACATTGTTAAATTTGCATTTATAAATTTTAAATTCGCTAACAACCTAAATTGCTAACACTAAATTTGCTAACAATTACCTATATTGCTAACAACCTAAATTGCTAACACTAAATTTGCTAACAACCTAAATTGCTAACAACCTAAATTGCTAACACTAAATTAGCTAACAAACTAACACTAGCTAATAACCTAAAACTGAAAACAAAAATGAATAAGGAAAACAAATTAACCTGAGGAGATGGGGCTCGGGCAGGGGAGGCGGAGCAGGGGCGGCTGGCTGGAGATGGACACCACGGCGCGGCAGGGGAGGCGGCTGGAGATGGACACGGCGCAGCGGAGATGGGGCTCAGGCACCACGGCGAGGCAGGGGAGGCGGCTGGAGATGGACACGGCGCGACGGAGCAGGGGCGGCTGGCCGGAGAGGGGCACCACGGCGCGGTGGAGATGGGCACCACGGCGAGGCAGGGGAGGGGCGCGCGGCGTGGCGTCGGAGATGGGCACCACGGCGAGGCAGGGGCGGCTGGCCGGAGATGGGCACCACGGCGCGGCGGAGCAGGGCTTCGCCGGCGTTGTCGCGTCGTGGGAGCCTGAGGCGCGTCTTCGATTTGGGGGATTTTGCGAAATTTTTCGCAGAGTCCCCCACTAAACGGCGCGGAATCGACCTCTAGTCGTGGTTGCTGGCTGCAACCGCGACTAAAGACCCTTTAGTCGCGGTTGCAGCCAGCAACCGCGACTAGAGGTCGACCTGGGCCGCCCAGGGGACATCTAGTCGCGGTTGCTGGCTGCAACCGCGACTAGTTGGGCTTTTTTTTTTGTTTTCTTTTTCTGTTTTGAATATTTTAAAGGTGTTACTGATTTGATTTAAATGTGCCAAACTGGTTTTTGATCAGGGGTGTGTTTCTTTTCTATTTTTTTTGTTGTTTCCGTTTTATTTTGTTGTATTTGTTTTCTTTTATATACTTTGATTTAAGTTCTTTTTGAATTGTTTTTGTTTCTAGTTTCTTTTCCTGTTTTGTTTTAGACCTCAACAACAAAATGCCCCTTTCAGAGACTACCTAAATTAACCGACTACCTAAATTAACCATGCCCCTTTCAGAGATCCTTGCCGCTGCTTGGATCCGACCGAGGGGAGGGTTCCCGGAACCTTTATGTGATGTGTAGTAATATATTAAACCTTTATGTGGTGAAAACCTGCATACAGCCCAAAGATGCCTCTCCGAGTGACGCTGTAATGTTTTGTGTTTGAGCGCCACTTCGATCGAAGCAGCGGCAAGACGTCTCTGATGATCTACAACCGTCCGGCAAAACATCTCTGATGATCTGCAACCGTTTGGAACGGTCGCAGGTCATCAGAGACGTCTTGCCGCTGGTTGCCCAAAGATGCCTCTCCGAATGATGCTGGAATGTTTTGTGTGTGAGTAACCTGTCTGAGGAGGGGGGCTATATATAGGGTACGTGTGCTTCTTTAGTCCCGGTTGGTAACACCAACCGGGTCATGTGGCTCACGAAGTGGTCGTGATGATACTGTTGATCCAACAGCTCACAATCCCTCAAAAGAAACACACCCCTGATCCAACGTCTCACAAGCGCTTGAAAGAAACACACGATCCGTGTGCTTCTTTAGTTCCGGTTGGTAACCAGGACTAAAGGCGGGTTTTGGAGGTCTTTATATATTGTCGCCGATGGGGTAAACCCTAATCCACCATTCCTAGCCACGAACGCATCGTCTCCACGAGATGGATCCGCCACGTCCGCCGCAGCGCCTTCTGGACGAGGTCGAGCGCGCTTGGGCGCAACCGCGGGAGCCTATCCCGCCGTATGCCCACGAGCCCGGCGTGGAGAGGAATGCCCAGCTACCGGCCTCCTGCTCCACCAGGTGCCGCCGCACCTCCACCTGGCGCCGCTGCACCTCCACCAGGCGCCACCACTCCTCCCGCGGAGGAGGAGGACGACGACGACTTCGACTGGAGCGATGACGGGGAAGAGGGTTGTGGGTTGCAGATACAGGAGGCCATGGAAGCCTCATTCCAGTCTGTCCGCGACTACCCTGTCCAGCGAGCCAAGACTTCCTACCAGCTCAAGGCGAAGGAGGCTTCCGAGCTGGATTGGGCGCTGAAAGACTCATCCTCCATGGATCTTGCCCTCCGCCGCAAACGTGCGCGCGAGAACCGGGCGGCCGCCCACGGGGCTGGCTCCTCCCGCCGTTCCCCCTAATCCTACGGCCTTCGAGCCAGCAAGTCCGTTTATGTAGAATAATGTTGGTGATGTTGGATCAGGGGTGTGTTTCTTTCAAGCGCTTGTGAGACGTTGGATCATGTGTAATAATGTATTAAACCTTTTATGTAATGCATTCTATGGAACGTATTAAACCTTGATGTGGCTCACGAAGTGGTCGTGATACTACTGATCCAACACTCACAATCTCTCCAACTACCTAAATTAACCATGCCCCTTTGTGTTCGGTCGATGAACTGAAGGATTATATAGATATATAGAACAGAACACACGGTTTCCCCTGCATACAGCCCAACGGTGGCTCGTGAGTGCCTGCATATCAAATCGACCTTCGATCCACAGCGGCAAGACGTCTCTGATGATCTACGACCGTCCCAAAAAGTGTTGGGAATGTCGCAGATCATCAGAGCGCCTTGCCGCTGCTTGGATCGGACCGAGGGGCATGGCTACCACTTCCACCACCACCACCACTCCCACCTCCTCGGCAATTCATCATTGCGTCACCCTAATCCAGTGGCTGGATTCAACCTACCTGAGGGCTTGTGTTTCCAACAGCGTCGTTGTGTTGTCCTTGTTCACCGTCCTACAGGAGGTGGCTCCAATGGCTGGCCGGTGAACAAGGACGAACACAATAATGCCAGGGAACATGCCAGCAGGTAGGCTAAATCCAGCCATTGGATTCGGTGGCGAAGGTAGACGCTCGTTGTGTGCCGTTCGCTGCAGGGACGCCGCTATTTATAGGCGATTAGAAAGTGTACCTGTGGATGAGGTGGGAGTGCTGATCCAACAGCTCACAAGCCCTCAAAAGAAACACACCCCTGATCCAACGGCTCAGAAGCGTTTGAAAGAAACACACGATCCGTGTGATTCTTTAGTCCCGGTTGGTGTTACCAACCGGGACTAGTTCTAAAAATCCAACGGCTCACAAGCCCTCAAAAGAAACACACCCCTGATCCAACGGCTCACAAGCGTTTGAAAGAAACACACGATCCGTGTGCTTCTTCAGTCCCGGTTGGTGTTACCAACCGGGACTAAAGGCGGGCTTTGCGGTCACGACTCGTGTCCTCCCGCCACCGTTTCCCGCCAACGTTTCCCGCTATCGTTCCCGCCACCGTTTCCCGCCAAATGCCGGCACCGGTAGTTCTATAAAACCCAGTCGAAGGTAGGCATGGTACTCACTTGAGCGCAAGCATGGTGTGTATTGGTCCTTGCGAGAAGTGTGTGTCCGGGTTTCACATTTCCGCATCCGAGCATCTCGCCAGGCTTTCGAGCAATTTGAAGGTAGATGGTAGGGTAGTTCCAATTGAAGAAATTTTGCACACTGAGAGTCATCTCGCTTTGCTCGGGGCGAAGCTATGCCGCGATGGGTTTCCGTATAGGACCCCGCTCCAAATTCGTGCAGAAATGCTCAGGCTTGCAGATAAGTTTGACAGGAAAGTTACGAATAGTCCGTTCTACCGAACTGAAGCTGACCGTGTTTCGTACGGTCGTTCCTGTCTCTGGGTAGTTGACAGCGATGATGACGACGATTTCATGCCGTCGTCAAAGGAAAGGAGGGTTGAAGCACTGAGCAAGAAGGCTGAAGCTTCGTCCAAGGGGAAAGGCAAGGAGGCAAAATCTTCGTCCAAGGGCAAAGGAGGCTGAACCTTCGTCCAAGGGCAAAGGCAAGGAGGCAGAGTCTTTGTTTTACTTGTGTTGTATCGTAATTTCAAGTTGTACCTTAATTTGTTCTATCCAGTATTTAGAACTAGTGAAGTTGTAACGTAGATCTCTAGTTCTATGTTAAATCGTCTCCGCATAAGACGGTTGATCGCACATCGGAGTTGTATCTTGGTTCACACAACTTACGAACACACTCTTAACTAATACCAATAAACAGTCCACAATAAAAGTAAAGAAGAAAAACAAATAGAAAAAAGGACCACGGCACAGAAATGTCGCACGGTTACATAAAAGGTTTAATACATATTAATTATTACACATCACCAACAACATCCCTACCTAGCTAGTGTTCACTTGTTCTTCGTGTGTGTCCCTTTCTTCTTATTGCACCGTAGCCATGGACAAACTTCTTCATTTAACGTGATGGTTGGGTCAATTTTCACTTTGAAGGGCGGAATTTCATGAAACTTATTGTAATCTTCTGACATGTCTGTGTGGTCCTCCACTCCCACGATGTTTCTTTTACCTGAAAGAACTATGTGGCGCTTTGGCTCATCGTATGATGTATTCGCTTGCTTATCTTTTCTTTTTTTTGGTAGGGTAGACATGTCCTTCACATAGAAAACCTGAGCCACTTCACTGGCTAAAATGAATGGTTCGTTCTCGTAATGAAGATTCTTGAAATCCACTGTAGTCATTCCGTACCGTGTGTCTACGGCTACACCGCCATCTAGGTTGAACCATTTGCACTTGAACAAAGGAATCTTAAATGAAGGTCCATAGTCCAGTTCCCATATCTCCTCTATGTAACCATAATATGTTACCTTTTCCCCACTGCAGCCATCTATTGCATCAAAGCGAACACCACTGTTTTGGTTGGTGCTCTTTTTATCTTGGTCGGCCGTGTAAAATGTATTTCCATTTATCTCGTACCCTTGAAAAGTCAATATAGTCGAAGATGGTGACTTGGCCAAATAGTATAGCTGTAGTTCATTTGTGGTGACATTCATCAGAAGTTTCTGTAACCAACCGCCAAAAGTCTTGAAGTGTACTCCATCAATCTCATCTTCTGGGTATTGGGAGCGTAAATAATTCTTGTGTTGCTCGATATACGGAGCCACCAAGATGGAATTATGCAGAACTGTGTAGTGTGCTCGAGTGAAAGAATCCACGTCTTCACATATGATTGCTTTCTTTCCTAGCGTGCCTTTTCCACGCAGTCTCCCCTCATGACGCGATTGAGGAACACCAATCGGCTTAAGATCAGGAATAAAGTCAACACAAAACTCAATGACCTCCTCAGTTCCATAACCCTTGGAGATGCTTCCTTCTGGCCTAGCACGGTTATGAACGTATTTCTTTAAGACTCCCATAAACCTCTCAAAGGGGAACATGTTGTGTAGAAATACAGGACCGAGAACACGTATCTCTTCCACCAGGTGAACTAGAAGGTGCGTCATAATATTGAAGAAGGTTGGTGGGAACACCAACTCGAAGCTGACAAGACATTGGACCACATCATTCTCTATATCTTTTAGAGTAAGTGGATTGATAACCTTCTGAGAAATTGCATTCAGGAATGCACATAGCTTCACAATGGGTACTCGAACATTTTCTGGTAGAAGTCCCCTCAATGCAACCGGAAGTAATTGTGTCATAATCACGTGACAGTCATGAGACTTCAGGTTCTGGAATTTTTGCTCTGCCATGTTTATTATTCCCTTTATATTCGACGAGAAGCCAGATGGAACCTTCATACTGCGAAGACATTCAAAAAATATTTTCTTCTCTTCTTTCGTAAGAGCGTAGCTCGCAGGACCTTGATGATTATCAGAATGATCGTCGTCTCGTGAATGCATACGTCGATGGGCCTGTCTTGCTTCCGGTGTATCTTTTGACTTTCCATACACGCCCAACAAGTTAAGCAGGTTCAAGCAAAGATTTTTTGTCACGTGCATCACGTCGATTGCAGAGTGAACCTCTAGCATTATCCAATAGGGCAGCTCCCAAAATATAGATTTCTTCTTCCACATGGGAACGTGGTTCTGAGCGTCATTCGGAACAGATAGTGCTCCAGCACCCTTCCCAAATATTACTTTTAAATCCTTGACCATATCATGTATAACAGAACTAGAAGGTCGAGTAGGCTTCCGCCGAATATCTTCCTCACCTTTGTAATGTTGGCCTTCCTTTCTTACTGGATGCCTCGGTACAAGCCATCGACGATGGCCCAGGTACACAATCTTGTTACCTATATGTTTACCTTGAGTCTCACCTAAACAATGCGTACATGCATTGTATCCCTTGTTTGACTGTCCTGAAATGTTACTAAGAGCAGGCCAATCATTGATGGTTACAAACAAGAGCGCTCGTAGGTCAAATTCCGTTTGTCCGTGCTCATCCCACACACGCACACCTTCATCAGTCCACAACTGTAAAAGTTCTTCCACCAATGGCCTCAGATACACGTCAATGTCGTTGCCAGGTTGCTTCGGGCCTTGGATGAGCACTGGCATCATAATGAACTTCCGCTTCATGCACAACCAGGGAGGAAGGTTATATATACATAGAGTCACAGGCCAAGTGCTATGACTGGAGCTCTGCTCTCCAAATGGATTAAATCCATCTGTACTTAGACCAAATCTTAAGTTCCTAGCGTCATCCGAAAATTTCGGGAACTCTCTGTCGATTTTTCTCCACTGGGACCCATCAGCGGGGTGTCTCATCATCAGGTCTTTTTTACGTTCTTCTTTGTGCCAGCGCAACAACTTGGCATGCTCTTTGTTTTGGAACAAACGTTTCAGACGTGGTATTATAGGAGCATACCACATCACCTTGGCAGGAATCCTCTTCCTTGGACAACCTTGCTCGCCCTCAACTTCACCTGGGTCATCTCGCCCAATCTTAAACCGCAATGCACCGCATACAGGACAAGCATTTAAATTTTCGTGCTTGCCGCGGTAGAGGATGCAGTCATTAATGCATGCATGTATCTTCTGCACCTCTAATCCTAGAGGGCAGACAACCTTCTTTGCTTCGTACGTACTAGAGGGCAATTCGTTTTCATTTGGAAGCATCTTCTTAATTATTTTCAGCAAACTTTCAAAGTGCTTGTCGGTAGTACCACTCTCTGCCTTCCATTGTAGCATTTCCAGTATGGTACCGAGCTTTTTCTGGCCATCTGTACAAGTTGGGTACAACAATTTGGTGTGATCGGCTAACATGCGCTCCAACTTCAACCTCTCGTTTTCACTTCCACAGTCCATTTGTGCATCATGAATGGCCTGACGAAGATCATCGTCAGGCTCATCTTTTTTTTCATCCTCTTCAACTTCGTCTTCCCCCATTGAAGTACCACCGTGTTCATCGAACATAGGATAGTTGTCATTATCCTCTTCTTCTTCATTCTCTTCCATTATAACCCCTGTTTCTCCGTGCTTGGTCCAACAATAATAACCACGCATGAAACCATTTTGCAACAGGTGTTGGTGAAGCTTGGCTGAGGAAGGGTAATCCTTCTTATTCTCACAGAGACTGCATGGACAACACATAAAACCATTTTTTCGCTTGCTTATCTCGGCCACAGTGAGAAATTCATGCATGCCCTTAAGGAAATCGTCAGAAACTCGGGAACCGTACATCCATTGACGTCTCATCTGCATTATGCATGCCAGTAATGAATAGATAAGTGACCATAATAATTCTTACAAGTTCTTCAAGCAAAGTAGAGTGGCGACAAATGTAATACATTGTAGCATTAAATATTCATTAATTTAAACTAACATAGAACTATCTAAAGAATTTAAATCCAACAACAAATGCGAACATAATCGCAACTAAGGTCATTATTGAACCAACAGCATAATGATACCAAGCCTCTTGACTAATGGCATAACTTCTAATTTTTTTAAGCTTCAAGCGCATCGCATCCAACTTGATCTCGTAAGCATCAACGACGTCGGCAAGCTTCGAGCGCATCCCATCCAACTTGATCTCGTAAGTATCGACGACGTCGGCAAGCTTGAACTGGTGTTCATCGATGATGTTGGCAAGCTTGACCTCCAATTTCCTCTTCTCTTCTTGGCGGAGATCTTCACTTATTTTTAATTTAGCTTTCAAATCATCGTTCTCTTTCACAAAAAATTCAACAATAGGGTCCATTGGAATTTCCGGTTCAACTACCTCCTAGACAAATATATATTTATGTCAAAGTTGGTCGGCATGATTGTCATAAACACGAAACGAAACAAATATATAGTTATTAACAGTCATACCACATCCGAATAATAGAACGGACGAGAGCCGGTGGGGGTATTTGTGAAAACCATGGCACTATATATATAAAAAACAATTATACAACTTATACAAAAAAACAAATAATTATGGAACAAAATCATACAACAAAGATTTTTTTTAAAATAAAAAAGAAGGCTCACCTAGGTGGTGTCGGTGACAAGACGGCGCGGTCTATCGACGACGGTGAGGACGTGAATGTTGTGACACTGAAATACAAAAACATAATTTAGTTTAAGCTCAAACTGAATAAACAAAATTGAGCTAAATAAGCAAAATGAGCTAACTTAGGCATTTCATCAAACACCTACCTAGCACTAGAAATATAAAATGAGCTAAATAAGCTAAACAACTAAAGAAACGGCGCCGGAAGAGAGAGTTTGCAGTTGCTAACCCTTGGATAGATGCACCGCCGTCAATCTTAACAAATGGGGCAAAAAATCGTGGAAGAAATCGAGCTCGGTGGAGAGAAAATGGAGATGAAACTCGAGCTCAAAATGGCCATGGCTGGCTCGGGGTGGAAGATATAGTTGAAGGACCTGCAGTCCCGGTTCCAGTCACGAACCGCGACTAAAGCTGCAGGCGGAGGACCTTCAGTCGCGGTTCGTGTCTGGAACCGCGACTAAAGGTCCCGCACCAACCGGACACCTGTCCTACCCGTTGGAGATGTCGGAGCCGGAGCCCTCTAGTCGCGGTTCGGAAAGGAACCGTGACTAAAGGTCCGGCTCTATTGCCTCTTTTCTACTAGTGGCGCGCAACGTACTTACGCAGCTGGTACGTGACATTTCCGGCGAGCCCACACGCGCATGGACACATACATGTCAGCGCGTCCGTCCGTCCGGCCGGCCGGGAGCGCACAGCGGTTGGCCGTTGCGCGTCGACGGCGTCGATGGCGACGCGGCCGACATGCACCGGAGCCGGCAGCGCTGCATGGGCCGGCCGATGCCTGTGTGTGTGACCTTGTCGTGCTACGGCTTAGGGTGGTCGTCGCGGCGGCCGGTTGTTAGTGCCAGCCGCTTAATCATCGCCGAATAATTGGGTGGGCTCCGAGGTCTCGCCGGCGAGGAACACCTACGGGCTGCTCGACAACGACGTTGCCTGCTGATCCACATCGATCGACCGATCTCGTCTTTGTCGATAAAAAGTTGGTTACGTCGCCGGATGGATGGTTGACTGGTCATCTGATTGATTGATCCATTGAGTACTGGTGGTTGAAGATAACGTCCACGTACTGTACAATATGTGCAACCTACACATAATACATTACTTTCAAAGATGCTCTCGGAGTACTGTTGATTGTTGAAACCGGGAACGGCGATCCTGCATGCATGCATGCATCAGGCAACGATATGGGAAAGCTAGCTAGCTTTTCTGTAGATAACGGGCATTTAATTACTCAACAAATCACCGAGAGATACATAGTGCACTACATCCGGTCTATGCATAAATAATTAAGATGTACACGGTCATAACTGAAAATCTGAAAAGAAACATAACGGTGTACAAAGGAGACTCGTAGAACGCCTATGAAACTAGAGTGCCAATCCGGAGATCACGCTACCACCAATGTGGGATAAAATTATCACTTAACATAGACACCAACTGTGCAGACACCTCCATAAATAGGTTGTGAAACTACACGCGTTATAGAGACGACCATGAACAAAGCATGTGTAAACCGCTAGACTAACTGCGCAAGAGAGAAATTTTAATCATTAAAAATCTTATCATTTCAACATAAACATAGCGACCATATTACGACAAGCGCTTTCACCTAAGTAATACTCTAAACTTGTGAGTAATACCATGTAGCCCGTTACCTAGCTGCGGTGTTCGACTCATACCAAGGTAAAGGAGGGGTTGGAGTGGTTGCTATAGACTAATTGAAAATTCATGATGGCAGGTTTCAAGGAACTACATTTTGTTGCAGGTCCATTCATGGCAGAATGATATGCTTGGAGAGAAGGTTCGAGCCTGGCATACTACACCTTGGGAACGATAAATTTATTATCCAATCCGATTGAAACGATGAAAGAAGGGGGGTTTTCAGCGACATGTTCAGCAGCCATTTTTTATGATTGCAACATTCTTGTGTCCGAAATGAGAGAAATCCTTTTTAAACATTGTAATAGGGAGGCCAATGAGGTAACTCATACTCAAGCTAGTTAGGCGTAGTTTTTTTCTGAACATTTAGATTGTTTTAGTACTGTACACATGAGCTGATTCACATCACTGGATCCAGACTGACATAGGCAGCGTCCATCGTGCATCTTTCCATCTTAATCCACGTATGTGCGTACGTAGGTGCATGCTCCGAAGTAGATGGAAACAATAGCATGAGAATCTGCCTGTGGTAGGATGGTTAGGATGGTGTTTGTACCTCCTGTCTATCAGAGTTCAAATTCCAGATTTGGCATTGATGTTTCTCATTTAGTCGAAATATTTTTCAGTGGGAGGCGACGTTTCCGTCGACAGCCGGCTCAGTCTTTCGGATGTGCTCATATGAGTAGGGTGTGCGTGCATGTGTTCATAGGGTGAGTGTGTGCACGTGTATGTGAGCATCTGCGTTGTACTGTGTTTCGAAAAAAAAATCGAAACAGTAGCATCACTTCGATCGGCGCTAGAATATATACGTGGACAGAACCGGCCGGGGCGCATGCTACGGCTAAGCCGCATTACCTGCGGCGCGGCAGTAGCTACCACGGTAACCTGAGACGATTCAGACGAGCTTGCACATCAGGGTCGCGATCGGTTGCGCTACTTCAATGCACGCACCGTTGTCATACACATGTGAAATTGTAAATATGTGATGGAACTATGTACTACGTGCGCTGCTAAAAAGCCAGTATATATTGACTCCAACATTGACTAGTACTTTTTTTAGCAAGCTAGTTTAGCTTGCTCAAAAGACTTATACTGTGGAAGAGAGGTAGTAGTTCCTAATCAACTGACTCAACTCATGTGACTTAGATACAAGACCATTTATCGTTCGAAGAAATAATTTTATTCTCTCCTCCTATTCATTTTGAAAAAAGGTGCTCTAATCTTGTAGTCATAATGAACATTGGTGCAAAGATCAACGAAAGTAATAAAAAATAGAATGAAGTCCTTCGACCACTTAGCGACAACTACAAGCAATAGAGCGAGCCGAAGGCGCGCCGCCATCATCGCTCCTCTCTCGCCGGAGTCAGGCAAACCTTGTCATAATAGATAGTCATAAAATCAGCGTGCTAAAACCCAAATGACCCGCATGAGAGTAGTAACCATCACGGACAATGAGAAATCTAGATCGAAATGGTCATACCTGCAATCACACCAACAATCACAAACACTGATCAGAGTCTAGGAGATATGTCGGGAAGACATATCCACACGCCCTTGGACGGCACTAGACTGGACGCACCGCTAGAGTAAGAATAGAGCAGGGACGATAACAAGAATGTTATACTAACTTTAGGATATTGCCGTTGTCTCACCATCCCAAAAATTATACTGAAACTACGTAAAAAAGGAAAGGGGGCCCTTCCGCCACCGAGGGGCCGGGGTTAGCGGCACCTAAAAATTTCCAATGGCGACCGGGGATGGGATGGACCCGCCGTCACCGGCGAGACAGTCATCTCCATATCATCTTTCCTCTATTATTTTTGAATCATTACCCGTTATATTATTATATTAAATGGGGTAGTGTTGATGATATGTATGATGCGGAACTGAGATTCCGATAGCCCCAAAACATCGCTAAAGGACAAGTATACCCCCGGCTGACTTATCGTTTTGAAATTCAAAATACACATCGGGATCACGTTTCTTCTTCCCCCATTGACCTCGCCTCCACACATCGCCGTCCAGGTGCACCTCGTCCACCGCCTCCCTTCTTTCCAACGTCACATGTACCCGCTCAGCTGCTCTGCCACTTCTTCCTCACGGCCCCACCTAGCAATAGCTCGTCGGCCATCGGCCCCCACCCAGCAGGAGCAGAGCACCGGCCAGGGGAGAAGGTCAGCGCGATTGTGGGGAAGGTACACTCCACCAAGGGAGAAGGCCAGCGCGTCACCGATGCTCGCCCAACACCTGCCGGCCCAGTGTGGTTGCTCGTCGCCCGTCACCTCGCCGACCTAGGGCTGGTGATTAGGATCGGCGATCTTGCCTGCTAGGGCCTAGGGGCTGTTGGCTCAGGTTTGATGCCGACAAGGTCAATGCGCTCAAGCACATCCTTGTGCTCGGGCTTCGTTGTTGCCTGCTCCAAGATAGCATCATCAGCTTGTCGTCAAGTCCACCCTCGTCGTCGCTGAGTACCGGCAGCAGCTATGGCGCTCCCGAGCTTGGACCTTACTCCTCATAAAGAAGAGAACGATCCTCAAAGAAGATAATGCTCCTCCTGATGAAAATGAAGGTATAGTCCAAAACATGGATATGCAACCATTAATAATACGAAGTTATGTGTGAGGACCCCGGATTAATTATCCGAGATACTCGTTATGTTTCCTGCAACAGTCCCATAATCAGTGTGCTGTTGCACATAACTTGAGTTGGTATCACAGAACACCCACAAATACCGAATAATTATACTTACGTGCTTGAAGTGATCAGCTTCAATAAGGTACTTGCAGCGGAATCACCAAATCAACGTGGAGCCCAAGTCATTCGCCTTTACCCTACAGGCAGCTGACTGGGAAGCGCCCTAGTTCGCAAAGACGTCAGTGAACTCCTCCTCGTCGAACTGCTCTTCTCTGGAATCTGGCTAAGACAATAGCCAGGGACGAAACCAATATGAGTACATTTGATTGTACTCGCAAACTACCCCAACTTGAGTAAGCACTAGTTTTTATTTCTTAAAAACTTTTATTTGAAAAACTCTCAAAAATCTTTTTACTAAAAAGGGGGGTGAGAAGAGGTTTATAACTATCCTTAAGAAAACACCATTTCAGCGGTTTCTCCGGAACTCCTCCGGCATTCAACCACACTCTGCCCATAGTTCCAAACCCATCACCACCCCGTACCAACTCATTGGTACCGGTGGGAAATACCCTTTCCAAGTCAATTTCCTCAACACAATCCAGAGTTTCCAAAACTTTGCACATGGCCTTAGCAGTTCTTCCCAACTGTCCATATCCGAGGACTCGGCTATTCGAATAGTTTTTACCCTCTGCAGAGGTAGTACGCTTTTCCCACACCCATCCGGTCACTCATCGTGTCAGCCACGTCCCGCCATACCGGAGGTATGCGAAGTTGAGTTCCCGGCCATAGCCTGTCCTTTGCTCATGCTAGTATAGGACCCTGCCGCTACGACACTTTCCACCGACACTCAAATCCTCAGAAACTAAGTGTGGGGACTCGTAGTTCTGCCCGGCGGACCCAAGGGAGCCCTTCAATCCTCTTCCTCCGACACGCTCATACCGGCTTCCGGTAGACTACAATGAAGAGGACCCAGGTCAGGGGGTAGGTCCTCAGACCATCCCCTCATGGAACGAGGTCATCCTCGTTATTGAGGCATCCAGTACTAACACGAGCAAATTATATGGCTACGCCCTTTTCCATATGGGGGTAAATGTGGTCGCACAGATTATTGGTTGTTCAGTAAGTACCAGGACACAATGTGCATTTTTCCTTCCAAAACAACACCGGACTCTGCTTCTTCACCTTCATACCGACCTTTCGGTACTTCAACTCCATCCAAGTATTTTTTTTTTTAAAAAGAGTTTTGAATAAACAATGATTTTCCCATCCTATAGTTGTAGATAACTACCTTATTTTTCTACATAGGGTGGCAACATAGTTTTTCATAAACTTTTAAAAAGGTTTTCACAATCATTTCCAATTTTCATCGCAAAATACTTTTAATCAAAACTAGGGTGGTTTGTAATCCCACCAAAAGGATTTTCATAGGAGGCTTTTGAGTAAAACAAGTTCATTTAGAAATCATTGTATACCGCTAACACCTCTATATCGGGTGCCACAACAATATACTTGTAATTTTGGAAAAGGGTTTTCAAAATCATCGCTTTCGTGGCAGACACCACAGAAATCATTTATGCTCTTTATAAGTAAAACAGGTAAATCAAAATAGATGTATATAGATGCAAGCTCAGTGAAGTAGCTTGCCTGGTTTCAGCAAAATGTCCCTGGACTTCTCTTCGTTGATCAATATAATAAAAATCCAATCCTTCCTCGATCAAATCTCTCCGAAAACCACTCCGGTAGCGTTATTATCTAGCGTCGCAAACAGGGAAATAAACAACAATCAATACACCAAACAGAATCACAAGTGGTGCACAGACAGATAACAACCACAAGCATCAAACTAATTATTCAAGCAACAAACTAGGATCTAAGCTTATAAGGGCCTTAGACTAGTGCATGCTAGGTGCCTAGATCACAAAGCTATCTCAAGCAAGGGTGAACAGCAAGCGTTTTATCTAAACAGGAAGTACTTCACTACAACACAACCACTCAATTTTCAACAGAGAAAACCACCACTCACACCCAGTAGATAAAAGGCTATCGGAACTATGCTTATGATTGAGAAACTTATTCTTCAATCAATATGCAATGGAATCAGTGGGTGTTCCACTACCATAACAAGGCATTAAGAGGTTAAATATCCTCTGGCTACAATAGGAAGCTTACTAAAACAACAACACAACATAAGGCTACTCGTGCTAGTGAGTCCTAAATAATTATAACTATTCCCCCAACTAAACATGCTTTGCTAAGGATCAAACAATAGGTAACAAGGGGTGACATGCTACAATATCAGTAGCCATGAAACCACTCAAAGAATTTCATCCACAGACAATTCCTAAACACTAGGGATATTCTAGGAAATATTCACACTAGTGATATTATTTCCTAACGAACACATGCAACACTAAACTTTTCCTAACATGCTAATTATAAGGGATAACACACTCATAACAAAGAGTACAGAACCTATGCATGCTAGTAATCACAAATAAAACATTAACACATTCCACAAACTTAAATAGAACTAAATCCAAGATTTCACAGGAAAGCATTAAAACTAGCTATGCACACCAAAAATAAAATACAGCTCTAAAAATCATACCAATCTAGGATTAGGTACTCCTAGTCATACAGAAGGCTACACAATTGGATTCACATCAAAATCTATCACCAATTAATTTACAAAAATCCTAGAAGAGCGCACTGGTCACAAACCAAAGTGGATGCCATTTTGTTTAGGAACATCATTTGCACAAGAGGCCAAATGCTACTGCTAGGTAACACTCAGGGCTTTTCAAAACAGTTGAGTTTGCATTTTTGGCTATCCTAGAAAAATAGTTATTTAGTTTTTGGTGAAAACCAGTGTTTTTGCCTTCCATTTTATTTATCTAGAAGTATTTGTCCAAAAGTGGATCTACCACTTGGATCTGGTTAAAAACATGTTGAGGTACCTCCATGATTTTTGGTTTGGCCAAAAATGCATGTGAGCTATTTTAAATCGATTTAAACTGAAGGGCCAGAAATAGATCTATAAGGAAATAGAATAAACCACCTAAAAAAAAAGGTTAGCGGCTGGATCTGTTGGATCAGGGCTGTGCAGTGCAGGAAGTGGCCCAGCTCGCGGCCCACGCGAGCGAGCGAAACGGTACGGGCCAGCCTCTTCTTCCTCGACACGAACAGAGGGACGACGGCGAGCTGGAGCTCCGGCGAGGACGGCGTCGGCGACCTGGTGCTTCCTGAGAGAAAGGGTGATGTCCATCAGAAGGAGAACGACGAGGGGAGCACAGGGACATGAAAATGGCGGAGGGAGATGGACGAGGGGGCTCGCAATCTTCCCGGCAAGGGGGCGGCCGGGGAAGAAGAAGATGAACTCGTCCCCGTCGATTCACGGCGCCCCGAGGCGATTCCTTGGTCGTGGACGAAGAGGGCGACGAGGCGGTGCTGCTGGTGCTCTTGGATTTGCTCGAGGAGCTCCCAAGCGACGGCGATGCACGACGGCAACCTCGGCCGTGGTTCGTGTTCGTGGAGGAGAAAATGGAGAGGGAGAGAGAGAGAGAGAGGGAGCAAATGGGGGAGCAGAGGAGCAACGGGGGCGGCGTGGTGCTTCTTATCTCTTCCTCTGCAGCAAGGAGGGAGGGGCCACGGTGGAGTGCTCGCGGCGACCACAGCAACGTGGAGCACGGCAGCGTGCTGGAGGTGTCACGGCGTCCAGGGTGCAGGGATGAGGTGATGGAGCAGAGCCGACAGCGCCAGGTTTCGTGGGGGAGGGTGCTCCTCCGATCGAGCAGCCAGGCGCAGCAGGGGAGCACGGCAACGGTGGCGTGCGGCTCCGCTGCTACAGGGAGTCAACGGAAGTTTGCAAAACGCCCCCTGAGCTCAAATCTCCTCTCACAGACAGGTCCTCGTCAAATTCTTTTATTTCCTTTTTTTTCAAAACCAGAAGGGTTTCTAGAATTTAATTGAGGCCTTTAAACATTTTTAAAAATTCTGAAAATATTTGGGTAGCCTCCCATATACATGTAGAGGTTCCACAAAAATTGGTTTTTGAAAATAAAATGTTTTGCTCCATTTTTGTTCATAGGGTTTAAATAAATCATTTTTGGAAATTAATAATTTGATACTCCTTTAATATTTAAAACCAGTGGTAAAATAGTTTGTAGAACCTTTGGAGCTTTCTTGAAAAATAAGATACTTCAAATAAGTTTTTGTTCATAGAGAAAACATTTGTTTTGAGGAAATAGAGAATTGGGAGGGAAAATTATTTATGAAGATCATTTTAACCCATGACCTTCATTTCTTTTTAATAAAATAAAGGAGGGGTTTGTTTTAAATCAACAAGTAGGCTTACTAGAGGAGAGAGTGATATGAGATGGAGAGAATTAGCATTTCATCTCCTTCCCTAGAATTTTGATAAAGAAAGTATATTTATGTTTTTAGAAAATAGAGGAATAGATAAAAGAGGAAGTTTTATTGAGACCACCTCCCTAAATTTTAGGATTTTAACTTGGGGTGCCTAATTGTAGAGGATTTATTCCTCTTCAAGTCACCCTCCAAGTTTGGTGGCCAAGGTGTCCTAAAGTGGTAACAACTCCACTGAGGAATCATCCTCACAAGAAGATCACACACACAGCAAAATCACAGCAATAGCAACAGCACCAAAATACCAATCAACACAACAATATCCACAACACAACAATTTCCACAATTCAAACAAGCCACACACTTCAAACTACAGGAATAAGTCACACACCTTTTTCCATAACTAGCAATGCTATTTTGTAATAGTGGCCACACCCAATTATGACAAGAGGTTGTTTAAGGGATATACCATCCCATAACTTAGTGGTTTTCAAAGATGGGTTGAAAAGGGAGAAAATATGTGGGTAATATATTTCCCACTAGAATTTCTTTTAAACAGAGTTGAAACCTTGGGGTTCATAAAGATTGGAATTTTGAAATGTCAAGGTTGAGGAAAGGATAGGAGATCACAGAGAGTTCTCCATATTTTATAAATATGAAAGTGTTGAAAATACTTTTACTGTCTCAAAATAAAGGGCATTTTATTTGTTGCTAGAACCAAGTCATTTTTGAAATAAACTTTTGGCCAACATAAGAATGGGAAAGACATATGGAATATTTTCTTGTCATAACATGGTCACCAGTGTTGAAAATATATTTTTACTTAGGTTGAGTTCTTAGGTTGACATTTACTAGTCAAACAATCACAAGCATTCAAGTCACACAAGGTCAAACAGAACAATTTTAAAAGGAAACACAATCATTTGTGAGATAATTCAAAAAGTTTTTGTTGGTTCTGAATTTTGGGTCTTATTTACTCTTATTATAGATTTGGGATGTTACAGATCCTTCCCCCCTTAAAATAAATCTCGTCCTCGAGATTTGCCCGGGGGTACCGGGGAGTTTTGAGGGCACGGGTTTTGGGTTTGACTTCTCTTCCGAGGTCGTTGCTTCTTTGGTAAGGTTGCCAGGTGAGATCTTGACAGCTTGATGTTGCGAGGCCGTCTATTGGTTAGTTGTATAAGAATGTGGGTGTCTTCTATGACATCAAATTGCCTTAGTCATACAAGAAGAATTTGGTAACAAGGTAGCTAGTCTTGTCATCAAATCACTTTTCATTTCCCAGAGGCTGAGATGTACTGAATTATCTGATGTTCCGATTATTTGTGTATGACACTCCATTGTTTGAGCATACAAAAGTGAGTTGCTAACAAGTTCATGAGGCTTGTTACCAAACTACTTCTATATAACCCGAACATTGGAGGATCGCACTATTTCTAGAGAGGTTAAGAATAGTAGATTCTGACATAAGAGTTTCCAAATACTCAAAGATCGTCTGGTAGATGGCTTCTTTGGTTCCGGGTCTTCACACAGCTTCGCAGGTGTCTTCATAAGTAAGCTAGAGTGCTCCAAAATAGTTAGGGTCTTCGGGAAAACTTTATGGTTGAGGGGCTTATGTTAGTTTTCAAGGGAGTTGGGTGCCATACCTTAGACATCAAACTTATTATACCTATGATCCTGAACGATCAACTTTACCTAGGTCTCTAATTCTCGATTTTTTTTTTCAAAATACCATTCCAATATTTCTGGTAAGGCCACTACTATCAATCAGTTAATTTAAAACATGGTCCTTGCTCAAGCTAAAATTATTAATCCACCCTCATCTTCCTTGGGCATAAACTCTTTATCATGGTATAGTTCAATCTATCGGGTACCCATCAAATCTTTTTAGGCATATTCTTCCCATTGCCTTTTTATCACTAAATCATTGTGCTCCACCTATCATTTCCTGATTGATTTTTCTCTCCAGATAGGCATATCTCGAATTGTCTGACTCCGTCGGTTGTCATTTTCCTACGACCATATCATCAAAACTAAATAAAGCATCCGACAATCATGTGATCATATCATCAAGAATTGACCCACTTTCTAACCAAATTCAGATTTTATCTCAACACTTTTGGGGCCTTGATCTCGTAATCAAAGATAACTGATTTTTTTCTAAGAATAATCCAAACAGAGCGTGACAAGCTCTGAAAACTACTGTCACCTAGAATGTCTGGCTACTAGACCAAGTCATATTGACTCCTAGAATCCGATAAGCATTCATTTATCCTCCACTAATTATTTCTTGCATACAACGATCTACTCATCGGCTAACTCATCCTTGATCACTTCCCATAATTCCATAAGAGTTTATTGCAAGGGTCATTTGCGCCAAGAATCACCCTAGACATTTCCACACCGGAGTATTTTTCTTAATCTACTTGCTTCTAACCAATCCAATTATCCTTTTATCAGCAAGTGCTTCCTAAAAATCCAAGAACTTTCACCTTTATTTCTAAACCTTAAATCAAGGGTCACATCTTCTAGCTCCAGATAACCACCAATGGTTGGGGACCACAACTGGTTAGCCCCAAAGCATAATTCAGATATATCATTTGTCCAAATCCAATTAATTTATCGATCCACTCCAAGTTTTCACTTCTATTCTAAACCCCAAATTTTTTTGATATTACCAATATCATCCAACAAGTTCTGATCTCCTCAACTAGATTCTTAAGGGACCCTTTTAACTAATAATCTCATAGTTCAACACTTGTATATCCTCCTAAAGTTCTCCTTTCTACCAAATAGTTTTGAGTCGTCCTATGGCACCTATTTCCTTTGTCTAGAAAAAGCAGTTAGTAGCTTTGCAAAACTTGGTTAGATGAGAGATTTAAAGTTAGATAAATTATGTTAGTTATGTTAGCTTTCATTATCTTTTGTTAGTCTGACAGAATCCAACTAGTGTCATCGAACGTCGGGTCTTGAATCTTCATCCTTCTCGATAGCTTGATGTGGTTGCTCAAAACGACGTATGAAGGCCGCTATCCGTCTTGCAGAAGGTCGTAGAGTCTTGGGCCTCAAGGTTGAAGTAGAGAGTATTCGGTATCTTGTTCCTCTTACTAGGTCAAAATTTTCTGGAGGGTTTTCTAGGTCGGACTTTTGAAAGGATACAAAACCTCAGGCTATTTGGTTAAAGATCGGGGGTCTTTTGGTATCTTGAGGAACTGTCAGTTCTGTTTGGGAGATGATTTAGATAAGAGGGAAGAATATTTTAGAAAGCTTTTCCTTGGCGGGTTTACATCCGTAACAAGGTGCACTTAGGTGGCAAAAAGGAAACTAAACTTTTCCTTTTTGTAAAGCTACGTTTTTCCACCTCACAAACAACACACAAGCAGAGTACACACAAGCAAGGTGCACACAAGGTACGTCTAGTACCAACGGATGTCTAGTACGCGTGGTAATAGGGGTGAAACAACCAAGGTTCCTATCATATGTTTTTCCTATGGGTCTTGGTTAAACAGGGGTGCTGAAATCCTCATTTCGTCGCCTTAGTCTTCAGCTGGAAAAACTGAGATTGTCGAAGTAGCAACTTGAGTAGAATTGCTGAGGCTGAGCTGAGGTCTTCGGAGGTCTCTTGCTTTGTTGGTGTCGACGATCTTGGCATTTGCATATCAACCACCTTGATGTTGAATGTTGAGTATTTGCGATGGAAGCTTCTTCTTGTAGGTGCTAGCTAATTAGGTCTCCATTGGACATCGTCAAGTATTTTGAACAGGTAAGAGGGAGTAGAGAAATCCTTGGTAAATTTTAAAATAGAAAGGTAAGTCTCAGAAATTAATTGAGAAGGCGAGAAGAGCGGGAGTCATTTTTGGACTTCCCTAAATAAGGATATATTTTTGGTGTTAACATATTTTTAACAAAATATTCTCTTCCTAACTAACGTCCATGCTAACTAAGGTCTGTTACAGTCAGGATGGCTCTGATACCAAGTCTGTGAGGACCCCGGATTAATTATCCGAGATACTCGTTATGTTTCCTGCAACAGTCCCATGATCAGTGTGCTGTTGCACATAACTTGAGTTGGTATCACAGAACACCACAAATACCGAATAATTATACTTACGTGCTTGAAGTGATCAGCTTCAACAGGTACTTGCAGCGGAATCACCAAACAACGTGGAGCCCAAGTCATTCGCCTTTACCCTACAGGCAGCTGACTGGGAAGCGCCCTAGTTCGCAAAGACGTCAGTGAACTCCTCTCGTCGAACTGCTCTTCTCTGGAATCTGGCTAAGACAATAGCCAGGGACGAAACCAATATGAGTACATTTGATTGTACTCGCAAACTACCCCAACTTGAGTAAGCACTAGTTTTTATTTCTTAAAAACTTTTATTTGAAAAACTCTCAAAAATCTTTTTACTAAAAAGGGGGGTGAGAAGAGGTTTATAACTATCCTTAAGAAAACACCATTTCAGCGGTTTCTCCGGAACTCCTCCGGCATTCAACCACACTCTGCCCATAGTTCCAAACCCATCACCACCCCGTACCAACTCATTGGTACCGGTGGGAAATACCCTTTCCAAGTCAATTTCCTCAACACAATCCAGAGTTTCCAAAACTTTGCACATGGCCTTAGCAGTTCTTCCCAACTGTCCATATCCGAGGACTCGGCTATTCGAATAGTTTTTACCCTCTGCAGAGGTAGTACGCTTTTCCCACACCCATCCGGTCACTCATCGTGTCAGCCACGTCCCGCCATACCGGAGGTATGCGAAGTTGAGTTCCCGGCCATAGCCTGTCCTTTGCTCATGCTAGTATAGGACCCTGCCGCTACGACACTTTCCACCGACACTCAAATCCTCAGAAACTAAGTGTGGGGACTCGTAGTTCTGCCCGGCGGACCCAAGGGAGCCCTTCAATCCTCTTCCTCCGACACGTCCATACCGGCTTCCGGTAGACAACAATGAAGAGGACCCAGGTCAGGGGGTAGGTCCTCAGACCATCCCCTCATGGAACGAGGTTATCCTCGTTATTGAGGCATCCAGTACTAACACAGCAAATTATATGACTACGCCCTTTCCATATGGGGGTAAATGTGGTCGCACAGATTATTGGTTGTTCAGTAAGTACCAGGACACAATGTGCATTTTTCCTTCCAAAACAACACCGGACTCTGCTTCTTCACCTTCATACCGACCTTTCGGTACTTCAACTCCATCCAAGTATTTTTTTTTTAAAAGAGTTTTGAATAAACAATGATTTTCCCATCCTATAGTTGTAGATAACTACCTTATTTTTCTACATAGGGTGGCAACATAGTTTTTCATAAACTTTTAAAAAGGTTTTCACAATCATTTCCAATTTTCATCGCAAAATACTTTTAATCAAAACTAGGGTGGTTTGTAATCCCACCAAAAGGATTTTCATAGAAGGCTTTTGAGTAAAACAAGTTCATTTAGAAATCATTGTATACCGCTAACACCTCTATATCGGGTGCCACAACAATATACTTGTAATTTTGGAAAAGGGTTTTCAAAATCATCGCTTTCGTGGCAGACACCACAGAAATCATTTATGCTCTTTATAAGTAAAACAGGTAAATCAAAATAGATGTATATAGATGCAAGCTCAGTGAAGTAGCTTGCCTGGTTTCAGCAAAATGTCCCTGGACTTCTCTTCGTTGATCAATATAATAAAAATCCAATCCTTCCTCGATCAAATCTCTCCGAAAACCACTCCGGTAGCGTTATTATCTAGCGTCGCAAACAGGGAAATAAACAACAATCAATACACCAAACAGAATCACAAGTGGTGCACAGACAGATAACAACCACAAGCATCAAACCAATTATTCAAGCAACAAACTAGGATCTAAGCTTATAAGGGCCTTAGACTAGTGCATGCTAGGTGCCTAGATCACAAAGCTATCTCAAGCAAGGGTGAACAGCAAGCATTTTATCTAAACAGGAAGTACTTCACTACAACACAACCACTCAATTTTCAACAGAGAAAACCACCACTCACACCCAGTAGATAAAAGGCTATCGGAACTATGCTTATGATTGAGAAACTTATTCTTCAATCAATATGCAATGGAATCAGTGGGTGTTCCACTACCATAACAAGGCATTAAGAGGTTAAATATCCTCTGGCTACAATAGGAAGCTTACTAAAACAACAACACAACATAAGGCTACTCGTGCTAGTGAGTCCTAAATAATTATAACTATTCCCCCAACTAAACATGCTTTGCTAAGGATCAAACAATAGGTAACAAGGGGTGACATGCTACAATATCAGTAGCCATGAAACCACTCAAAGAATTTCATCCACAGACAATTCCTAAACACTAGGGATATTCTAGGAAATATTCACACTAGTGATATTATTTCCTAACGAACACATGCAACACTAAACTTTTCCTAACATGCTAATTATAAGGGATAACACACTCATAACAAAGAGTACAGAACCTATGCATGCTAGTAATCACAAATAAAACATTAACACATTCCACAAACTTAAATAGAACTAAATCCAAGATTTCACAGGAAAGCATTAAAACTAGCTATGCACACCAAAAATAAAATACAGCTCTAAAAATCATACCAATCTAGGATTAGGTACTCCTAGTCATACAGAAGGCTACACAATTGGATTCACATCAAAATCTATCACCAATTAATTTACAAAAATCCTAGAAGAGCGCACTGGTCACAAACCAAAGTGGATGCCATTTTGTTTAGGAACATCATTTGCACAAGAGGCCAAATGCTACTGCTAGGTAACACTCAGGGCTTTTCAAAACAGTTGAGTTTGCATTTTTGGCTATCCTAGAAAAATAGTTATTTAGTTTTTGGTGAAAACCAGTGTTTTTGCCTTCCATTTTATTTATCTAGAAGTATTTGTCCAAAAGTGGATCTACCACTTGGATCTGGTTAAAAACATGTTGAGGTACCTCCATGATTTTTGGTTTGGCCAAAAATGCATGTGAGCTATTTTAAATCGATTTAAACTGAAGGGCCAGAAATAGATCTATAAGGAAATAGAATAAACCACCTAAAAAAAAGATTAGCGGACTGGATCTGCTGGATCAGGGCTGTGCAGTGCAGGAAGTGGCCCAGCTCGCGGCCCACGCGAGCGAGCGAAACGGTACGGGCCAGCCTCTTCTTCCTCGACACGAACAGAGGGACGACGGCGAGCTGGAGCTCCGGCGAGGACGGCGTCGGCGACCTGGTGCTTCCTGAGAGAAAGGGTGATGTCCATCAGAAGGAGAACGACGAGGGGAGCACAGGGACATGAAAATGGCGGAGGGAGATGGACGAGGGGGCTCGCAATCTTCCCGGCAAGGGGGCGGCCGGGGAAGAAGAAGATGAACTCGTCCCCGTCGATTCACGGCGCCCCGAGGCGATTCCTTGGTCGTGGACGAAGAGGGCGACGAGGCGGTGCTGCTGGTGCTCTTGGATTTGCTCGAGGAGCTCCCAAGCGATGGCGATGCACGACGGCAACCTCGGCCGTGGTTCGTGTTCGTGGAGGAGAAAATGGAGAGGGAGAGAGAGAGAGAGGGAGCAAATGGGGGAGCAGAGGAGCAACGGGGGCGGCGTGGTGCTTCTTATCTCTTCCTCTGCAGCAAGGAGGGAGGGGCCACGGTGGAGTGCTCGCGGCGACCACAGCAACGTGGAGCACGGCAGCGTGCTGGAGGTGTCACGGCGTCCAGGGTGCAGGGATGAGGTGATGGAGCAGAGCCGACAGCGCCAGGTTTCGTGGGGGAGGGTGCTCCTCCGATCGAGCAGCCAGGCGCAGCAGGGGAGCACGGCAACGGTGGCGTGCGGCTCCGCTGCTACAGGGAGTCAACGGAAGTTTGCAAAACGCCCCCTGAGCTCAAATCTCCTCTCACAGACAGGTCCTCGTCAAATTCTTTTATTTCCTTTTTTTTCAAAACCAGAAGGGTTTCTAGAATTTAATTGAGGCCTTTAAACATTTTTAAAAATTCTGAAAATATTTGGGTAGCCTCCCATATACATGTAGAGGTTCCACAAAAATTGGTTTTTGAAAATAAAATGTTTTGCTCCATTTTTGTTCATAGGATTTAAATAAACCATTTTTGGAAATTAATAATTTGAGACTCCTTTAATATTTAAAACCAGTGGTAAAATAGTTTGTAGAACCGTTGGAGCTTTCTTGACAAAATAATATCTTCAAATAAGTTTTATGTTCATAGAGATAACATTTGTTTTGAGGAAATAGAGGAATTGGGAGGGAAAATTATTTATGAAGATCATTTTAACCCATGACCTTCATTTCTTTTTAATAAAATAAAGGAGGGGTTTGTTTTAAATCAACAAGTAGGCTTACTAGAGGAGAGAGTGATATGAGATGGAGAGAATTAGCATTTCATCTCCTTCCCTAGAATTTTGATAAAGAAAGTATATTTATGTTTTTAGAAAATAGAGGAATAGATAAAAGAGGAAGTTTTATTGAGACCACCTCCCTAAATTTTAGGATTTTAACTTGGGGTGCCTAATTGTAGAGGATTTATTCCTCTTCAAGTCACCCTCCAAGTTTGGTGGCCAAGGTGTCCTAAAGTGGTAACAACTCCACTGAGGAATCATCCTCACAAGAAGATCACACACACAGCAAAATCACAGCAATAGCAACAGCACCAAAATACCAATCAACACAACAATATCCACAACACAACAATTTCCACAATTCAAACAAGCCACACACTTCAAACTACAGGAATAAGTCACACACCTTTTTCCATAACTAGCAATGCTATTTTGTAATAGTGGCCACACCCAATTATGACAAGAGGTTGTTTAAGGGATATACCATCCCATAACTTAGTGGTTTTCAAAGATGGGTTGAAAAGGGAGAAAATATGTGGGTAATATATTTCCCACTAGAATTTCTTTTAAACAGAGTTGAAACCTTGGGGTTCATAAAGATTGGAATTTTGAAATGTCAAGGTTGAGGAAAGGATAGGAGATCACAGAGAGTTCTCCATATTTTATAAATATGAAAGTGTTGAAAATACTTTTACTGTCTCAAAATAAAGGGCATTTTATTTGTTGCTAGAACCAAGTCATTTTTGAAATAAACTTTTGGCCAACATAAGAATGGGAAAGACATATGGAATATTTTCTTGTCATAACATGGTCACCAGTGTTGAAAATATATTTTTACTTAGGTTGAGTTCTTAGGTTGACATTTACTAGTCAAACAATCACAAGCATTCAAGTCACACAAGGTCAAACAGAACAATTTTAAAAGGAAACACAATCATTTGTGAGATAATTCAAAAAGTTTTTGTTGGTTCTGAATTTTGGGTCTTATTTACTCTTATTATAGATTTGGGATGTTACATTATGCCACTACAATTTACTGCAAGAATATTCAAACTAGTGCAAAATACATACTCAGTACTCCATTGCAACGGCGGAGCTATCCACAATTAGCCCCCTTCACCCCCCCCCCCCCCCCCCCCCCCCCACACACACACACACCCCCCACCCCACCCCTCCTCAAACAACATATTTTTTGGTTGTCTCCTCCAACTCTTGGCAAGCTGCACCAGTGCTCCATTGCATCCACAAGATTGGAAGACACGGACTAGCGCACCATTCCAAAAGTGATATTCAAGCTTGCATTGGAGAGTGAGAGGGTCTGAAGTCATGGCACCATGGCGTGACAGGGAAGGGTTGATACGTACGTCCAAAACGTATCTACTTTTCCGAACATTTTTTCTGTTGTTTTTCCCTCTAACTTGCATGTTTTGAATAGAAATAACCTGGAATGATGCTATTTTCAGCAAACTTACTTTGGTGGTTTATTTTTGTGCAGGAAATAAAAGTTCTCCAAAAAATCCTGGACTCAACGTCAATAATTATTTTAGGCAAAAATATGCTCAGAGCAAGAACACGAGATAGAGGAGGGCTGCCAGGTGGCCACGTGGGTCCCACCCACGGGGCATCCCTTGGCCATGGGCCCCGCCGGCATGGGCCACTGGCGCACCGCCTATCGACCCACTTTGGTTTATATTTTTGTTCTCGAAGAGTAGCCCCTGCTCGCTTTTCCTGTTCATGATAAGGAGCCGCCATCAACCCCTGTTCTTCCTCGAGGGTGATTCTGGAGGCTGTTCCTGGCCTCCGGAGTGGGGAGATCGTCGCCATCGCCATCATCAATGCTCCATCGATCACACCATCATGCTTCCCCCATCCATGAGTGAGTAATTCCCTGTTATAGGCATGGGGGATGGTTGGAATTGGATGAGATCCTTCATGTACTAGATGATAGAATTGTTAGGGCTTGATGCCTAGTTTCCTTTATGGTCGTTAATTGTTGTTGCTATGACTTTGGTGTGCTTAATGCGTGACACAAGGCCTCGAGTGCCATGATTTCATATATGAACCTTTTTATATTTTCATGAACATAATTGTTGCTTTGGATCATACGTGCATGTTGTATGAACACATTGCTTGTCCGAAACCAGCGACCCCAAGGTGACAGATTGGGATATCAAAGGGGGAGGCGGTAACTTGAGGATTTCATGTATTTATTAAGTGTTAATGCTTTGCTCCGGTGCTTCGTAAATGAGTACCTTAATTACCCTTAGTTCCTTTATTGGCCCCGCTGAAACAGGAGGGTACGACAAAATATGTTGTACAAATTTTTGCAAATGGTTACAACTATATTAGAAATACATGCCTACATATGATTGGTTAATTGGATGCTTAGTTTATTTATTGGTCCATCCTTTGTGTTTCAAATATTACATGAACGATATTATCCATGCAACGCCCATTTATCCATCCCTTGCATATAGTGTTTTAACCCTACCGTGATAATCACTTTTGCTGTTACAATTGCTCTCTTTGTTACTTTGTTACTATTGTTGTTACCAACTCTCCATTACTATCATATCATTGTTGCTACTAATAAATTCTGTCAAGCAAGATCAATTTCAGGTGTGATTGAACTGCTAAGGCTTATAAATATTCTTTGCGTCCCCTTGTGTCGAATCAATAAATTTGGGTTGAAATACTTCCCTCAAAGACTGTTTTGGTCCCTACACTACTGGGTCATCTAGGGCCCGCGCTACCATGATGGGGGCACTGAGAGAACGATAGCTGCAGGCAACCGCCACTGCCGCTAAAACCGCTCTCCCCCAAATTGATTTTCAAATTTTTGAATAAAGGGCTCCATGGAGCCTGGCTTTCGTTTGCACTTGCCGCATGAAATCCCTATTATACTTTGAACATAATTCATGCCGAAATGAAACATGTCAAATATGATAAAATTAATTTTGTTGACATTTCATTATAGTTTCAATTAAATTTCACAGTAGGGTTTTAATATTTTTTCGACATATGTCCAATATTGATCTTGTTTTGAAGAATCAAATATCAAAATGGATAAAAAAAATCAGACATTCAATTCAAAAGATAAGGATGATACAATATTGAGAATGAAACTAAAAATGATAGGTGGGTGATAGAAAATTTGCACTTTACACTGGCGATGTACTCTCCACTCACTTATACGTGGGACACAAACGGGTTGTAACCACATGTTATAAAGTGAAAAGGTAGGTAGACGACTAGGTGGCCCTTGCTCGGAGGGACACAATAGTATACCACGCTTAATTTGGAACGGAGAGTATATAATAGTTACAATATACCCGTTTCAAATTATAAAGTGTTTTAAATATTTTAATGTAAACTACGTACGGATCCAAATGACGCTTTGTATGACCAGGGCTCCACGCCATATATATTCCCATGCATTCACGGGCCAGGTGCTCCCATTCCGTTCTGCCGCCGGTCAAACCCTACGACGATCTCGGTCCTTCGACCGTTCGACACGGTGACGCCAAATCCAGAGCCAGACTAATTAACTCGCCGCCGGCCGGCCACCGCCAGCTACTCTAGCTAGCCCTAGAGCTATAGCTAGATGCCCCAAACAGTTAGTCTCCGGCCGTCTCCATCGCTAGCTGTACGTACATGGTACGCACTGGCGGAGCGCCTTGGAGGCGAAACTGGGCTGCAACCCCCCTTCCAAAAGCATGCTCATATTTTTTCTAGGCATACTGATACTCTGCAGAGGCCCATGTTTTGTTTCCTAGTACTAGTTCAGTCAAGCACAAGGCAGAAAGAGAAAAAAGGCCGTCAGTTCTCATCCTGCCAAGCCAATCGCCATACTTTCTCACCTGGTCCTCAGCGCATTGTGTGGCTGGTGGCTGTTGTCTTCTGTGTTTGGACCATCGATTGATTCTTTATGTTTTTCCTTGCTAGGCAGCGGTGGATCTTGATCCTCCTTTTTTTTTGCGAATAGGATCTAGCTCCTCTACAAATAGAATTACAAGTCCCTGGTAGTTTCTATATAAATTAATAAATCGCTGCTACCAATCGGTGGATCTTGGCCAAATATAATTCTTGTAAACCAAAAAATTAAGTGCATTTCAAGCTAGAAAATCACTTCTTGATGTTACATATGAAATTGCATGCAAAATTAGCGTGAAGAGTTCATTTGGCGGCCAAAAAAAAATTTAGCCCCTCTGTGCCTTTGGCCACGCTCCGCCACTGGTGGTACGTGTCGCCGCATGCATGCAGATTCAGCAGCTGCAACTTGCATCATTGCGTTGCATGGTCCGACCTCCGACGGACGATCCATCATGCTTGCACAGCTAGGGCTGATCATCAGAGGAAAAACAGTTAGCTAGAGCTATTAAAAGCTATGGGAGGTAGGGTAAGGAAGCAGTCAAGCAGCATCTTCAGATCACTGCACCGCACAGACACCACCGGCGCCGGCCGGCCGGCCGGCCCACCGGTTCATCGCACAGCCGTTGTTGGCATGTGCCCTACAACTACGCTAGCTGCTGCTGTGCTGCAATTGGCGCGAGATACAGATACGGACGTACGGGCAGCGAGGGATGGAGGCGCGCGCGGCGGTCTCGCGCGCGCAGGCCCGCCGCGCCGGCCCGGGTGGATCCCCTCTGCGAACTGCGATGAGCCATGGGCACGCACTCTTCACTGCAGTCGATGGCATGCATGCGATGATCCCGTACCAGCAGCCAGCCGTGGCCCATGGCCGATGGACCCCGGCCGGCGGCGGGCTGCTCCGAGATCCTCCAATGGCGACGCCGAATCCAATCAATCGATCATGGGGCTGCACCTTGATTGAGCCAATGCGGCGGCAATACGTACGCGCGTGAGAAACGAGCGAGGTGGGGCGACCGTGAACTTGTTGGAGGTTACTAGTCGTGTAGCTCGTTGGAATGTTTTGTGTCACGGAGGTGCATGCATGTACATGTTGCCACCCGATCGACCGCGGTTTACGTACCGCACTCGCAGGGTGATTTTGGTGGAGTTGGGTGAAAAGGAGAATCGTTCGCAGCATAGGTCGAACTTTTACTGTGCCTTATCCTAAAGCAACGCATTTTGTTGTGGTTTTTTCTTCGTACCAACCAAGTACTCCCTCCGTTCTTGTATATAAATATAAGATGTTTTACCCTTTTTCAGATTCACATGTATCTACATTCAGATAAACGAAAAAGCGAAAAGAAAAAATAAAGTCATTATACAAAGTCTAAAGAGCTCGTAGAACACCTATGAAACTGGAGGGTCAATCCAGAGATCACGCTGTCACCCATATGGGATAAAAATATCACTCACCGTTGCCTCTAACTATGCAGACACCTCCATAAACAAGTTACAAAACTCCACGTGTTGTATAGACGATCATGAACGGAGCATGTGTGTAAACCAGTAGACGACTTGCGCAAGACAAAAAAAAATATCGTTAATTTTTTTTATCATTTCTATATAGCCAGATCGAGCATATTACGGCAGGGCCCCCACCCTAGCGAAGAAGTACTCTATACTTGTGATCAATACCATATAGCCAGTTACCAAATACATTATCTACACGGCGGATACAAGTTAGACACAGTTTGGATAGTGACCATATCAAATGGGCGAATTTATACACTGTAAAAATGAGAGTGTAATTGATCAGATGTGACCGACTGACCCTATTGCTCAAATCAACCCATGTATATTGGGATGGAGCAAAAGTTAGCTATTTCGTGAACAAAATGACAATTCAAGGATCAACACCACTATGGCCTCAAACTGAATGGCGTTGAACCACAGAAGGTGGAGAATAGGTCAGGTTAGACCCAAATCCCAAGGTCTTTGTAGTTGACCCCGAATCTTTGTGCAATGTACCACATGTGGTGGTGGTTTGCATTTGCTTGCGTCTATATTATACTCAGTATTTCTAAAAATGTGAGGAATAGGAAAAAGAGCGTCAATTTTGCAATTTTCTTGTGTGCGTGTGTTTTAGCGCCCAGAAGACCAGAAGGACCAGCGGGTTGGTCTATCTACACCTGCAAGCGTGGGCCGGGCTGACATTTATGAACCGAATCCGGCCAAACCCACAACGGCAGCTAACTGACGCACTACATGAGTAGATCTCAAGAAAAGAAAAAAGTAAGTGACGCAGTGCACCGGCCAATGCGTGCGGTGTGGGTACCGTTACGTAGGTTTGCGCGCTCGCCGGGTGGGCGCAAAAGACCCGGGTGCTGCGCTGCGCGTTGTGGCCGAGCGTACGCCGGCACGTGCGGTGTTCCCTCCACGCTCGCCTCGCCGGCGGCTTGCCGGCCGGTGCAAGCTTCAGGCCAGGGGCCAGGGACGGTGGTCACCCCACCCCGCCCGGCCGTCACCTAACGAAAGCTTCACCAAACCTTAACAATGAACGGCATGGAAGCATTTCAGTGCCAAGACATTTACATTTGCCAGCAGAATCCTTGTGTTGATACACAGACACCACGAACAAGCGATGATAGTAAAGAGGGTAAATGGCGAATTGCAAGCCGTGCCCACGGGTAAGCGGATACCACCGAGACTGAAGAAAAGCAGGGATGGCGCCGAGCAAGGCTGATGAAGCTTTAACTGCTATTTTGGCCCAGACAACCTGACCTACTCCAGTAATCAATCGATGCGACAAACGGTGGTCACATAAAACATAGTACTACTGTGGAAGCAGCAGATTAAATGGCAACCTAGGCACGCAGGTACCCGGTGGCCCGTATGCGCTTGCTGGACCAGCAGGTACAGCCGTACAGGAGGGTACAATTAGCAGGTTTTTTACCACAGGTCATTCATGAAACAATTAGCGGACAATCGAAAAGTTTCCAATGCTTAATGCATAGCTACACGGTCACGGTGATCCGCGTCGATGTCTCCTGGGGCTCACAACCAGCAGTGTCTCCATGCTTGGTCTGAGCTCTACGCCGATTTCTGGAGTTCACACGAAACAAAGGGTTTAAGATGTATAAGGAGATGGAGCGAATGTTTTACGACAGAGTGTAGATAGACATGGTGCAGTACTCACTTGGATCGGAAGGTAGAGCTTGAACTCGGCCGGCAGCTCCTCCTCCGAGTAGAGGCGGTCAGAGAAGTAAACTCTGCGGAGCCGGCAGTTTGCGTGGACCTGCACCCGCAGTGTCTCGACATAGTTTGTGCCGTAGGCTCTCTTCGTCAGGTCGGCGAGATTCAACTGAATGTTGTTCCAGGCATCATCGAGCTTCAACGGCATTGTGCAAATATATGGCTTTACCCTTGTGACAGACTGGAGAAAAGAGTGTGCGTTACTACAAGTTAGTTCACACTGGCTGAAAAAAAAAGTGTAGACACAACTATCTATGCATTTAAAATTTCAAGAAACAGTGCAAGAAAAGCATGCGGGGCAGATTTGAAAATAAATCACTTCAAACAATGTGTGCATTATATATATATATTATATAGGTACCTCTAGCTATACCTCTAGCTAGAGGTGATGGTTGGTACGTTTTTTAGTTTCCCAATTTACCCCTGCGTCGCTTGGCAGAGTTAGCAAATATTACACGGGTATGCCACCGCCAAGTGATATATGACCGGTTCGCTATTCTATCCCGGGACTCGACTCCACCAATCACTTGCATTGAGCTTCCAGGCACGGCCTCCTACTGCTCGCGGTGGTCCGGGCATCCGGCGCTGGCAGCCGCGCTCTGCTCCTCCTCAACAATCGTCGGTATCGTCGGTGAGACAAGCTCGGCTGCCGGCCTCCTGCTGCTCGCGGTTGTCCGGGCCCCGACCTGCGCACAGACAACCTCGCCGCCCCTGACGCGCAGCGTCCCCAGACCCTCGCGGTGAAGGCGACGATTGACGGCGGCGGCCGCGATTATCAGCGGCGTGACCACCTAGACGCAGTCCAGCACGACACCCTGGCGCTGCTCCTCCGAGCACATAGCTTCGGCTCGCGACGAAGGCAACAAAGGACGGTGGCAGACAGCGACCTTCACGGCGCTGCAGCACGACCCGTGCGCGCTGATGCCCTCGGCCAACACGAGCTGCGCTTCTCCTCCAGGCAGTGCCACGAATCGATGTAGCGGAGCCGACCCTCCCTCTCTTTCTCCTCAATTGGCACCATGGCGGAGATATCTGCGGCGGCGCGACCAACGGTCCGGTAGGCACCGTGCGGCCAAGCTCTGTGTGAAAGCTGAACGAATCAAATTGATTCGTGTACACGCAAAGCTTGGAAACCTTATCTCTTTGGTGGATTCACATTTTTATCCTCTGACTTTGCTCTATTTATTATGCTCAAATGAACGTGGTATTTTAGCCCCATTCCTCAATACATTTTCATACTGAGCCATCACTTCTCAGATTATGAATCTACATGCTTGCTGTTAAGGTGGATGCAGACATATGACTGGTTGCTACCACATTTGTTTGTTGATAAAAATTCTTATATTTCGTGGATGTTCGTTTGTTTAAAAAATATATTTAAATCTTGTGGTTAGAATATATTTACATTCATGGTTTCTAAATGGACACATATAGAAGTGTTGTCCAAATTAATGGGTACTATCATGTGCTCTTCTGTAGATTTGATTTCTCCAATTCGAATATCCTACACTCTATAGTCTATAGTAATATGGACTTGTGTGATATTACTACGGGATTTCAAGTTAAACAAGGCCAACCGAAGAAATATGCATGGTTAGTTGACTGTTCATCATTTTATTATGTGAATTATTCTGTTGTATACAGATTTTGTTGTACGAAATGTTTGTCACTATTAATTTTAAAATTACCCGTTGCAACGCACGGGCAGTTTGCTAGTATATATAATAACTGAAACTGCATATATGGGTCAGACCATCACAATGCACATTTTTTACAACCAGATTATACAAGAATGTTATGAAAGAAACAGCATATGCACACATCCATGCGCCATCTGTGCCAATGAGATCAGGAATAGGCATTACATCTAAGCATGAATTAACAAATATAAAAAGAAATGAGGTGAAGCTGATGAGCTGAAGCTAGAATATACTACTTTTTGAACTAATTGACAAATATAAAAAGTCATATTATGCACTGGCTGCACAAACGAAAGTGTAAACACACAACTCTGCATTTAAAATTTTCAAGAAACAGCAGAAGAAAAGCATGCAGGGCAGATTTAAAACTACCCTGGAAAAGAAATCACTTCAAACATTGCAAGCGTCATATATAGTGAATCAAAGTAGGGGTCAGACCATCACAATGCACATATTTTCACGACCAGATCATAGGAGAATGTTATGAAAAAAACTGCATATGCACACGTCCATGGGCCATCTGTGCCAATGAGAGCCGAAATAGGCATTACACATAAGCATTAATTAACAAATATAAAAAGACATGAGGTGAAAGCTGAGTAAGAAGCTGATGAGCTCAAGCGAGGGTATACTACTTTTTGCACTAATTGATTGACAAATATAAAAAGACAAATTATGCACTGGCAGCAAACGAAAGGGTAAACACACAAATTTGCATTTAAAATTTTCAAGAAACAGCAGAAGAAAAGCATGCAGGGCAGATTTTTAAACTACACTAGAAAACAAATCACTTCAAACGTTGTAAGCGTTATATTTAGTGCATGAAAGGGGGCAAAGTAGGGATCAGACCATCACAATGCACATTTTTCACAACCAGATCATACACAAACACAAATGTACAAAAACTGCATACGCACACCATATGTCAATCCGTGCCAATCAGTGCAGGAACAAGCATACAGATTAGAAGACTTGGCAGTGGTAATGTTTTGTCAATGCTATGAACAACCTCTAGTTTCGTTCTTTATTGTGAACTTTCATGTCTTATACTGTTGAGATGCAAAAGAAAAACTGAGACTCCACATACCCACATTTAAAACCCACGCCCCGCCACTACCCATGCGTCAACGGAAGCACTTCGGGAATGTAGTGAAAGAAGCTATATTAGGAAATGCATCTAGTCGTGTAATAAAAAAATGTCAGACCAGATGGGTTCCCAATCGAGTCAGGTAACCCTATGGGTTCGGGCAGGGTCTTATTTATGACCCATGGGTAGGGCCACAGCCGGATGAGGGCTTCGAGCATGGGTCTGGTAAAGGTCGACTCCCCCGACTTGATATATATCTCTTTACTAGCGGCGCTGCGCACCCACAAGCGCAGTAGCGGAGCCATGATTTTTAAATGGGTGCGTGGAGTTACAGCTATTTTTTTCAGCACAACAATGTGAGAAACTACAAGTCGTTCATAGAAGTGACAACGAAACTAACACTGCCAAGTCTTTTAGCAAACCAATGCAAATTGTTGCTTAAATTCGACTGAATTCCATGGATCAATAAAATTAAGGATAATTCTCAATTGACAATTGGCGAGAATCAGAAATCAAGAAGAACCAAAAATAACACTCACGGTGATAACATGAAGTTATCAACCAGAAGAACAGAATGAGGGGCTCAGTGAAGGAACAGATAAAATCTAATAGATAAGTCATAAACACCTGGTATATAATTTACTTATAGAGAAACAGAAATACAATCACAGATCTTACACACCTGAAAGTTTGATGCTCGAAATCGCCGGCGGACATTCTTGTCATCCAAGATATGGACCTCAAATGTGAAGTATTTCTTAAGATTCTTCACAACGAGGGCAAGAAAAGGAAGCTTAATTCCAAGAGTGGCAGCAGGGTCAGCTGGGCAAGTGATGTAGGTTGATTGCACATTTGATCCAATAATTTCAAGTACGTTAGACTGATATCTTCATCCTGAGGTCTTTTGATGTGCCCATCCACAACTGCATGACAGACAGAACATGGCATGCTTCATCAGGATGGAAATAATCAAATAAACACATTTAGTAAAAGGGTACTCGTACAAGACAGCACAAACCAATCACAAGTATATTCCCAGCAGCACAAGCTAAGCTACATCCTGAAACACATGAACTGGCCAACAGATCTCGAAAGTAAGATGCAAATAATCAGAGCAGCACATTTGACAGAATGGCATGTAGATCACAACTAATCACGATAGTATTATTTAATTTCCAGCAGCATAAGCTAAGTTACAACATAAAGCACAATATGTTATGTGGCGTAAGGCAGCCACACCAGGAAGGGCCACGGCAGGGAAAGTCCCCAAATTTATCTTTATAGATTCCGTAATTATTGTTAGTTAGTTTTGGCAGTTAGATCTCTTAGAGATATTTCTTGATTCCCAAGTTAGTTATTTCCTGAAGTTTGATAGTTCGGCTTAGCCTCCAAGTTTGTAAGCTGGCTATAAAATGCCTAACCGTATCAATCAATAGACAAGCAAGAAAATAGTCTCAATTATCCCTCCCAAAGATTTCTCCCTGCTCTTGTTGTGCGGCAGCCCCCTCTTGGCTGGGCGTCGCACCTCATCTGTCCAGGGCCATCTCGTACCAGCCTTAGGGCTATTATCCTCCCTACCACGTTCATAACACAATAGCACATACACTGACACAACATCCTCGAAAGAAAGTCTATTGTCCTCCACTGCTTACCACAAACTATACGTAGGCTATCAACAGCTACTCACAAGTCAAATTACCATAGTAAAGTAAGGCTCAAGTCTCAGAAATGTATTTAGCATGAAGAGAGGCAGAATGTTCCACCCCAAAAAATCAATACAAGGTGTTCAACAAAGGCAATTAGTATACTCAATCAGCAACTCCAAAAGCTCACATAGTTAAACTTCAACATAGCCAACAGGCGATAGATAGTCTTTACTATAGCAGACGGTATTTAATGTCTAACTCACACTAACATCAAGAAACGTGTAAGGTAACTAAAGAACTTTCCAATCTGCCTTTGCTATAATCAGAAGCAGATAATGATGTATTTTTGAAAGATTGTGAAAGTATCTACAGCATAGGAATGGTAGAAACTGAACATCAGAGAATCCCAAGCATGATTGACTCACCTTCCTTGTCCCATATCTGCAATGGCTTGGTCCTGATCAAATAACAAAGGGGAAAATACAAGACATGAGGTATCCAAACTAAGAAAAGAAAGCATTCGAACAATTAAACCTATAGAAGGCCACCACACTGCATACCCGAGGCTGTACAGAATTGACAGAAACCCAGACTGGAATGTATTCTTAAACATTTTTCTCCAAGCTTGTAAGACCAACTGAACTGCAAAACATTAGACAGGAGAAATAAGACAACCTTTCATACATGTATCAGGTACGGGGCGGGGATGGAATAAACGCCGACATTCACCACAACAGTTTACAAACAGTTCAATACACGATTCCATTGTGTTTAACCTCGGCAGGTAAGTTAGTGTATCACACATTGCATTTTTTCAAATTAACCAATATAATCAAAGATTTCTCAAGAACTACCTACTATCAAGCAGTCAGGAAAAGAGCCCCGAGATATGCACTTGTCAACGGTTCTCGCTAGACAGACATGGATCTATGAAGTTGAGCGTGTGGGGTTTTATTAGGCCCACTTTTTGGAATATAAAACCGATTGTTAACATCATTTTTGGTTTATCCTTGATCCAGCTTGCTGGAGCACCGCTGCTGCCTGCACCTCCAGCCAACATATTAGTGGTGTTAAGTATCACAGATTCGTTCCATCGTCGACCTCCTACGGTCCTACTCCCTAATCCCTCTCAATATCATCTCAAACACCTAGGTTTAGGGTGGGTAGTAGAGGAGAAGAGAAGATGCGGAAAGAAGGGGATGTGGTCCTCTGTTCTAGCTGCCGGCAGCCCCGCTGCCGGAGGGAGGGATGCGAGCGGACGAGTTAGATTAGCAAGGTACCACGGAGCACACGAATCGGACACTAAGGGGACGGAGAGGACGAAATATGAGGAATCGATTACGCGCGGAGCAGAACGGCTCCAACCAAGCAAGCTAAGCTAGGGCTCCTTACCAAAACGAGAAGAGATTGTCCGGGGCACCCCCACGCCGGTCCAATCGAGGGCGAGGATGAGGATGGGGAGCGGGAGAAGAGTTCTCGGCGGCGCGTGCTTTGGCGGTGGCGAGGCGAGGAGGTGTTCCTTCCTTCCGCGGCCTGGAGGTCGCATGTCACGCCCTCTGCTTCCACGATGGCGGACATCGAGTCATGTGGCTGAGCTGGCGAGCTAGGATTGGCCCAGCTCTGCTCCTGCGTGTGAGTTGGTGTGTGGACCTTGGGCCCCACCTGTAAGTGTGTGTTCCGGGTATATGTACCCAGCGTGTGGAGAGAATAGGCATGGTGAAATTGAATCTGAATCTCTCTCTCTGTTTTTCGTCTGTTCCTCACCCCCTTGTTCGTCCCTTCTCATCTCCAATTCTGAAGAACTACTCTGTATTTGTGCTGATTTCGTAATAGAGATAATTGGGACATCACAATCTGGTATCAAGAGCCTTACGTCGTTCTCCGCTCGCGCTCGCAGACTCGAGATCGGACCGGTAAAATCCCACCGAGATCAGCGCCCTCCGCTCCTCACGGCATCAGGAGGACAGGAGTTTCAGACGGCGCCCTCATCACCCACTCAGCCTGGGGAGGGTGAGCGTCAAGGAGATTTTATCGTGCGACCTCGACGGCATGATTTTCCGCGATTTTCAGGTGACAAACCATTGCTCTGGGTTGACCTTAGTCTGACATATTTCGAGATGTACAAGGTCCCTGAACACCACTGGGTTAGCACTGCAACACTGCATTTAGATGGTCACGCAGCGCTCTGGTTTCAGTCATTCAGACGTAGGAATAGAGTAATTGCTTGGGATACTTTCATGCAAGCGATTGTGGAGGAATTTGGTCAGGATGAATACGATGGACAGATGACAAAACTGTTACAGCTTAAGCAGTCAGGGACAGTAGCAGAGTATCGTTTAGCCTTTGAGGAATGCATGTATCATTTGATATCCTTGGCTGATTCTCTGAGTCCACGGTGGTTCGTGACACAGTTCGTGTTTGGGCTTCGTGATGATATTAGATGTGCAGTACGATTGCAAGCCCCAACAAGTATCACTCGAGCGGCCTCTTTAGCTCGTATTCAGGAAGAAGAAGCTGAACAATCTAGACCTCGATCACGTCCTAGTGCACCAACAAAACATCCACCGGCAGAGCAGGCCTTGGAACTCTTAGATGAACCAGTTGAAACTGCTGGTTGTTGTCAATTATCAGTCGATGCATTGGCAGGTACTGAGGGTGGGGAAACCATTAGACTGCGTGCCTTGGTACGAAATCAAGTAATGCTGTTACTTGTGGATTCAGGGAGCACTCACACCTTTGTAACAAGAGCATTTGCTGAGAGGGCTGGCTGTGTGATTTCTCCAGCACCATCTCTGCCTGTTAAAGTGGCAAATGGAGAAATCTTGACTTCCAGTGAGCAGGTTACAGGTTTATCTTGGTGGACACAAGGCCACACCTTCACCAATGACATGAAGATTCTGGAATTGAGGGCATATGATGCAATTCTAGGAATAAATTGGTTGAAGCAGTTTGGCAGGATGACTGTTGATTGGCAAGAGAAATACTTATCCTTCCAGTACCTGGGCAAAGAAATTAAACTGCAAGGTGTGGTGCACTCACAACCTTCAGTTCTCTCTGTCCTGCCAGCGGAGCAACTTCATAAATGGATTTCAGGAAATGAGGTATGGGCTATGGCAGTTGTGGATCCAGTATCCAAGTCAGTTATCAGTTCAGATACTGCTGTTTCACCAGACTTACAGACCTTGTTAAAACGGTTCTCGGATGTTTTTGAGGAACCATCTGAGCTTCCAAGTCAGTTATCAGTTCAGTGCATTATGAATTCTATATTTGCACAATTCCTGCGCAAGTTTGTTATTGTGTTTCTGGATGATATACTGGTGTACAGCAAGTCTTCGTCTGAACATCTGTAGCACCTACAATTGGTTCTTGAAAAGCTCAGAGAAACTCAGTTTTATGCTAAGCTGTCCAAGTGTAGTTTCGGGCAAACTAGTATCCAATATTTGGGACACATAATCTCAAACAAAGGGGTGTCCACTGACCCAGAAACGACAGAAGCAATTGTGAATTGGCCTTTACCAACAGACGCAACGGAATTGCGAAGAATTCTAGGGTTGACAGGATACTACAGAAAATTTGTTCCAAATTATGGTATTCTGATCAAACATCTTACTCAATTGTTGACTAAGAAAGGGTTCTTGTGGACCGAAGAAGCAACTGCAACTTTCCTCAAACTGAAACAGGCCATGGCTTCCACTCCAGTTCTCACTCTTCCGGATTTTAACATGCCTTTTACTGTTGAAACTGATGCCTGCGCCACTGGGGTGGGGGTAGTCCTTATGCAGCAAGGTCACCCCATTGCTTCCATGAGCAAAGCCTTGGGAGTGTTAAACCAGAAACTCTGCATCTATGAGAAGGAATTTTTGGCAGTCATCATGGCCATTGATAAATGGTGGCAGTACTTGCAAAGGGGCAAATTCACCATCATTACAGATCACAAAAGTCTGTGTAATCTTACTGATCTGCAATTTGAGATCAAATACAGAAAAGGGGTGGAGAATTGTGCAGCAGACTCCCTGTCTCGAGTTGGTCACCTCTTGGACATCCAAGTCATGTCTACTTGTCAACCGGCTTGGTTACAAGAAGTGTTGAATGCTTATACAACGATAGTGTTAGTACAACATTACTTCAGGAATTGAAGCTTCAACCCTATGCACAGCAGTCCGTGGTTAACAGACCGTATCCCAACTTATCATACAAGTACTTTGGACCTTACACCATTGTGGAGAAAATTTGTGAGGTGGCCTATAAACTCGATCTTCCTGCTGCTGCTCAAATCCATCCGGTTTTTCATGTTTCTCAACTCAAGCCATTCAATACGAGCTATACTCTAGTTTATGCTGATATCCCAGTGGCTCCCAATTTCTCGGCGGCCAAGCCTGTTCCTGTGGCAATTCTGCAGCGGCGTCCGGTGCGTAAAGGTAATACAGCAGCCCCACAAGTGTTGTTCAAATGGGCACACTTGCCCGCTGACATGTCTACATGGGAGGATTACTATGTGCTCCAAGCTCGTTTTCCTGATGCGCCTTTGTGGGATGATGAACAAGCTCAAGTGGTGGCATCTCAAGGGGGGGAAACTGTCACGCCCTCTACTTCCACGATGGCGGACATCGAGTCATGTGGCTGAGCTGGCGAGCTAGGATTGGCCCAGCTCTGCTCCTGCGTGTGAGTTGGTGTGTGGACCTTGGGCCCCACCTGTAAGTGTGTGTTCCGGGTATATGTACCCAGCGTGTGGAGAGAATAGGCATCGTGAAATTGAATCTGAATCTCTCTCTCTGTATTTCGTCTGTTCCTCACCCCCTTGTTCGTCCCTTCTCATCTCCAATTCTGAAGAACTACTCTGTATTTGTGCTGATTTCGTAATAGAGATAATTGGGACATCACATCGCATAGACGAGCCGGCGAGCCGCCGGGAGACGGGAGGGTCGATGGGCCTCAGAAGGGCTAAATGGGCCACTAATGGACCAGTAAAGTGCGATGGGCCGTAGAAGAAAAGAAACTGCCCCATGGGTGCTTAAAAAAACTGCCCCATGGCCAGACAGTCACTAGAGATGTTATGAAAAATTATATATAAAAAAAGGATAGATGTGATGAAAAATAAAAATTTCATAACACCTGCTCAGTGTAGCAGTCTGTCCATTATTAGAAGTGTGAGCGGATATGACAGTGGGAAGGAAAAAACTTTGATTCGACCAACATACAAAATCGATAATATTTCTAGGATAAGGAAGTGTTGATTAAAATATATATTTTACCTTGGTCAGGAGGCAAGAAAAATTGATGTTTTAGTTTTGGAGTCGCTAGAAGGGAATGAAACAAAACTGTTTGGCATTTGGCATGGTGTGTGTGGGGAGGGGAGGGGGCCATTGGCCCCTCGCTACATTTCGATAATTTTGTTGGATCTTTCGAAAACAATGTTTTAGCATCTGTCATTGCAAGCATTTCCCACTTTCCTTTGTTCAATGATTTTTTCCAACACATTCTCACAACAAGATTGCTCGCTTGCTCCTCGTCGTTGCAGCTCAGCTGCACATCTTGCAGAAGACTATTGCTGATGGTGTACAGCTAATGCACAATAAAATAATGTGCAAAACTACCATAAAATTAGATATGATATATATTTGGAAGAATTTTGATTATTCCCAAGGTAAAAGGAAGGAGTCACCGCTCCGTTGGGTAGTCACTACATTTTCACTAGTGGTATTGCCCAACACAACCATAATGGGTGTGTCGCTGCTTGATGGAATGTAAGGAGAGACTGCTGGTGTTCTCATGCGAGAGATTGTGGCCATGCAATTCGTACTATGGTACAATGTCCTCACAAACATGTATCAGTTACGGGGCCATGTAAAGTGGCCATGCGAGAGATCATGGTCATGTGAAGTGTTGAAAGTGCAGGGCGCCTCCATGTGTGCTTTTGATAATTAATAAAAATATTTATGGACTAATGTTGTGTGTGGGGAGGGGAGGGGAGGGGGCATTGGACCCTCGCTGCATTTCGATCAATTTGTTGGATCATTCGAAAGCAATGTTCTAGCATTTGTCATTGCAAGCATTTCCCACTGTCCATAGGTCAATGATTTGTTGCCAACACATTCTCAAAGTAAGCCATGCTGCTCGTCGTTGTTGCGGCTCAGCTGCACTTCTTGCAGAAAAATGCATGACTCTTCAATACAGTAATGTGCAAAACTACGATAAATTTAGATATATTTATATATTTGGAAGTATGTTGATTGTGCCCAAGGCGAAAGGAAAGAGTCACCGTTCCGTTGGGTAGTCACTACATTCTCAGTAGCGGCATTGCCCAACATAGTCATAATCGTTGTGCCGCTGCCCAATGGAATGTATGGAGAGACTTTTTGGTATTATCATGCGAGAAATCGTGGCCACGTAGCTTGTACTGTGGTACAAATTGGTCATCTTCATCTATTACATTGGCTTCTCCCATACGTCATCCATGCCGCCTATCCCACGTGGCAGAGGATGGCCTTCTCTAAAGTGTTGAAAGTGTTGAAGATATGCCCTAGAGGTAAATAAATAATAAGTATTTATTGCTATATCTCATTAAGTTTATAATAAGTTTATATCATGCTATAAATGTATTAATCGGAATTGTGAATAGTTAATACATGTGTGGTATGTAAACAAACCAGGGTCCCTAGTGAGCCTCTATATACAAACTAGGTCATTGGTCAACAGATGATTGAGATTTCCCGATTATGGACATTTATGTCAATTGACAATGAGGTCATTTCATTAGGTGAATGAGATGATGGACATACCCAACATAAGTATTGTAACACGGTCGTGTCACGAAGTTCACCGTTGCAATGGTTAGGAAATATAGTAACCTAATCCTCAGACCGTGAGATCATATTTAATCACTATCACCGGAGGCTGCTTAGAGTGCATCAACCATCACGCCATAGTAGGGTGATCATAAAGGTGTACCTCAGGTATCCCAAAGGGGTAGGTTAAGGCATATGTATCAAGAGCAGGATTTGTTCATCCGCGTGACCGAAAAATACTCAGGGCCCACTCGGTGAGATTACATCCATAAAGTTACGCATCGTATGACTAGGTCATGGGGACGGAATATCATGGTAACGAGTTAAGCAGCTCTTGTCGGTAACGAGATTGAACAAAGCATGGAGATGTTAGCGATCAGATCTCGGACAAGACATGTATCGAAGTAAACAAAAGGAATAGGTATTTGTGTTTATGGTTCGACGACATTTATTCATGGAATGCACAGGGGTCAGTATGGGCATCCAGGTCTCGCTAATGATCATTGATCGGAGAGGGGTCTCGACCATGTCTGGAGTATTCTCGAACCGTAGGGTAACACACTTAAGGGTTTGACGACGCTCGGAGATCGTTTTGGAATCATCGGAATCATAGAAGTGAAGAGAAGAGAAATCGAAAGGGTTCCAGGAAAGACCGAAGGAAGTTCGGAATGGTCTGGAAGGAGTTTCGGAGCCACCGGAATTAAATAACATGTGAATATAGTAATTAATGAATTAATTATATTTATATACCAATTTAATATTAATTAAAAGAGAAAATAAGGGCAGCCCACCTAATTGGGCCAGCCCCGGAGGGAAGGCCCAAGAAGGGGGCCGCCGCACCTCCAAGGGAGGGAGGCGGGTGGGCCAAGGGGTGGGGGCCCATGGCCACCATAGCCGCCGCACCCCCCTCTCCCCTCCCCCACTTTTGTTTAGTCCCACATGGGGGAGCTAAGGGGAAAGGTTCTCCCTCTTCCCCATATATAAAGTGAGCCGTATTAATTGTTTTAATACGCAATAGTTAATTCTCAATACGTTGAGGCATCCCCCTCCACGCACCACCACCCTCTTCCTCTCCCGTAGACTATGGCCCCAAGTAAGGGCTGCGTACGTGAGAGACCACTACCCCGCGGCACGCCGTCGTGCTACAGGGATTCTGTCCAGAAGATCTACTTCCGCAATCTCGGCTGGATCGGAGAGACCGGGAGTCGTCGTCAAGCACCATACGTGTGCAAGTACTCGGGGGTGCTGCACTTGCGGCGCCAGGAGCATTGTCGTCGCGCCAAGGTCATCATCGTCACGCTAGGATCATCGTGACCTTGAGGTCGGCTACAAGTTCGGCTACATCGTCAAGCTCTCTTGAACGTAACGCTTTTCGGTCTAGAAGAGGTAGGTTGCCGAAACCTTCCCGTTACCGCATTACTAATAGATAGATCCTGGCTAAAGTTTTGGCGTATGTTAGTTAGAATTTTTTTGTTTTCTGCTACGAACCCCGTCAGAAAGTGCATGGATCCCCCATGTGTGGTTTTGCTAATTAATGATCATCTTTATGGAACAGTGGTTTCATCGAGTTATATTTTAAGGCCTTTTCCATAGGTAATTCTTGAAATCCGTGTTGGATTCAACGTTGATGCCATGAAGATAAAGATATATTTTGAGCATTGGCATCAAGATCATCGCTTTTAAGAGATGGATATGATATGCTCAAGAAGAAGAAATGATGATGAAGTTCTTGTGTAGAACTTAAAGAAGTCATGGTCTAACTTATGTGTTAAGTCATGGAGGATCAAAATATTGAGAGGTTGATTACAATATAATAATTTGGGATATGTCTGTAAGGTTAGATCATGATGTCTTCTCATGCGTTGAGCCATTGTTGTCCAAAACACTGAGCATGCACGTAAGTGAAAAATTAATTGATCTCAAAAGATTATGACGGAGCATGAAGAAGATTAAGTCATGAAAAAAGTGGTGTTCAAGGTGTGATCCGAAGCATGGTCATGTGAAAGTTCAGCCTTTTGCAAGCATGTCTTCAAGATATGAAAATTGTGTGAGCATTCATGTTTACCTTCAAGATATCATCAAAATGAAGTGATAAGAAAAGATATAATGTTGATCAAAACAAACTGCAAACATTGGATTCAAAATTGATCAACACACAAAGAATAGACGATGTACCAAGTGGGATCATGTGATCTCATGGTATGGAAAACAATTGTGATTTGTGAACTACCCCATGATCTATGTGTTTGTGTTTTAATATGGGGTTAGGTTTATTTACATGGGCTTGCATCGAAAGTAAGATTTCATATAGCTCTTTCAAGAATGACATCAGTGGTGATCCGCATCAATATTGAGGAGTGCAAGTTCAAAATGAGCATCTCGGAGAGATCATGTGCCTGAAGTTGCTTAATGGACACGTGAAGATATTTCTAAGTGAGACTTTCCCATAGTGAAGTCTGGGGGAGCAACTTGTATAAATGTTATCGTTGTAACATATTTATACTAATATTGTAAAATTCAAAGCAAAGTTGTGAGTTGTTGGCCCAGCCACGCTTACTAGAGGTTTCATTCGTCCATTTTTAGGTCAGCCATATAAACACTCATATTTCTTGGTCAATTGACATCATGACCTCCTCGTTTACTGTGGCAAAATAGGAACTGAAGCCTTCGAATACATCAACATGCCTTTGAACAAGAAGCTTCCGCAATCAACTAATGAAAAATATAATGCTGTATGGATCATGTACTCTTTGCATTGACGTCATCATCTATAGCCCGAACATTTCAGCAGAAACAATGTACACACTGATTATTTCACACATGTAACAGAATCCGTTCATATATAGGAGTTCATATATTGAGGAATAAAACAAATCAGTAGATTCACTAGATATTGCGGCACGCCCAGTTTCTAAAATACAAGACACAAAGGAGCTTCCAAGCACGAATGTCACCAGAAACAGCAGCAGCACTCTCCAGCATGCAGCAGCAGCATAAAGCGGCCAGCCTGCATAAGAAAATAAGTCGAGGTTAATGCAATGAAAATCAGGAATATATAATGAAGACGGGGGGGGGGGGGGGGGG